>PISX010001735.1:0-183483 GCA_004024625.1 Mellivora capensis | reverse complement strand
GGGACGCCTGGGTGGCTCAGTTGGTTGGACGACTGCCTTCGGCTCAGGTCATGATCCCGGAGACCCGGGATCGAGTCCCGCATCAGGCTCCCAGCTCCACGGGAAGTCTGCTTCTCCCTCTGACCTTCTCCTCGCTCATGCTCTCTCACTGCCTCTCTCTCAAATAAATAAATAAAATCTTTAAAAAAAAAAAAAAAGATTCTCATTTTATTTTTTTATTTTTAAATTAGACCCCACATCTAACGTGGGGCTTCAACTCCTGACCCTGAGGATCAAGAGTCACATCCTCCACCGACTGAGCCAGTCACATGCTCCAAAAGAGTCTTATTTTAAAACAAAGTATGTGAAAACCATTTTTAAAAAACTGGCTTTGACAATGTCTTAACTACACTTTTACCTTAAAAATTCAAAATCATCGTGAGGTGAGGCCAGTCAAGAGAGTAAGAGAAATATGATAGGAATTACTTGGAAACAGGGCACAGTAAGAGGTTTATTAGTCACCTGCACAAATTAGCAACAACTTGTCCAACTGGGCCAGGTTACAATTAGTTCACAGAGACACTAACTTCATTCTGCCGTAGACAAGTGCACAGCTACGTCTCCTCAACAGAGGATTTTACCAAACCCATATTCTGGCTTTTCTAATGGTCTCCCAACCTTACACAGCGTGCCTCCACAGCATCTATGAGTAACAACGTCCCCAAGAGCACTTCAGAGAGCAGAGGAGAACACCTTCTCGTGGAGGAACATCAGCTTTTCTAAGCGAGTTCGTTTCAGGAGCGGGAGCCATTCCCAGTGGAGTAACTCGACCACGCGGTACCCGAGCCGCTTCAACTGCCGCCTCTTCATATTGTGCAGCCCGAGCAGATCCCTGGAACCGTAGCAGTACTGGTTCTTGTTTGTCAACTGAATAGCCAGCTTCACTTGTGGGGCCTGCAGGCAGGCTGGGGGACGAGGGCCCGCCACCTCCATGGCCCCCAACCTGTCTGCCACACCACCAGGGGAGCTCCCCAAATGTATGGCTGCCTTTGCTAATATCCCTGCCTGCTGCTCAGTCTTTGACTCAGTTTCTCTCTGGAAATGTACTCTTGATTTCCCTTTCAGTAGCTGAGTCATCAAATCATCTGTAAGGCTGACTCCCACATGCTTCAGCCTCAATTTGGCTTCATCTTCAAGTGGTACGGCTTCTTCGTTAAATGGTAATGGCTTCATGTTAACGTCAAGCTGGACCTCTAAGTCAGAAGATCGGGTATGAGGCAGAATCATATGGTGTTTGATGTACTGGGGCCCGCCCAACATGTTTTCCAGTAAAAAGAGAGCTTCTAGGAATTCAGGCTTTGAGCACATATCCCTCCTCGCTGAATTCCACAGCATTTCCGACCCCTCTTGCTGAAGGTGAGCAGTAAGACGATTGCCTCTGTAATCTAGACACTCAACACCGACTGTACCATCAAGAGTATACAACTCCTTAGTGAGCTCGAACTTAGTTCTCTCCTGAGCTAACCTGATGAAATCTGGACTCAAAGCAAAGTTGATGAGCTCTAACGGAAAGTACTCAGAAAAGGCCAGGCCCAGCAAGCAGGTGAGCAGGTGTTCTGGGTATCGACTGAACTCAGGCATCTTTCTGTGAATCTCGTTTATCAGACTAGAATAAAACTCTTCTGTATTGGGTGGCTTATAATTCAGAGTTCCAAATGACCACAGAATCTTGGCTATGTCTTTACTTCGACAGAATGCTACCCGAGGAGGCAAAGAAGCAGCCACAGCATTCATTAGCCCTTCATCCAGGATGCGTAAGGCTGAGCAAGCAAGAGTCAGGTGCATGACACCCTGAACTCCTAGGAAAGGAATTCGCTGAGGAGCGATCTGGCCAAATTGCTTCATGAAATTTATATGATCCACATGAGTGAAACGGAACATTTTAAGAATATTCACTAGGGCATAATTACTCAGATGCTGCATGTCAGCACAAGCCAAGTCTCCAAGTTTCCTCATGACATGTTCAGAGAGACCACTGCTTGATTTGAAGAACCCCAAACAGACTGTACCAATCTCCTCTAAATTGATCGAGTCTATATACTTGAGAATCAACGATTCCAGTTTTTGCATGAGGTCTTGGGGTACCTGACGACTTTCACCTATAATATAAATTAGGTGAATCAGCTGGGACAAGGATAGATCTTTCCAATGCAAATTAAGGTAACTAAAAAAGATTTTAAAAAACCGAGGTACTCTGCGGCCCAAGTGCCGCCAGAGGTCAGACACCAAGAGAAGCTGATCTAGACTCATCTCCCACACCTTCCCGCAAAATCTGATTTCATACACATCCAGCACTGAATGGGAGCAAGGGATTCCTAAACTGACAAAGGCTTTCAAAATATTGATCAGATCTGGAACATCAAAGAGCTTTATGTTTTTCACACTCAGCTGGCAGAGCGAAGCAAAGCTGGGACTGGACAGGACAGCAGGGTGCCGCTCTGCAGGCAAAGAGCTCAGCTTACACAGATAATCAGCAATGACTTGAGGCTGGAGATTATCTTGATAAACTGCGATTTTGTGCAAAATTAATTCACCTTCTGAAACGGAAAGGGGCTGACAAGTCTCCGATCTATTATAGCTGTGGAGCTGGTACTCTGGTCTTAGCTGTAGGAAACCTCGGGGGTCTTCAAAGGAATCAAACACTTCTACATTGTCTTCAACAATGCCTGTGGACCCAGGGGAGCCCGGCTTCAACGTGCTGGCCTGTGAGGCAGAGACTCCGCTGGATTCCAAACCTGGAAGGGCACTGCTGGTTGTCAGGAGCCTCCAAGAAGAGGAAGCGCTAGGAATGTTCCCAGCTTTTTTGGCAGGCTCGAAGAGGCCGCTGTGTTCTGGAGGCTCCTGTCCCCTCTGCCGGGCGCTGCTTCCCACATTCCAGTATGTCACACTCTGGGTGGCAATGCAGGCAAAAGGACTGCAAAACGCTCGATATCCTAAAGGTTTTAATAACTTGAGGGTGGCTGCCGTTCTGGGGTCCATACAGATCGTTCTGGCAGTCAGAACACAGTCCTCACAGGTTTGTCCAGGCAATTTCTTTACATGGTGCTGGATTAGAGCTGGACGGGGAGGCGTTCCACAGAAACTGCCTGCAAATCTTCGGCATATCGCAAGAGCCATGGGTCACAAATGACTGGGCCAGAATTGGTGCCAGATACTGAAAAAAGGGTAGATGAAGAATAAGTGGCTTCCACCTATCACAATACAAAAACGCACACATTTTAAGAAAGGGATTAAGCTACCCTGCTGTCCACTCGCATAAGTTCCATGCTAGTGAATGCCCAAACCACAAGCCAGCACACATCAAGGATAAACTCCTTCTCCTGGATATCAAGGCATAAAGGCCCCACTTGGAGAATAAGAACACAGGTAAAAGCTGCTGTGCTGACTCCGAAAGTAAAAAGTGGGATTTGGTGTAAAGTTTAATTATGCCCACAATAACCCTCCTTGTCCCTAAGGTATGAAGCTTTTGATTACAGGACTGTGTTCTCATGCTGCTCCTACACCTGTTACAAGATGCTTATTCTCCTCCCCAGGAGCTTACCAGATATTGAATCACTATCACAGAGCAGTCACACAACTGGTACATATATTCAAAAACTCCTTTTGGCGGGAGAAGGCAGAAGGCTGATGCCCCCTGCTCACTGTCACTTCACGGGTGGGAAGCAAAAAGCATGTCAGAGTTGGGCTGAGGGTTCAGGGCACACCAGTTCACCGGCCTGCCCCACTGAAACGCAGGGAGCAGCACAGCTCTCCTCTGGAGGCGGCTATTAGCAATGTTCTCAGTGGTCAGGCATGGACTACCCTGCCTCTGGGCGGCGCAGTCCTCACTGTCCCCCAGGGAGCTACGAGGGACTATAACACGGACTCTGCAAAGCTCCTGTTTTCGCTAAAGGCTTTTAGCTTTCCTTCCACTGGAGAAATGCCAAAGCCTGACAAGCAAAACCCAGGGAGCCCTGAGCTGCCAAGATGTGGACCAGGTAGGGTTGTTGCTGCACATGAGCAAGTTCTGAGGGTGTCAGGGTGACTTTCTGAAATTCCTGCCCAACTCTCCTGTCAGCCCTTCCCTCCAGAGCCCACGGCAGGAGAACCATGTGGCCACAGGGCATGCCCCATGGCTTTGTTCGGGCAGTCCAGCTAAGCAGGATTCTCTGGATGGTAGGAATGTATGCTCTAATTTCTTTGTGAACCACAGCAGAATTTTATCACATTAAATCCTTAGATACTTAGGGGCGCCTGGGTGGCTCAGTGGGTTAAAGCCTCTGCCTTCGGCTCAGGTCATGATCTCAGGGTCCTGGGATCGAGCCCCACATCAGGCTCTCTGCTCGGCAAGGAGCCTGCTTCCTCCTCTCTCTCTCTCTCTGCCTGCCTCTCTGTCTAACTGTGATCTCTTTTTGAGCACTTTAAATTTAAAAAATTTAAAAAATATGTCAAATAAATAAATAAAATCTTTAAAAAAAAAAAATCCTTAGATACTTAGTTCTTTACCGTGGCCTGTAGACCATTCTCTCTACTATGTTTCAATCTCTGGGTCCAGATATTACAGACCAGGGGTCGGCAAACTATGGTCCATAGGTCCAAATCTACCCGTCTACACATTCTTTGGTAAAGTCTTATCTGAGCATAGCCAGGCCACATATTACGTATTGTTTATGCCTGCTTTCTTACTACAAGAGCAGAACTGAATAACTGTGGCAGAAAATGTATGGCCTGCCTGCAAAGCATAAAATATTTACTACATGGCCCTATACAGAAAAAGTTTGCTATAGACCATTGGTTTATTCCTATGAATGCAGATGGCCAACTTTTTAAAAATTAGAAAATATAAGAGAAGTAGTACTGAAATAACTTTTCCTTTAATAGTTAGAGATAACTAAAGATTTATCCTCAAAACAGTCACTAAGAATCTCAACCAATATTGCGCTACAGGCATGGTAGGAACAAAACAGCAAGTAATAGAACTCTCCAGTTGACAGAATAGGGCTTTTTTTTTTTTTTTAAGATTTTTAATTTAGGGGCGCCTGGGTGGCTCAGTGAGTTAAAGCCTCTGCCTTAGGCTCAGTTCATGATCCCAGAGTCCTGGGATCGAGCCCTGCATTGGGCTCTCTGCTCAGCAGGGAGCCTGCTTCCCTTCCCCTCTCTCTGCCTGCCTCTCTGCCTACCTGTGATCTCTGTCTGTCAGATAAATAAATAAAATCTTTAAAAAAAAAAAAAAAAAGATTTTTAATTTATTTTGAGGCTGGGGAGAAAGGAGGGAGGGGGAGAAGGGTTTAAAAGATTAAAAAAATTAAAGGTCTAATTAATTAATTTAATTACTTAAAATTTTAATTACTTAAAATTAAGGTTTAAAAGATTTAAAAAATTAAAAAGATTTTTAATTTGGGGCGCCTGGGTGGCTCAGTGGGTTAAAGCCTCTGCCTTCAGCTCAGGTCATGATCTCAGGGTCCTGGGATCCAGCCCCACATCAGGCTCTCTGCTCGGCAGGGAGCCTGCTTCCCTGACCCCCTCTGCCTGCCTCTCTGCCTACTTGTGAACTCTGTCAAATAAATAAATAAAATCTTTTAAAAAAATCTTTAAAAAAATAAAAATAAAAGATTTTTAATTTATTGGGGGGAGGGAGGAAGAGGGAGGGAGAGAAGGGCAGGGGGAGAGGGAGAAAAAAATGTGAGCAGGGGAAGGGGCAAAGGGAGAGGAAGAGGTAGAGTATCTCAAGCAGACTCTTCACTTAGTGCAGCGCCCCACCTCACGACCCTGAGATCATGACTTGAGCTGAAACCAAGAGTCCAACGTTCAACTGACTGAGCCACCAGGGTGCCCCGACAGAACAGGGCTTTTAAGAAGACCTGCTTTAGAACCTGGAATCTGTATTTGGCTCAACATAATTTGCAACTAAAGCCATAAACTGTCAAATCTGTAGACCTTCATCTCATCTTGAGAACTAGTTTGAAATAACAACAACAAAAGACAAAACATTTTTTTTTTTTTTTTTTTACAAAATAACTGTGCTCTAAAAAAAACTGAGATGCCTGGCTGGCTCAGTTGGTAGTGTGTGACTCCTGATCTCAGGGGTTTTAAGTTCGAGCCCCACACTGGGTGTAGATTACTTAAAAATTAAAAATCTTAAAAAAAAAACAAAAAACCTGAATACAATTCAAATGTCCACCCAGAAGTAGAGGGCTGGTTTACAGGGTAAGTGTGTGGTAGGGATCAACATGAGAAAAAGCACATACAAATATTCTGTGGAACAAACTGAACACGAATGAGTGCCAGCACCTAAAATATTTATATAAAAGGAAAGTAACTATATGGCATTTTATAACTATATAACTTTTCCTGCTTTTTATTGGCACCGAAACTCTTAATACAGAAGAGTATATGAATTAATTTAACAAATGCCTTTATAAATAATTTTAAAAGCACACTAAATAACTTAAATTACTTCAATAAATACTACCTAAGAGTACTTAATGAAATTATTGTGCAAAATGAACAAAAGAACCATTTCCTCGAACATCAATGTTTGAGTGCTATCAATTCTGTATTTTGAATTGATTCTGTACTTTGAATTAACGTGGCTCTTTTTGATTTGCAAAAAATACAGACTAAGTCCCAAGATGGAAAAAACAACAGCCACAATCATTTTAGGGCTTCCTCTGTGCCAAGCCTAGTATATGCTTTTTATTTATTTTTGTTGTTTTGTTTTTTAATTACCCCTTTTTTTTTTAAACAGATTTTATTTATTTATTTGAGAGAGAAAGACAGGGCAGGAGTGGTGAAGGGTGGAGGGAGGGAGAAGCAGACTCCCTGCTGAGCAGGGAGCCCTACACAGGCTTGATCCCAGAACTCTGGGATGATCACCTGAGCTGCAGGCAGATGCTTAATCAACTGAGCAACCCAGGCGCCCCCGGTATACACACTTTTTAAATCTGCATTAGTTCCAATCCTTACAACCTCTCTGTAAGGTAGGTCTTATTATCTCTATATTGTGGATGAGGAAAAGGACACTTCACAAGATTAAGAAACCTGCTGAAGGTTACACAGCTAAGGGATGGAGTGGGGTTTGACATCAAAGATTGTCTGACTCCAAAATCCACACGTGGGTATATTCTAGATGAGAGAAGGAGTCAGATTCCATACAAAGAGGAGAGGAGGATCCTGAACAATCACAGGTTTCCAGACATTGGGGAGCTCGAGCGTTAGAACTGCTGAACTCAAAAGCCCCTCACCTCTAATATGGGCAAACCTCAGAGGTAATGTTGTTCAGTTCCAGATCACTACAATAAAGTGAGTGCTGCGATAAAGTGAGTCAAAGGAATTTCCTGATTTCCCAGTACACATAAAGTTATGCTTACACCTTACCATAGTCTGTCAAATGTGCAACAACATTGTATCTAAAAAACAACAGATATATCTTAATTATAAAATGCTACTAAAAATTGCTAACCATCATCTGAGCTTTCAGCAAGTCATAACCACAGATCACAAATCACCATAACAAATAAATAATAATGAACAACATCTGAAATATTGCAAGAATTACCAAAATGTGACATGGAGATAGGAGGTGAGGAAATGCTGTGGGAAAAATGGTACCAACAGACTTGTTCGACCTTCATACACCTTCAACTTGTAAAAAACGCTCTCTCTGTGAAATGCAATAAAGTGCAAAATGAGCTATGCCTGTAGTCTAGGATCCACACTATCACTATGGTTTGTTTATACCACTTACAAAAAGAACATAGAGAGGACCTCAAAGACCGAAATCTATAGGGAGGAATGGATTTACAAGATACCCCCTCATCGAGGGAAGAAAAAGTAACACAACTGAAGACCTGAAAGTCAACAGGAGAGATAAGGGATCCCGAATCTCAA
Organism: Mellivora capensis; assembly: GCA_004024625.1. NCBI lineage: Eukaryota > Metazoa > Chordata > Mammalia > Carnivora > Mustelidae > Mellivora > Mellivora capensis. Next base: position 175,575 of record PISX010001735.1, on the reverse strand, counting down.
CACAGGAGAGAAGCAAAAGGAAACCCCGGGAGAATGATGGAAGATCCCAAGACTAGAACTGTGAGCAGACATAAAGTTCCTGTCAGAGGAAGTAAATATTACCAAGGAGAGGAGATTTATACTTCTGAGGAGTAATCTGGGGATGGACAAGCAATTGGTAGACAGAAAACCAAGCCAGTAACAATAGTGACAAAAATTAACAACTCCGGGAAAACAAAGAAGTTGTGTTAAGACAGAAAATGTTATATTATACTCCCGGCTCAGCTATGAATATTTACATAATCTTATTGATATAAACCCTGAAGATCAGTTTAACCAAAAACTATAAGCAAACTATACATGGAAGATGCAAGGAGGGGAAGAATGGGGGACTGGGTAGTGAGGCCCAGAGCCACAAAGCCCATAATAAAGAAGCCAAAGATTTTATAGGTATAGATACTTCCTAGAAATCAAGAAACAACAACACAATTATTTAGAAATATACTGAGAAATGTCAAAAGAAACAGAGTGGAAAGTACCTCCACAGAACAAAAAAGGAGGGGGAAAGAAGGAATTAATATTTAGTGTTGTAAGTTCCATCAAACTATTGGACTGTGTAAACCATGTCCAACTCTGACAAAAATTAAATTTGCCAAATGCATGTACTAACAGGAAATTAAGGTATTCTTCGAGAAGACAATCAGTGTTCAAAGAAAGTAACCTTACATTTCAAGGAAAATGTTGAAAAGCTTCTTTTTTTTTTTTTAAAGATTTTATTTATTTATTTGACAGAGAGAGATCACAAGTAGGCAGAGAGGCAGGCAGAGAGAGGGGGGAAGCAGGCTCCCTGCTGAGCAGAGAGCCCGTTTCGGGCTCGGATCCCAGGACTCTGGGATCATGACCTGAGCCGAAAGCAGAGGCTTTAACCACTGAGCCACCCAGGCGCCCCTTTAAAAGCTTTTCTAGTCCAAGTAATTCCTACTGTCTACAAAACTTCTTTAAGGATGCCCAGTAACATGGGACGCCTGGGTGGCTCAGTTGGTTGGACGACTGCCTTCGGCTCAGGTCATGATCCCGGAGTTCCGGGATCGAGTCCCGCATCGGGCTCCCAGCTCCACGGGGAGTCTGCTTCTCCCTCTGACCTTCTCCTCGCTCATGCTCTCTCTTGCTGCCTCTCTCTCAAATAAATAAATAAAATCTTTAAAAAAAAAAAAAAAAAGGATGCCCAGTAACAGAAATGATGACAAAATAAAGAATCGTAGAAGCATGCAAAGCCAACTGCAAATGGCAAATAGGAGGTACTTACTTTCTCACCAAGCAACTTTTAGCATACCTGTATAGACACCGTATCTACATATATAGGTCTGAAATATAATCACTTTAGAAGTCTGGTTTTGAGTACTGTGGAAGGAAAGGAAAGAAATGAAGGGAAGATACAGAACCAATAAAGCAGAACAGTAAGGAGAAAAGGCACTATAAAGGAGAGAGGTTCTCCTTTGCCCAAACAGAGAAAACACAGCTGAGTTAGTTAGTTCCTCTTTCCTTAAGAACTCCCATAGAATCGGTAAGAAAGATGGAAAGGGAATACTGTGAGATCCCCAAGCAGTACCTCCTGATGCCTTCTCTAGAGGTTCAAAGACATGCGACATCAGCACAAAGCTCCTTTCCTAGTTTAAATGTATAAACTTAACTATATGTACATCCTCCTCCTCATCTCCAATCTAGGGGTCCTAAAAAACCAGAATGAAGCCTCAGAGACCCCTGGCACTGCCCAACCACCCTGAGCAATGGAATTTCATAGGAGTGAAGACTCTTTCTTACCTTTCTACCTTCCAGGTACAGGTCTGAGCAAAGCCAAAGAGCTTCACTTAAACTATAATCCAGAAGTTAGAGGAAGAGAGCCAGACGGAGAAAGACAGCCATATGCTAACTGTAGGTTAAGTCTATGACACTCCCAGCATATTCAATTCACCAGTTACTGGATCTCCTCTCTGAATTCTGATTTCTGTCCTTTTGCTACCAAGGTTTAACCCCTTATATCCTCATAAAATTGCCACAAATAAATGGATACTTCAAATTCTAATCTTGTCTTAGCAAAAAATGTGTTGAGTAACTAAGAATTAAAACAAAAAACTAAATTTCTCCAGGTGTTGAGTCTACAAAGCTTTAATGCCCCTGGTGAAGGCTTAGAGACTGACCTAAGGACCCTTAGCTGTTAATGCAAATGCTAACTGGGCTAGACTCTTCTGTGCTTCAGTTTCCACATAGGAGCAGAGACTACAAGAGAGGGATCTACTACTACTATGAAGGTCAAACACTAGTGCTAAGGTGTTTAGGTCAAGATAATTATCACCTAGAGTTAAACCAAACCAAAACCAAGTCTAACAGCTCATCCCCTCCACTTTGTTCCATTTTCCACTTTTTTTTAAGAACTTTTTTTTATTTATTTGAGAGAGAGACAGAGTGAGAGAGCATGAGAAGGGAGGTCAGAGGGAGAAGCAGTCTCCCCATGGAGCTGGGAGCCCGATGTGGGACTCGATCCCAGGACTCCAGGTTCATGACCTGAGCCGAAGGCAGTCGCTCAACCAACTGAGCCACCCAGGCGCCCCTCTTTTCTTTTTTTTAAGAGAGGGAGAGAGAGAGAATCTTCGGCAGGCTCCACACCCAGCACAAAGCCCCACTGAGGCTGGATCTCACAACCCTGAGATCAGGACCTGAGCCGAAAGCAAGAGTTAGACACTTAACTGACCAAGCCACCTAGGCGCCCTCTAGTTTCCATTCTTATTGGAGAAAACAGCACGTCGCAATTACCTGTGAAACTTTGTTTTTTTCCCCAGCTTATATAGCCCTCTCCTCCCCTTCTCTAAGCCTCTGCTATTCTTCTATCAGAATGGCAAGAAGTGCCTGGGTAGAAACAGTATGACAAGACCCCACAGATGATTCTGCTAGAGCCACTGCTCTTAAAGGATTCACAACGCTTTATCTAGAAAATGTCTGGGTTTAACAACAGAGAGCAGGCACTTTTATCCTCTCAGACAGTGAAAGTGGAGCTACTAAAGGAATGACCAAATCCTTGCAAGTAAAGAGAAATATCTGCATCCAAAGTCATGTCTACTGGCCAACTCAACCCAGTACTTGGTTTTAATCTATTCTAGGTTTGCAAGGCTGAGCAATATATTTTTTCAGACAGCTGAAGGAGAAACTTCAGAATTCTCTGATATAAAAGTTGACTTATGGGGCACCTGGGTGGCTCAGTGGGTTAAAGCCTCTCCCTTCAGCTCGGGTCATGATCCCAGGGTCCTGGGATCAAGCCCCACATCGGGCTCTCTGCTAGGCGGGAAGCCTGCTTCCCTTCCTCTCTCTCTCTCTACTTGTGATCTCTCTCTGTCAAACAAATAAATAAAATCTTAAAAAAAAAAAAAAGTTGAGTTATTTGCATGATGAATGACAAGACCCTGCTGGGAATCAGAAAAGTAACCCAACGAACAGGGAAGAAAATCATACAGTCAAATAAACTAGGCCTGCACACTGCCAAAGGCCTCACTTTCTCCGTTGTATTACACAACACTGAGTCTTCAGATTTTTATTTTGGTCTACTAGGCAGTAGTGAACTCATCCCAGAGCTTGCCTGAGGCCGGCCATTCAGAGCAGTGAGTTGTAGAATCCAATTCTGGAGAAGCCAATGTTCTTACTATCCACAAAATGTGAGCAAAGTGCAGAAAACGGGAATTAACATGCCAGCTGCAACAAATGACTAGAGCACGGAACACCAGACACATTTAGGAACACCTAAAGCACTTGGCTACCAGCTCCATAGGATGAAGCACTATTCAAGGTTTACAGTGAGTGAGCAATGAAGCCTGGTCTGAGTTAGTGGATGAGTAACTGGTATAAAGAGGGCCCAAGGCTCCCTGAGTCAGGGCAGAAGAGCTGTGTCATGATTTGCACGGAAAGAGAAAGGGCAATTATTTTTATCTCTGGAGAGAAAAGGAAGGAAGACATCAGTAATACCCTTAGTTAGGTCTGGGCAACCAGAAACCGTCTGTTAAAAATGGGAAATAGGTATACGTCGTATTGATATTTACTCAAGACTCAAGTTGACCCAGTGCTAAGCAAAATACTGTAGGATTTTGCGGCTCAAATTGTGGCCTGCGGAGCAGCGGCATCAGCTTCACCTGGAAGCTGGTTAGGAATGCATAACCTCGGACCCTACCACAGACCTACATCCTCAAATCTCCAGATCCCCAAGTAATTAGCACGCACGTGAAAGTGTGATAAGGAGTGCGGCAAAGCACCTCACTGCATTCCGCCAACAGCCCTGCGAGGCAGGCAGTTGTTATCTCCGTCCCAGAGGAAAAGTCAAGGTTCACTCGAACCGTCTGCCCAAGGTCACAGAACTCTGAAGTGGCGAGGTCGCCGAGAGGCTGCCTAAAGCGGGCCTGCGAAAGGACTCCGCAGCCGGGCCCAGAAGCGCGGAGTCCGGCCTCGACGCGCGCCCGGTCCTGCGCCGCCCAGGACGGGAGAGGCGGACCAAGGGCCTGGTGGGCAAGGAGAGGCCGCTACGACCTCCTCCCCGGCCGCCGCCACTCACCTGAGCCTGGCGAACGCGGGCGCCGCAACACCAGACCCCGGATCCCCGCGCCACCAAGACTCCTCCAGTAACACCCCGTACCTCAGAGCCCCACTTCCGGCCAACTGCCCGCTACTTCCGCTACTGCTGCGCTAGTGACGGATGCCGCCGAGGCTCAAAAGACCCTGTCAGCGTTTTCCAAGGACGTTTTCTAGTGGAGGACCTTGCTAAGAGGACGCGGGAGTCTAGGACCTGCGGAGGGGGGAACAGCGCCGTGGATGGACCGCTCTGGAAATCGCTAAATAGGCCTAGACACTGGTTCGAATCCCAGACCGCCACTCAGGCTTTTATTGCCTTGGAGAAGTGACATTAACTATCTAAGCCTAGTTTCTCAACTGTATAGTGAGGATAATCACGCATCTATAATAGAGATGCATATGAAGTGCTCTCAGGAGAAGAGTTAGTGATGGATAGCCGAGCCTGTTAGGAGAAATGCATGTGAGGAGTTGGAGCTGGAGGAGGCCTGTGCTATGGCTGCTGAGTCAGGGTCATCATTAACCTCCCTGAGTAGGCTTATACCTGAGCGGCTATCAGCAACTAAGCAAGGGAGAGATCCTACAGGAGGGCCTGGTCCCGGACTGCTGTTCTGGGGGAAACTTGAGCACTGCCAGTTGGAGTTTGCCATACCTTGTCAGTGCCTTGGTTGCGGGTCCACCTACCCTAAGTGCTGCGAGGGAGACTTGAGAACTGACGCTCCTTCCAGGGCACCATCTTGTCAGGGAGACAAAAACCAATGCAGGGAGGACACTTCAAGGAGGGGCAAGCCTGGCATTGCTTGCCTGAGCTCTGCACAGGGCAGTTTGTCTGAAAATCTCACACTTGGGCCAGACCAGAGCAGACATTCCTAGTGGCTGATTATGACTCTCTTTGCAAGAAGAACCCAGAAAAAGCAGAGAGCCCATCCCCAGGAGATGAACCGTATTGCTCCTAGGCAGCCATGACAATCCTGTTCTTTGCCAAATACTCAATTTCCCAGCCTCCCCCCAAATAAGAGGAGGATGCAACTCAGTTCTGGCCAACAACATTTAAGGAGAAATGGACTAGTAGGATTCTGGGAAAGCTTTTACCTTCATGATAAAGTAGTGTGGCCTCAGTCTCTTCATGGAGCTGTGGCAGCCACCTTGTGGCACTAAAGGAACTACATGCTAAGGATGGGAGAGTAGAATGAAGTCTTATCTCCTTGAAGAACCAATACTTATGATGGGATGCTTGTGACCAGAATTGTCAGGTGAGGAAAAATAAACCACTCTTTAAGATCTTGTAAATCAGGGGGCGCCTGGGTGGCTCAGTGAGTTAGGGCCTCTGCCTTTGGCTCAGGTCATGATCTCAGGGTCCTGGGATCGGGCCCCGCATCGGGCTCTCTGCTCAGCAGGGAGCCTGCTTCCTCCCCTCTCTGCCTGCCTGTGAGCTCTGTCTGTCAAGTAAATAAATAAAATCTTAAAAAAAATAAAATAAAATAAATTTTAAAAAGATATTGTTTTTTTTTTTAAGATTTTATTTATTTATTTGCCAGAGAGAGAGAGGGAGAGAGCACGAGCGAGCACAGGCAGGCAGAGTGGCAGGCAGAGGCAGAGGGAGAAGCAGGCTCCCTGCTGAGCAAGGAGACCCATGTGGGACTCGATCCCAGGACGCTGGGCTGGGATCATGACCTGAGCCGAAGGCAGCCGCTTAACCAACTGAGCCACCCAGGCGTCCCTAAAAAAAAGATATTGTAAGTCAGGTTGTTACTTGTAGTGGGGTGCATTGCACTGCATTGCATTCTTGAGTCAGGGAGGCGGGCTTTGTGAAGATGACCGAGGCAGTTACGTAAAGGACAGCGCTTACCCACAAAGGACAGTTCCCTGCTCACAGCATTCTTGGGTCCATTCTACCTTTGGGGCTTCGCCACTAATTACAACCTTGTTCTCAACCTTTGTGTTTTTGTCTTCTTCCCTCAAATACTGGCCAGTCACTGTAAGGTGGCTCAGGATACCACATCTAGCTGTCTTGCCTTCCAGCCAGCCGCCTGGTGTCCAGATGCTGAGTTAGAACCACCTTGAAACCCTTCAGGGTGACAATCCGAGCTGAAGAGAAAGCCCCATCGGGCAGACACTTGGATCCACAACTCCTCCTGGGCAACATGGAGGAACTTGGGCTTTGGGCCAACCTTCTCGCATGGCCCAATGAGCACCTCCAGCCTGATACCTCCTCCGGGAAATGTTTACTCCAGCTTTGACCTCCACACCCCCCTCACCTAGGCTTCACCTCCCCAACCTATAAAGACACAAGCAGGCCAAAGAATGCCACTCAAGAGGCTCTCTCCATTTTATTTCTTTGGGAAAAGAAAACGAAGTCTTTCCATCACATATGGTAGAGATATATATTTATATATATTTATATATAATTTCTTTTGTGTTTGGAAGTCCCAAAGCTGAGTCTGTTCATATTTTTTTCTATTTTTTTTTTCCTACTAATGCCTTCTCTTCCCCCTGCCCCTCTGGCCCAGGTCCAGGTTCTGGGGCAGGTAGTGAGGGGTGAGTGGAATGGGCAGTGATTGCCAGATGGCCCCCCCACCCAGATCAGAGATCTGGTGAGGGTCACCTGGAAGGGGCTGTGCAAAGGGATAGAGGCCACACAGAGGAGCACTCTTGTTTTTGTGGGGGATGCACAGCTCATTAAACAGTCACCAGTCATGGGAGGAGGCTGGTCAGGGGTTGGGGAACTTGCTCACAGTACTTGCCAGCTCTCTCCACCCTGCCCTCCAAACCGAGTCTTGGGGGTGGGAGGAAGAGAGTGAAAAGAGAGAAATACAAGGGCTGAGGGCCAAGCCTCCTCTAATTTTTATTGCTGGTGAATTAGAAATTTGCCTTTCCCTTCCTATCTTAGGGAGATAGACTCAGGACGCTGAGAGGAGGAGGGACATGACAGTGCTGTCCCAACCCCCACTGATGGCCATGCCAGGCCTACCTTGGGCAAACACTGGGCTACCTTGAGGTCCTGGGAACTCAGGGGTCAGTGTTCCTCTCAGGTAGCCTTGTCCTTCAAGGGCAATCACAACCATCCTCCCTCGCCCCCCCCAAACAAAGGCCTCTGGCTCAGGCTTGGGCCCATTGGAGCTTGGAAGTGGGCAGTGCACCAAAGATCAAGCAGAATTTTCTACTGGAAGAAAAAGTGAGGTTTGGGAGAAGAGGTGGCCTAGGACAATGATGTTCTTAGCGTGAAAGCAGAGGGAGGCTGGGGGGATCGAGTGGGAGAAGACATAGGGAGACATCACACTCATATGACCTCAGAAACCGGGTGAGGGGAGTGCCTGAGAGGCAGGTAGCACTTAATAGCTGTAGTTAGAGCCAGACAGTGGCCCTGGGTGTGGGGTGAGCCAAGCAGATGGGGCTATCACCCGGTGGGGTCCTGGCCAAAAGGGTGGGGTAGAGCTAAGAAGCCTCCAGGTGACCCTTCGCAAGAACAGGAGAGCAGATCTTCCCTGGGCACTGAGTCTCCACCCCCAGCCTTCCCTCCGGCCGGCCCCTGATCCGTACATAGGGACATATACTCAGGACCAGGCCAGGCTCTGAGGCCTGAGCCCAAGAGACCTTGGGGGGAGGGGCTGGGCAGGTAGCCCTCTCAACCACATACAGGCTATCTGCTCCCACTTGTCCTGTCCATCTGCCCAGGGAGGGATAATAGGACAGGAAGGAGAGAGGCCAGGAGCCCAAGGTCTGTCAGCTTTGGCAGACCCCATGCAGACCCCTCAGGCTACATGACCTTTGAGGTGACCACACAGAGCATCACCGGACACCAGGGTGGCCAACGGTAGCCACCCAGACCTACCCAGGGGCTGGGGCACCTCATTGCACTACAGGCCTGCCGCCTCCCATCTCCAGCAAAGCAGCGCCAAGACGGGGAGCACGGGGCTCCCCCGCTGCCTGGGCCCCTCAATTCCCACACACTCTGCCTCCCTCTCTCCCCTCCTTGGGAGGAGGGTCCAAAGGGGCTGCCCAGAGGGCCAGTGGTAGAGCCCCAAGGGTACCCCGTGGGAGGAGGGGAGGCACCTGGTCACAGCTGCTTTGAGAACCTCTTTGGTCTGGGGACATGGGAGACATGGGGAAGAGACATGGCAGGGAAGGGACACTGGGGACTCTGGCCTTTGACAGGGCACTTGTCAAAAGGCCACATGCCCAGGTAGGGGATCAGATTTCCGTGGACTCAATGCGCTCGAGGCGGGAGGGCGTCCAGGCTTTCTTCTCCTCGCCGTGTTGTGGGGTGGGTGTGCTGGCCCCCCCGGCTGACCCGCGCTCCCGCAACCGCCGCTCCAGCTGCTGGTTGCGCTGGTACATCTCCACGTAACTCAGCTGCAGTTGCTTCTGGTATTCGATGACCTTCTCCTTCTCCTCCAGCCACACGCGGCGCTCCTCCGCGAAGCTGGCGCCCTGGCGCTCCCGGGCTCGCCGCTCAGCCGCCAGCTCGGCCTGCAGCCGCCCCACCTCCCGCCGCAGGGCCCGCGTCCCGCTCTCCCCGCCAGCATCCACCTCCCCGTCCAAGGAAACCAAAGAGGCGGCGGCGGCCACCCCGGCCTGCCGGCGCATCTTGGCCTCGTCGCTCTCACACGTGGCCAGGGCATCCTGGGGCTCGGCAGGGTCCACCGGGGTCAGGGCGGGCTTGAGGCACGCGGCAGGCAGCTCCGCCTCACTCAGCTCCAGGCTGGCCTGCTTGCTGCCGAAGGAATCCCTCAGGCTGAGCAGCTGCTCCTCCTTCTCTCGCAGCGAGGCCCGGCCCTCCCGCAGTTGCGAGCGCAGCCCCACGATCTCACTCAGCTTCTGGGACACGTCCGCCTGCGAGTCCTTCAGCTGCTGCTTCAGGAGGGAGATCTCCCCTGCCTTCTGGCACACCTGGGCAGGGGCAGGGACGAAGAGGACCAGGGTCAAGGCAGAGCCCCGCAGGCGGGGACCCCAGCCCTTGCATCCAGCCCCAGGCCCCAGCATCCCCAGATGCCAGGTTAACTCGTGGGTCACACAGGAACGACCCAGCGGGCCCTCCTTGGACTCAGGACACATGTGGCTAATCTCACACACACACCCGGGGCCACTCTGGTCCTCACAGACCCTCCTCCTCTGTTCTGTCCCCCTCCCCTTCACTCCCCTTGTGACAGTGGGCCACAGCTCTGGGTTTCTCCAGAGTGACAGAAGGAGGGAGACTCAGAGAGAGAAAGCCCAAGCCCCCTGCCCGCACCTCCCACTTAGTTTCCTCCATCCGGGGCAGGAAGTCAGCCTGCTCCTTCTGGCAGGCGGCCACCTTGTCCTCAAGCTCTTCCCGCTGCCGCATCAGCCGGGCTGCCTCCTCCTGCAGCTGCTTCTTGTCCTGCTGCAGCCGCAGCACCTGCAGCTGGAGGCCCTGCTGGGCGCGCTGGGCGCGGCGGGCCACCTGCTGCAGCTTCCCACTGCAGCCCTGCCGCAGCTCGGCCAGCTCGCGCTCCCATGCCTTTTGCCGCTCCTCCAGCACCTGGGCCACCGCTGCCTCGCTCTGCTCCAGGCTCCGCCGCAGGGCTGCCACCTCCTGTTCCTTCTCCCACAGCCGCTCCTCGAGCTCCTGGATCAGAGCACTGGGCGAGGGTGGTGAGCAGGCCGCGAACGGCAGGCCTCCACCTCCGCCCTCCCCCGAGCCCAGGTGGCCTGGCCGCCCCATGGAGGAGGATGACCCACTCTTGCTGGAAGCCCGCCCACTGTCAGAGGTTCCTAGGTCCTGGTAGCCCGAGCCACCCCCGCCGCTGCCGCTGCTGCCACTGCCGTAGGTGGCAGTGCCAATGCGGTTGATGTGGCTGGTGGAGGCACTGAGGGGCGCCAGGTGCTGGCTGTAGCTGGAGCTGTAGGTGGGCAGGCTTGTGAGTGAGTTCCGGCCGGAGTCGGAGAGGCCGCCCCCACCCCCGCCCGCTGGGGTCATGGTCCGAGACTTGTCCAGTCCACCCTTGAGACCACCAGGACCCTGTCGTCCCTCGGGAGTACCATTAGTCTGCGGGGGACACAAGTTCTGCATGGAGTGGAAGTTCTTGGGTACAACAGGCTTGAAGGCCGAAGGCCTAACTAGCGGCTCTGAGCACTGAATAAAAAGCAAGCAAGGGGGAGCAGGCATCAGAATGGGGCCTTAACCCAGGCCCCACCTCTTCCCTCTAGCTGAGAGAAGTTCAGCCTCATCCCCAATTAATCTCCATCCTGGAAGTACCTCCCAGCTGGGTCTCCACCTCATGGCCAAGTCTAGCGGGTGGTTCCAGCGTAGAGACTTCCAGGGTACAGACCACCCGCTAGACTTGGCCCCCCGGACCCCACCCCGTGGCTCCCCAGCCCAACTTCCAGGGCCCACACCTTACCCTCCTCTCTGGACTGCCCCCCACCCTGAAGAGAAAGGCCCTAGGGACTGACCTGGTCTAGCTTGCCAGAGGTGGCCAAGAGCTTAGGTGGATGGCTGGGCTCACGGTACTGTGGTGGGGCCTTGTCACTGCTGCCGCTGCTGCTACTGCCACCGCTGCTGGCCACCACGTTGCCGCAGACATCAGTGTGGTCGCTGCCCCGCGGCTCGCCATTGAGGTAGAGGGAGTTGGCCAGAGCCTTGTCTTCTGAGGGGTAACGGCCTGGCCTCTCCCTGCCGGCCCCGCCACCGCTGCTGCGGGGACCGGGGAAGCTGCCCTGGCCGCCCCCACCCCCCGTGCGGGTGCCCACGCTCTTCATGGCGAACTCCTGGGCGTGGGCCACCCCGCTGCCCACACTGCCCATGGCCAGCCGAGGGTCTGGGGGTCCGAGCTCAGAGGGCCGAGGGGCAAAGGCCAGGAGAGGATCCCGCCCTGGGTCAGCGCGCACAGGCAGTGTCTCCAGCTTCGCCATGACTAAGCCAGGGGAGCACTGTGGGCACAGGGGGGAAGGAAAAGATAGGTCAGCCCCACCCCCACCACCCCAGCCGAGTCAGCCTGAGCAGCACTTGCACCCAGCCCTTCAGTGTCCCTTCCTTATAATGGACACAAGAGTTCCCAGACATCCAGGATGGAGGAACAGGGCTGGGGTAAGAGTGACAGCCTGGTAATGGGGTGCCTGTTGCCCACCTGATCGTGCCCAGGCCCCAGGGCACCATGCACATACCCTCCCAGCTTTGCTCAGCTCAGCATTCCACCCCTCAGCTCCTCCCTTAACCCCACCTCCTCCATGAGCCCCAACTCTTCACTGCAACCCCCAAAACTTAGGCAGTCTTTACCCTGGGTTTGAATCCCTATAACCCAACCTTATGGGCTGGAGAGACAGGGTTGGAAGGGTACAACAATACTTGAATTCAATAGGGAACCTCAGAAATTAAGGGAAGGCGAGAACCCACCCCTAACCAAATCTTCTGAGTAGGGGTCCTTCCCAGCCCCCTAACCTGGGGTGTTGCAGTCAAGGGCAGAAGTGGAGGCTCACTACCAGGGCAGGCTCCTCTCCTTGCCTTTCCAAGGGGGTGGGGGGCCGACGGGTCCTCAAGCCTGGGACCCTCCGAGGCCCGGTCTGCAGGGGCCATGTGCCTCACTCTCGAAGTCGGGGCTCGGCCGGAACCGGCTGGGCGATTTTGGACGGGCCAGCTGAGCCATCCCGGACTGCAGTTTTCTCCTCTGCGAAATGGGAGAAATGAAGGACCTACCTCGTGCAGCTGCCGAGCGCCAGGCGCCCTGAGGCGACGGGCGCGGGAGGGACGGGAGTCTTGTCTTGGGCGGGGTGGGGGGAGATGGGTACCGCCGCGCGCCCCTGGGTCGAATGTGGGCGCCACCTCGGGCACGCTCCGCCCCCCACGGACGGCTGGGGACCGTGGCTGTAGCGCGTAGCGAGAGGACCTTCCGGAGGTCTTCCCAACTCTGCCGCACGAGGGGCCCCTTCCCCACGGTCAGTACCTCTGCAGAAGCCCGGGGGCTGGCTGAGGCTGGGGCAGAGGACGCGGTGTCACCAGCTGAGGCCCGGCAGGTCCCCGTTTCCCAAAGGTGGGCGGGGCGAGGGGCGGAGCTTCCGCCCCCAGCTGCGCCCGCAGGGGATTCCGCGCCTCCCATCCGCTCTAAGAATTCACTGCCACCGGGAAGACTTCCTGGATTACCCCCTTCCCCCCCGTTCCCTTTGGACCTTGAACCGTGAAGTCCTCTGAGCCCTTCCATGAGAGCGCTCCCCCATCCCCCAAGGCCAGCCCAAGAGCAGGGGGAGCAGCGCAGGCATGCAGACAGGGCCTCGGGTTACCTGTGCTCATAGAGGCCCCACTTCCTGGTTCCTTTGTCTCAAATCCACACCGGGGAACACCTGCCCTAGAGATCTGCATAATCTGGCGGGGCCAAGGCACCAGGCAGTGCCAGTCGTGGAGGCAGGCCCTCGAACCGAATCCGCTTCCCCCAAGGAGCCCTCCTTCTCTACCAAGGTGAAGGGGTCCGGGCGGCACTCCATGACCCTCCAGTGCCCCTTAGACTGTCTTCTACCCAGGTGCCCATTCTGGTGCTGCGTCCTTCCTATTAGGCCCCAGACCCGGGGAACCTGACAAAACTCTTGTCCTTCAGGAGTCTTTTGGCCACCACACCTGGATTTACAGCCCTAGGTGGTTGGAAAGTTCACCACCAAGCCAGGCCCCACTGCCTTTGTAAAATTCCATTCTCTCAGTATCTGTCTCTCCCCCCCCCCCCCCCCCCCCCCCCCGGGATGGAGAACAGCACTCTACCCCCTTCCTCCCATGAGCCAGTCTATCCCCACATACAAGGCTGAGTCTAGGGTGAGGCAAGAGAGGAACTTAGTGCAGAATTTCAGCGCAGTGTCACCAAGTGCAAGACCCTGAGAGTGAGTGCCTCTCGGGCCTCCCTCTAGACCCTGCTCTGCCTCTGCTCCCCACACACTCCAGCCCAGTTACCCCTCAATCCCCAAATCCCCTTCCCACCCTTAAGCATGACCCCTTTCTCAGCATCCTTGGGTGCAATGTAGGGAGGAACTGAGGACTTGGGAGGATGAAGGCTGAGTGGCCTGAGGCTTGAAACCAGTGCGAAGGCCTGGGCTGGGTCTGGGAGGAAGAACTGACAAAACTTCACAGAGATGGGGTTCGGGGTGGGGGCAAGGGAAGAATCCAAGCTGGGGCACCAGGGTGGGTGTGACACCCTTAACAAAACAGGGGGAGAATATTTGGGGGAAACAGGTACTTTGGGAGAGACCAGACAGAGATCTCTCTCACAAGACTAGACAGAGATCTCTCTCACACTGGGTGGAAAGAGACTGCGGTGATCAGCATTCGAGGGTGGTATGGGTGGGGCCCCACATGGAAGGAAGATGGCAGGGCCCCAGAAGCCTGGGAGACAGTGTGGATGCAAGGAGGCCAGAAGAAGGCAGGCCCTGGAGAACAAGCTGGGAGGCTTCCAGAATGTCAGTGCAACTTCCAGTGTGAGAAAAGGGCCAGGTAAAGTCAGGATTGGAGAGTGTATCCTGGATCTGGCAGGTGGAAACCTCACTGTAAGAGAATGGCTTCAGAAATGGGGTGCATGGCCAAGCCAGGCTACAAGGGTGGTTGGGTCTGGAGGGAAAGATGGGAGAGTTCCCTAGTGAAGGAGGAGGCCAGAGAAGGCAGTAAGTTAAGGTCTTTGGGATCCAAAGGCGCTTTTCTAATTTTAAATTAAGCATTCTAGAAACCTGAGTATGTTGCTATGCCAAAGGAAGGTGCCAACAATGAGATGAGCTAGGCAAGAGGGCTCCACCAGATGCCTGGATGTGGGCAAGAGCAAACCTAAGAAGTGATCATGTTGATCACAAGAGTGACAGGGGACAGTGTTTGGGAGGGTGCTCTCTGAGATGTAGGGTGCAGTACAAACATGTGGTACTACCTTCTCTGATCCACAAAAGGAGAATCTGACCACAGGTTGAAGCTGGTCATAGGTTACTCTGTGCCGCCGTTGCCCTGAGACGTGTGTGGTCCCCAGACAAGCTCAATGCCTAGAGTCCTAGATGGAAATGAGGTGTTCCCAGAAATGTCTCCTGGGATCGGCTCCTGCTCTACCTGGGGAGTCCTTGACTGTCAACCCACAGCAGCTCTCCCTGGAGCCTCATTCCCCAAAGAGTGTCTTGCCATAATTCTAAACTGTCATGATCAATCCTGTGCAAGTGTTCCCTGCCCCTTGTTTCTTCGAGTCTGGGCCGCTGCAGCTTCTTTTCTCAAAACCCCACCAGGGAGCTGGCAGGACAAAGAGGGGCATTTGTTCCCTGATAGGCAGAAACTGAGCCCAGGGGAGGGGGCAATTTGAGCTTCATATATGGGTTGGGGTCCTGAACTGGCCTAGGGGGCTGAGCATGGTCCGCATAGGCAGCCTCAAGGCATCAGCCCAACAACCTGAGATGACAGCCTGTTGCCCAACTCTGCCACTATCTCTGCACCATCAGCCTTCAGTGCCTGGGACATTATGCAGAGTACTGATGGTCATAAAGCAGTCAAATGAATTGTACCCGGGCTCTACATGGGCAGGTCCCTCCAACCCACAGTGACCACTCAACCCCTCCTTCCCTGTGTCCCTCCCAAAGCTAAGAACGCTCCACCCTTCTCTTGTGGTCTCAGAGGTCCCTATACCAGCCCATTCGCCCCCTAAAGCTTTCAGTAGCCCTTCTTGCTAGCACGCTTACTGGAGGGTCCTCACTGGCCTTTCCCCCCCTGCACTCCCTCCCACACACAGCTGCCAGGGGACTCTTTCTAAAGGGCAAAGCTGATCTTGTCCCTGCTTTGCCCAGATTCTTCCATGAGCAGCACCAAGAACAGTCGACACGAGTTCTGGAGGCATCAGCTCAAGTGCAAATCCCAGCTGAACTGATTAGGGGTGAATGCATGCAGGTTACTCCACCTCAGGTACTCACACCGACCTTACAGGGATTTTAAGAAGTAAATGTGTTGTAGGTAAAAGGCCTGGCATTCCTCTCAGTCCCCAGAACAAGAGCAGAGCTTGCAGCGGGCCTCCAAGGCATTTCCCGATGCCCATCCTGTTTCCCCTGACCTGAGCTCCTCTCCGCTCCACACAAAATCTCTTCCCAGCTGTCTATGCCCACCTTGCGTTCTTCAAGGTCCAATCCAAATGCTGCCTCCCAGGAGAGCATCCCCGATCGCCCCCTGGGGAGCAGGGGCCGGGGAGCACTTGGCTCAGGCTACTCCAAGGAGATTTCACTCTGAGGCTTCCCCAGGGGCTGGCTTGGGGGTGCCCTGGGGGCACAGATGGCAGAGTCCGGGGGTCTCTGGGCCCAGACCTTGAGGAGATGCACAGAGAATGCTGTGGGAATGCTCGTTGTGAGCAATGCAAAGAGGCAATGAATCTGGACAGGAAAATCAGGAAGGGCTTCTGGGAAGAAGGGCTGAGGGAGAAAGGGGACTGAGGACACTATAGGGCTTTTGGGGTGCAGAGGTCTTCAGAACTTCTTGGTTGGGATGTGTGAGAGGAGATCCACCTTCTCTTGGTGTCAACGGGGGAAGGGAGCCACCTCCTAGATCCTGGCTCTGGTGAAGCTGGTGTTTAAGGACTGAGGGGGCTGACAGCGCCCCCCCTACCCCAGCACATACACGCGCGCACACACGAGCTTTCGCGCAGGGGAGTGGGGGTGTTCGCCATTCACCAGCAGTCCACGGCCCGCAGCCCCAATAGATAGAGACCCTGGCCACAAGCTGTCCTGAGGAGGTGCCCAAGGGTCTCTATGGTGCAGGAAATACCTCTCGCATCTTCCCTAGCTCCCTACCAGCGCGTGTGGCCCCGGGGGGCGGGGCGCAGAGGGAAGAGGTGACATAATCCGGGCCGCACCCCCTCCGGCCGCCACCTCCCCCCAGGCCTGGTGAAGCATCCATGACATCATCGGCCTTATCTCCACTCCCCTCCCCCGCCCCGGGACCCCAGCAGCGGGACGCACCCCCTCCCCAGCTCCGGGTCCGTCAGGACGAGCATCGCAGTGCAGCGGACACGGCGACAGGTCGGAGCCGGGAAGGGTGCCGCGGTGGGCCGGCCTCACTTACTCTAAGCCTCAGGGTCCAGCGCGGGGTCCTCGGAGCGGGCACCACTGGCCCGGCTTGCTGGCGCAGCCCGAAGCCCGCCCGGCGGGGCGCGCGGCGCGGGCCCGGCTTCGCTCCGCGCCCCTCCCGCTCCCCTCCCGGGCCCCGCCCACCCGCGGCTGCGGCAAACGCGGGCCCGCCCTCCGGCCACGCCCCCCAGAGCCGCCAATCCCCAGGCTGGGGCGGGGCGCAGCGCCTTAACCCTTTTGCAGCTGCGTCGGGGTTCGCGCGTGGGACCCCCTCTATCTGACCCTCTCCGGGGCTGCGTAAGTCGGTCCGAGGCCCTCTGCTCGTTGCCTGTTACCTACCCCCAAACCCTTTGGGTTCAGCCCCCAGGGTCTGATCTTTAACAAATCCAGTGGGACGGCGCCCTCCACCACTTCTTTGGCAATTGGGAGGAGCCTCTCCGGTTTGGGGAAGGGGCTCTCGATGTGGACCCCGAGCCCCATTCCTCTCCTGCTCCTGCTCTGGCGGACGCGGCCTCCCAGCGGACGCCGTGAGACTGCAAGTCTGCAAGGTGGGGGCTGGGCGAGCCCTCCCGGGGGGATCCGACACAGCCGAGGGAAGACCCGCTTGGGCGCGGAGACCGCCGGCCGGCGTGTAAGGGGCTTCGAAGGGCCGTGACTCTGTCCGGCAGCAAACGGAGCCTGTTTGAAACTTGCTGCTTCGGAGGCTCACTGTCCGTGGGGTAGAAGAAGGGCAGCGAGGAAAAAGATACACATTACAATCCAGCAAGGTGTGAGTGCTTTCACCCAGTGCCCCACACCTGGCATGAGACCTGGCCCCGACCCCCACGCTGCATCTGGAGGCCAGTGGGGGTGAGATGAGGACTTCGTCCCTACCCGGAGTATCAGTTTCGCACACGCCTGCTTCGTTCTGTACCGGGAGCGATCATTCAGCCCCGGCTGGCCTGGGAGGGCTGCCGGGAGGAAGCCGGCCGGGACTGGAGGTCTTAGCTTCGAGTTCGAGGAATATGGCGGGGAAGCAAACCGAGCGTAGGGTTCAGCATTAGTGAAAGACTGGAGGCACAAACGGTCTGTCCTAAAAACTGCAGCCCCTCCACTCTAGCTGGGATCGTTGTTATTTGGTCATTGCTGATTTGTTTGGTTATCAGTCATCCCATTTTATAGTACATATTTCTTGCTATTACCTGTTTTCTGGATTTTTCCATATTTGCTTTTGTTTTCTATTGTGGTCTGCAAGATAGAAAGCCTGTGTTTAATTCTCCTGGTGGTTGCCTTTGAGTTCATCAAGTAAAAATACAGTTTTTTCACAAATCATTAAAGTCAATGACTAATCATTCCTTTTTATATTCCTCTTTATGTAATGACAAATTTAATGTGCTTTTTCATCTCGAGGCCTGCTGCCCTCATACCTACTTATATCTGTCCGTTTAATCCAGGATGATAGACCCAGTTTTGTTTAC
This sequence comes from Mellivora capensis, assembly GCA_004024625.1. Taxonomy (NCBI): domain Eukaryota; kingdom Metazoa; phylum Chordata; class Mammalia; order Carnivora; family Mustelidae; genus Mellivora; species Mellivora capensis. The sequence goes on along the minus strand of PISX010001735.1, from coordinate 157,525 downwards.
ACTTTTTTTTCAAGCCACAAAATCCTGTTTTTCGATCATTGTCTTTGGCTTTTGCCAACTCTTTAATTGGTATCAATGTCACTGCCAGTTTTTTATGCTCTAATTTTTCTATTCCTCAGTCAGACCCATCTCTCATTTTATTGGTGATTTCAGGGAAGACTCCTGAATGTATTTTTCCTACACCTTTTCGCTAGGTAAAATGCCTTTCTACTGTCTTTACACACTAATATACCTATGGCTTGACTGTTTATAGAATTCTTGCGTCTCCAAGACTCTCTTGTCCTTATTCCATTGTCTTTTGGGTCTTAAATGGTAGCAAGTACACCCGAAACTAACATAATGTTAATATGTCAATTTTATCTCCAAACAAGGTAGCAAAGCCGGTCTGTTCTGTGTTAAGTGAGCAATTTGCCCAGTGCTTCTTAGGATTTTTCTTTATCCTTAGAACTTAAATATTTACCAGCAGAAGTCTATTAATTTTCCAGAAAAGAAGTGGTCTTTTCAGCTTAGAAAAGTTTTCATCTAATAAGTTCCTGTCCAGTCTATGAACAGGGTTGCTTTGGGCTTATTTTTTTTCCTCTCTCTCCTAAAAGTATCACATTAAATTACCACTATCAATTAAATCTTTCCTCCTTTTTCTCTGAATCCTGAGAGAGTATCTCGTGTTTTTCTTCACAAGCAAGGAGCCCACTGAACAGGGAGCCAGACAGGGGGCTCAGTCCCAGGATCCCAGGATCATGACCCAAGCTGCCCAAGGCAGACACTCAACTGACTGAGCCCTACAGGTGCCCCTAATTCTGCTTGTTATATCTTCCTTTGATCTTACCCAATTTCCACCCCACCTCTGTCTTGATCTCAGTTAATCTCTTTTTAGTTTTCTGTTCCTATTTTATAGAGAATGTGGTTTTGCATTTTAAGAAGAACAACAGGAAAATAAGGGAGTATCCTAGCTGATTCTGTTCTAATGTATATGAAAGTCTTGATAAAGTGGACCATTTTCTGGGAAATACAATTACAAAAATAAGAAGGATGTTGAAAACATTATCTAAGAAATATGTCCAAAAAGGGCTCTAGGCTCAGATGGTTTAATGGAAGGATTGTCTCAAACTTTCAGTGAACAGATAATCCTTACCCTGTAAATCTGTATTACAGCCCAGAAGAGTTAGAAAGCTATTTCATTTTATGGGACTATAATTCTCCTTATACCAATTCCTAATAAAGACAACATAAAAGGGAAAACAGCAAACCAATTATACTTATCAATTCTGGGGGGAAAATTGCTAAAGACAATTCAAGGAAATAAAATTAAGTACGACTATATATGAAATTAGTCCATGAGTTTGTTAAATGAGAAAAAGAAAAACCCAAACAGTTGTCAAAATATATGCCAAAAAGTCACTCAAAAATCAGTGCCCAAAAAGAACCCTCCTGATTAACCAGAAACAGTTGAAGTTAAGATTCGCTGTTTTGTGTCTTGACATCTGGTAAAATCAGGGGTGCCTCAAATAGCTGAACTGAACGTTGCCCTTGCCAAATAATCCTCCTTATCAAATCAACCAGGTGCGGTTTCTGCTTATCTCTGAGGGCAGGTCTCAGTTCTTTGCCAGCCTGTGGAATCATTCAAACAAACCAATCACATTCCCTGCAGGAACAACAGGCACACCTCAGCCTCTTACTGCTACAAAGCTTGTCTGTCCTCTGGTTAGTTCACTGCATTTGTGAGTGTGACACCTGGATCCTGGATGTCCCCATGTGGCTTGTGGGGTCCTCCTCCTTCCCTGAGCCATGAGGATAGGATAGCCCCTGTCCAGTATCAGGGGCTGTGTTTGGCCATCCCCGTAACCCTAGGGTGGGAACTCCTCCCTCACCAATGGTAAAGAGGAGGCGATTAAAACAAGAGTCTATTATTACAATAAAGCTGGGAGGGGGAGTGTATCAGACTGACAAAACTTAAAAACTGATGATACTGCATGCTGGTGAGGCTGTAAGGAAACAGGAACTCACGGTATTTTTGAGAGTATAAATTGGTACAACCTTTTGGGAGGACAGTTGGATCATAGATATATAAAAATGTGCAAAGTGCATATCCTCAGACTTAGCAATTCCATTCTGGGAAGAAATCCCGTCACAAATAATATGATAGATGTGCAAAGAGAAGTCACTGAAGTACTGACTGAATAGAAATATTTAAACGTAAATACTATTGATGGAAGAATGAGTAAATGAATCACAAAGCATCCAGTGCAGTGTAACGGCAATAGGTGTCTATTTGTTGACATAGATGGCTATAGTAAGTGAAAATAAAGCAAGGAGCAGAATCATATGTATGCATGCTCTAACTCTTCTATTATTTTATTTATTTATTTATTTATTTATTTATTAAATATTTCTTTATTTCCAAGAGCCTCGGTGGCTCAGTAGGTTAAGTGTCTGACTCTTGATTTCAGCTCAGGTCATGATCTCAGGATGGTGAGATCAAGCCCAGAGCTGGGCTCCCGCACTCAGAAAGGAGTCAGCTTGCCCTTCTGCCTCTGCTCCTCCCCTCCCCTGCCCCCGCTTGCTCTGTCTCTCTCTCTCTCAAATAAATACAATCTTTAAAAATATATTTATTTATTTAAGTAATCTCTATGCCCAATGTGAGGCTCAAACTCACAACCCCAAGATCAAGACTCGCATATTCTTCCAACTGAGCCAGCCAGGCTCTCCATCTTATTTTAGTAAGAATGTATATGTACCTGCATAGAAAAATGGAAAAAATGCACATCCAACTATTAGTAGTGGCTACTTTGAGATGGTGGGATTACAGGGACGAGGGCAGAAGAGAAGATTCTAGGAATTTCTGTAATGTTTGCATTTTTTTTTTTTTACAACAAGCATATATTACTTTTGTAAAAAAAAAATGAAAAGATAATGCAGTTTGTTTGGAAAAGTAAACAGGCGAAGAAGCTCTGAAAATTTAGAAATAGCAGGCTATTAATATATTAAATATCTGCTTAAAAACTCCTGCTCCAATGGGGGTTTGCATTCTACTGGGAAGAGACAGTAAGTAATATATAGTAGATTAGAAAGTGCCAACTACTAAGGAGAAGTTGAGATTGCTGGGGGAATCCCAATTTGGAATAAGATGGAAGGCTTCCCTGCAGAAGTGGCATTCAAATTAAAGACTTGGAAGTGAGGGAGCAAGCCAAGTGTGAATCTGGAGGTTTGTAGGATCCAGTCATTTTGTGTATAATAAAATGAGCTCTTTTTAAAGTATTTTCTGTTTTTATGCACCAACTAAAGCTTTCAAATAGAAAAAGCTACTTAAACCTGATTATAATTAGTTTTTAGTAAGATCAATAACTACATGAAGAATTAACAGTGTTCACGGTTTACCCTTTTGAATAGCACTTGCCCTATACTATAGTTCTACCCAATCTATAAAGAGATCATTCTAAATCATAGAAAAAGATGAAATGCTCCCTAATTCATTTTATAAAGGTAAAATAATCTTTTTTTAAGATTTATTTATTTATTTGAGAGAGAGAGAGAGAGAGAGAGAGAACACAAGTAGGCAGAGAGGCAGGCAGAGGGGTAAGGGGAAGTAGGCTCTTGGCTGAGCAAAGAGCCCAATGTGGGGCTCAATCCCAGAACTCTGAGATCATGACCTCAGCCAAAGGCAGACACTCAAACGACTGAGCCACCCAGGCGACCCAAAGGTAGAATAATCTTAATACCAAAATATGAAAAATAATATGAAAGAAGAAAAATTGTGACTGATTAATCATCTATCTTCCCTAACTTGTAGCATCTATACAGACAGGAATTTCATATCTTGGGGCACCTGGGTAGCTCAGGCCATGATCTCGGGGTTGTGGGATGGAGCCCCAAGTCTGGCTCCACACTCAGCAGGGAGTCTACTGAGATTCTCTCCCTCTCCCTCTTCCCCCATCCCTCCACATGCTCTCACTCTCAAATAAATAAAATCTATTTTAAATATTTATTTATAATCTTTTTAAAGATTTTTTAAAATCTTATTTATTTATTTATTTATTTTTAAAGATTTTATTTATTTATTTGAGAGAGAGGCAGTGAGAGAGCATGAGCGAGAAGAAGGTCAGAGGGAGAAGCAGACTCCCCGTGGAGCTGGGAGCCTGATGCGGGACTTGATCCCGGGTCTCCGGAATCATGACCTGAGCCAAAGGCAGTCGTCTAACCAACTGAGCCACCCAGGCGTCCCTTTAAATCTTTTAAAAAAGATTTTATTTATTTATTTGATAGAGAGAGTGAGCAAGAAGGAGAGCACAAGCAGGGGGGAGTGGCAGGGAGAGAGAGAAGCAGACTCCCCGCTGAGCAGGGAACCCACAGCGGGTCTGGAGCCCACTGCGGGGCTCCATCCCAGGACCCCGGGACCATGACCTGAGCCAAAGGCAGAGGCTTAACCAACTGAGCCACCCAGGCACCCCTCAAATTTAAAAAATTTTAAAAAAATAATTCCATATCCCCATCTTAATACTCTGGTAAATAGGGGCGCCTGGGTGATTCAGGGGGTTAAAGCCCTGCCTTCGGCTCGGGTCCTGATCTCAGGGTCCTGGAATCGGCTCTCTGCTGGGCGGGAAGCCTGCTTCCCCCTTTCTCTCTCTCTGACTGCCTCTCTGCCTACAGTGATCTCTGTCAAATAAATAAATAAAATCTTAAAAAAAAAATACTTTGGTAGGGACGCCTGGGTGGCTCAGTTGGTTAAGCGGCTGCCTTCGGCTCAGGTCATGATCCCAGCGTCCTAGGATAGAGTCCCACCTCGGGCTCCTTGCTCGGCAGGGAGCCTGCTTCTCCCTCTGCCTCTGCCTGCCACTCTGTCTGCCTGTGCTCATGCTGTCACTCTCTCCCTCTCTCTCTGACAAATAAATAAATTTAAAAAATTTTTAAAAAAATACTCTGGTAAATAGAATTAATGAACTCCCAAAGATATCCAAGTCCTAATCCCCTGAACCTGTAAACATGTTAGGTTACATGGCAAAGGAGAATTAAGCTTGTAGACAGAATTAAGGTTTCTAATCAGCTAACCTTAAAATAGGGAGATTAGGGGTGATCAGTCAGTACAGCATGCAATCTTGATCTCCAGTTGTAAATTTGAGCCCCATGTTGGGTGTACAACATACTTAAAAATAAAAATCTTTATTTAAAAAGAGATTAGCCTGGATTATCCAGGTGGGCCCAGTGTAGTCATAACGATCCTTACAAATGGATGAGGAAGGCAGAAGTCGGGGCGGGGGGCATATGACTAAGGAAGAATGGTTAGAGATGCAGGGTAGCTGGCTTTACATATGGAGGAAAAGGACCACAAGGCAACGGATGTGGCTTGAAGATGGAGTAGAGCCTCCAGAAAGAAACAACTCTATGTTGATCTCAGCCCGGTAAGACCCATATTGAGCTTGTACAGAACTAAAGATAGGAAATTGTGTTGTTCTATGTCGTTAAGTTTGTGGTAATTTGTTACAGCAGTACTAGAAACCTAATGCAAATGGGTAACAGACACTCGACATTCACTTGTGGAATGATGAGTGAAACTGCAAAAACCCTTTTGGGTCTACAGGCAATTGGGTAAAAGGGAAATCATTCACAGAATACAAATGGCCAACCAGCCATGGAAAACATCTCTAGGCCTGCTGATATTGAAGAGATGCAAATGAAAACCTACCATTTAACAGACAACCCGACCCTTTGGGGTCCTACCCACCAAGTTATCCAGAAGGGAATGTGGGGCTTCTCTGGGATGACTGGGCAGTGACCTCCAAATGCCAAATGGGGGGCAGCAGGGGGCAGACATGGCACTTTAATCCATGCTTAAGTTTGGATGTTTGTACTAAAGCTTTTTACAGCTGTGCTTGCTTTATGAGGAAATAAAAACCTCTAGAATTGGGCCAAAAATTCCTGGGCATGACTAGTAAAGGCCTTGAGGGTTATCCAGACCCATATAAAACTATAACTGAAACATTTATGATCCAAGTATCCTGGAGTCTTTCACATGGGGTTTTATAAGCTGATGAGCTGATGCTTACACGTACCCCCACAGGACCCCTGAGAAATAAAGGTTAAAGGGGAAAATACTAAAAACTTACTAGACTGTATACTCCTTTTAAACACTCTTCTTTACTAATTGCATATTTTCCCCAATAGAAGGTAGTTTTTGCTTTTATGTTCTCAAGGGTCCCTAACATTTTTTTGTTTTTATGTAACTAATGCTTTGTTTATATAATACGAATGATAAAACTTATCTGTATCTATACGGTGTAAACCCCATTGCAAGATATTTAGAAACAGGGGCGCCTGGGTGGCTCAGTGGGTTAAAGCCTCTGCCTTCAGCTCAGGTCATGATCCCAGGGTCCTGGGATCCAGGCCGGCATCAGGCTCTTTGCTCAGTGGGGGGGCCTGCTTCCTCTGCTCTCTCTGCCTGCCTCTCTGGCTACTTGTGATCTCTGTCAAATAAATAAATAAAATCTTTTTAAAAAAGATATTTAGAAACAAAGCATAAACAAATACAAGCCACCATCCTACCACTCACCTCTTACGTGAGTTTTATAAACTCACATCTATTTGTGAAGCGTGTTGTTCTTCTTAAAGTCCTAAGCAGAATAATAAGGATTATTGCATCACGGAATTATGGTTATACACAAATCTTTAATCAGTCTTACAGAAACATTCAGACTCCAAAAATGTTGCCGGATTTAATTTTTGTAAAAGCCGGGATAAATCTGTCTAGCAGAAAGCCTTCTTTGTTAACTTTTTACATTGCAGATGTTATCACTGCCAACTAAATGAGATGGCTAGGTGAGATTTTTATTACCTGCCTTTGGACCCTAAACTTCCCATGTGTCCTTATCATTTGTCAACTTCTCTCTTGAGTTACCACAGTTCAGCGGTGATGGATTATATGCTCAGTAACTTCTCATCTATTCATATTTGTTAGAACGGTCTATTTTGATATGAGGCCATAGGCACAAACTACAGGATACATAAAGACAGCTGCCAAAGTGGACATCAAGCCCGTGTCCACTCAGCTGTGCTGTTCTATAAACCGTAGGGTTTAGCTCAACTCCAAAGTGGCCAGACTAACCTTGTTGATGAGAAACAAAGAGAAATAAAGTAACTTAAGTATTAAATTTCAGGGACTCGGTGACAATACAGTTGAAGCATTACTAGTTTTAGTTCTTGTATTATTATTACTATAAAGGATGTATTTTTATACCACTATGTTCGCAAGGTAAGTCAAGAAAGTTAAAATGACTAAAACCAGCCAGTAAATCTAACCTTATATGTAAAAGATCATATTTAAACAAGTTTAATGTTACAGTATTGATATCTGTTAGGTTCTAAGGATGCCTTATGCATTTTGCTCTAGAGAGTAATCAGATAATGTATAATAAGCCAAAAATTATGTATGGTGTCAGGATAAAGCAAGTAAAACTATTTTTCAGTGTCACTACTGTAGTCTAAGTTGTTTTCGGTACAACCCTGTGTCATATATTATACGTGTTATATACGATACACAGCTCTGCATCCAGATACTGATCCTGTCCTGGCCTCAGTGTAAAAGGAACAGGCTCCTTAGAATGCTGTTTTTCAGACTGTAGGCTGAGTTATGTTAGTGGGTAATGAAATCAATGTAGTCACCATCAGCTCTGGTACAGATCAGAGAAGCAAATATCAACATGCATTAACCACACTAAGCAAAACGCTAGGACACCTTAGCTTCAGTGATCTCTATGCATGGGCATACAAACATTCTGGCAACGTGGGATCATGCCCAGAGCCGAAGGCAGACCCTTAACTGCCTCAGCCATCCTGCTCCCTGCTCCATCGGGAGCCTGCTTCTCCCCCTCCCCCTCCCCCTGCTTGTGCACACTCTCTCTATCTCTAATGAATAAAATCTTTTTTTTTTTAAGATTTTATTTATTTATTTGTCAGACAGAGATCACAAGTAGGCAGAGAGAGGAGGAAGCAGGTTCTCCATGGAGCGGAGAGCCCAATGCGGGGCTCGATCCCAGGACCCTGGGATCATGACCTGAGCCGAAGGCAGAGGCTTCAACCCACTGAGCCACCCAGGCGCCCCTCTAATGAATAAAATCTTAACAAAATAATGAGTTACTCATTCAGAACACTACTTAAAACACCCTCCCCCCACTTCACTGAATATCACCCATATTTCTGGGCTGAGCAATCCCTGCCCTTCCCAACCAGGTCCCAACCTCCCTTTCCACCTACTCTCTCCTTTGCCCCAGGCTTTCCTGTTCCTCTAGCCAACACTCCACGTCCCCTCAGTGATTCACAAGCCTTTACATTCTCGCACCTATCCTCCCCTCAGTCCAGAAGGCCTTTCGAAGATCAGTATTTGGCCACACACCTGCTGGCTGGCTGGTCGCCCTATCAGATTAGCACCACTGCCCTGGGTGGATTGGGTGGATTGGGTCTTGTTTTGGCCACTGCAGTTCCCTGGGGTGCTTAGCATCCTGCCTTGCACTCAGTAGGCTCTCCGTAGATTATAAATTGTTAGTTTTGCTTTTTTAAACACACTTTGAACGTGTTAAATAACTTGTGTTACAAAAATCCAACATGCATCCCACACTGGTGCCACCGTGTAGCCTGGAGGGTTCACTCAATTGCCAGATGAATGGGGAGACTACTGGAGAACTCAAAGGGCCCAGCTTTTTTAGCCCTTTTCCTGAAGGTTACCTTGAGCCAAGATCATGAGATCATCTAGGGCTCATTGTGTTTATTTATTTACTTTAAAATGATTTATTTTATTTTTCCAGAGAGAGAGAGAGAGATCACAAGCAGGTAGAAGGAGAGGGAGAAGCAGACTCCCAGCTGAGCAAGCTCAATAAGGCTCAATCCCAGGACCTGGGGATCATGACCTGAGCAGAAGGCAGATGCTCAACCAACTGAACCACCCAGGTGCCACAGTTTTATTTATTTTAGAGAGACAGCGCATACATGCATGAGTGGGAGGGCCAGAAGGAGAGGGAGAAAGAATTCCAAGCAGACCCTGCACTGAGCACAGAGGAGCCCAGCACAGGGCTTGATCCCACAACCCCGAGCTCATGACCTGAGCTGAAATTAAGGTCACTCAACCAACTGCACCACCCAGGTGCCCCCATTTATTTAAAAAAATGTTTTATTTTTAAGCCCTTCAAATTATCTTCTCCATGAGGGGGAATGAAGAAAACGACTACCCATTTTGTAGAAGGTGGAGATGCTGGCAACAGGGAAGACCCCCTCAATAGGCTTATTAGAATGACGAACTAAAGTATATACTGTGATTATTTTTGTAATTTTGCCAATTATTAAATGACTACTTTCAAATTGAAAAAAACTTTTTTTATTTTCAAGTAATTTCTATACCCAACATGGAGTCACAACCCTGAGGTCAAGAGCCACAAGCTTCACCAACTGAGCCAGCCAGGGCCCCTTGTGCTTGTTTATTTATTTTTAAAGATTTTATTTGAGATAGAGATAGAGCAAGAGCACAAGCTGGGGGTGAGGGGACAGAGGGAGAGGGAGAAGCAGGCTTCCCGCTGAGCAGGGAGCCTGACGCAGGGCTAGATCCCAGGACCATGAGATCATGACCTAAGTCGAAGGCAGATGTTTAACTGACTGAGCCACCCAGACACCCCTCTCCATGTTTAATTTTAAACTTTTTGTTATGAGAAACATTCAGTATAAAAATAAAGGAGCGGGGCACCAGGGTGGCTTAGTCGGTGAGGTACCGACTAAGGGAAAAAGGGACCACACAACTAAAGGCCTCAGGGTCACAGTCAAGGTCAAGTCCAGGGTCCCTGCTTCATTTTTCATATATATGTTCTCAGCCCCCTGAGATAATCACCCTGGGGCTCCAGAAGAAGTGAAAACTGTGCCCTCAGGAAGAAAAAGAAAATCAGAGCTAGTGAATAAGCAAATGTAAATCCATGGTACTGAGATGTTTATGATCAGTTTCAGTACTACACACACAGATCAGTAATGTCATTGTTCTACTACTACTGGATGTGTCTGGTCTACTGTTTGAGATGTTAAAGCATGTAAAGTATACATTAAAGTATATATTAAATTTGGGAACTTGAAATGTGAAGAAGTATTTAAGTAATAATTGTTTAAATGCTTGAAAAATTACAAGTGGCTAAACCTGAAAGTTTTCATTTATTGTAAAAGAGGTTCTACATGCTTAGAAAAATGTTAATTACTATTTCAAGAACAGCTCATCTGATAAATTTCTTAGATTAGTGGGTCGATCGCTAAAAAGTTCAAAGGGTCATAGGTTCTCTCCTCCACTCTAAGCCCTTGGGACATAAGGGGTTTTAGAAGGCTTCCAGGACGCAAGAAAGGGAGGTGTCTCTTCCTCCCTCGGGGCCTGTGGATGGAGGGTGCAATGTCCTGATGGAATGTGGAGCTGGGGCTGCTACAGTCCTCCTGCCACCTGGATGGCCTTGGCCAAGAGCAGAGGGGAAGGGCGGAGGAGACTTGGAGCCCCTGTCTTGCTCTGGGAGAAGCCCTTTCCAGTGGGGATTTTCATTACTTATAACTTGATGGCCTGTCTCTCCACCCCACCCCCACCACCTTCTCAACCTAGGCACACGCTGAAATCTCCCACTGATGCCGCTGGGGTCCCACCCCCGGAGATTCTGATGGCACTGGTTCAGGACGCAGCCTGGCGTGAGACTGCTGACGACTCCCCAGGGGCTTCTAATGAGCAACCAGGGCTGAGAACCATCACTCAAACTGCACGCTTTCTTTTCCTTTCATAATTTTATGTTTCTTTCTCATACTGTTAGTACCTCTCTCTGTTTCTTCCCTCTCCTACTGGACTGTGGGCTCCCAGATGGTGTTCTAAACACTGCACGTGGCCCTTTCTAGCTCCAGGTGACTCCGAGTGCCTCTAGCTGACAGAAGCAGCAGTCACGCCTCACTTGGAATTTAGGCACTATAGTTATTACTTATGGCACCAAGTGAGTCAAAATCCTTGATGACACTCAGGAAGGCTCTACCCTACAGCCTGATGTCCTGTCTCCATCACCACCTCCATAGACCGGTTCCTCCAGGGTAGGAGCAGAAAGCTGTCTCCTCTACCAGCAGAGGAAGTAGGTGGTTTATGTTTAGGGGCAACTCTGCGTAAAAAATACACTTAAACCCATGCCTCACCCTCGGCACAGCAGGATGCTCATGCCATGAGCAGCCCACAGCAACTAGAGTGACTGACCCTACAGGAGAGACACATCTCCCATCTCACACCCACTCCTGAGCATATGGTCCTTACATCCACCAGTGGGTGGAATCATCCACACCATCTAAACTTTCTGGCCAGGATAGAGAGCTAAATTCATGGGATGGACCGTAGGAAGCACATCTCTCCACTGCACAACTCTACCCAGCTCAAGCAGGTTCCCCCCTTCCTTCCACCTGCCTAGCCTCCGTCCCTCCCTGACCACACTTCCCGCCCTCTGAAAGGCTGATGTTCCTTGGGATTCTATCCTTGGCACTTCCCTCTTCTCTTCAAGGGGTCTCAGCACTCCGTAGGGCTCCTGAAACCATCCACATAACCAATAATGAGACCTCCCTCCCCAGTTAGGGGAGATGTTGCTCTAAGGTTGCTTACTTTTTTTTTTTTTTTTTTAATTTATTTATTTGTCAGAGAGGGAGAGAGAGCGAGCGAGCACAGGCAGACAGAGTGGCAGGCAGAGGCAGAGGGAGAAGCAGGCTCCCTGCCGAGCAAGGAGCCTGATGTGGGACTCGATCCCAGGACGTTGGGATCATGACCTGAGCTGAAGGCAGCCGCTTCACCAACTGAGCCACCCAGGCATCCCTAAGGTTGCTTACTTTTACTCTGGGAAGTGGGGGAGGGAGAGAGAGACCTCATCTTTGTAGGGTACAAAGGAACACAGTAATTGCTCAATATTATTTTTCAATGAATGAACCCATGTAAGAATGTTACTTTCATCTGCCCCCACGGGGCTCCTCCCATCCACCCCCCAGATATGTTCTGAGGACTAGACTTCACTTGCTCATCTGGGCTCCCAGGCCAGCCTTCTGTCACACCAAGCCACACCAAGCTCAGCAGTGCTCACAGGCCTTTAATCTGTAACTGCCTGGCCACATTCCATCTCTCCCCCAGCGTGGAGGGGAGGGATTAAGCTGTACTCCCAGGCAGGCTGTGCGAGCTGCCAGTCCAAAAGGGAAGGGCTAGGTCAGGCTGGAGACTGGACAGGGGGCTCCCGGCCCCAGGCAATGAGGGAGTTGCTGGCCTGGGCAAGCTCAGTGATGGACACCCGGCCCCGCTGTCGGATGAAGTTAGCCACAGCAGCCAGTTCCTCGGGGGTTATGTAGATGAACTTGCCCCGGTCGTCAATCACACCTGTGGGGACAGGAGGGTTGTGGGGCTGAGCCTTTTAAGGTCCCTTCCCCACCACTGCCTGAGAATGCCCACCCACCTACCCTTTCACAAGTGGCTCAGAGCCCTCCAAGCCTGCCCACCTGCCTGGGCTCCTCTGGCTGCACCCAGTCCTGACTATGCGAGTCAAAGCCAAATCCAGCTTTCTTGCCTGTCCCAGTCACCCAGAGCCACTCCCAGGCCTGGGTACCTCCCTCTGCTCAGTGGCCCTCCTGCACACCACATCCCCACCTGGGGCCGAGACAGGGATCATCCTGCCTCCGCAAAAACCCCTGCAGGCCCTCTGTGGCTAGACAAACCCCAAGGCCAGGGCCTATGGTGACTGACTCTCATCCTCTCACCTGTCAGAGTCCCCTCAGCCAGCAGGTCCTGGATGCGGTTTATGGTATCCTATGAGAAGAACAAGTCTCAGAGCAGAGATGGGCACTGCCATCCCAAAAGACAGCTGCACTCTCCCTCCCACCACAATCAAGTCTCCTCCTCTCCTTCTCACGGCCACCCCCAATGTGACTCTTTGCTTCTCGTCTGGAGGGGTTCAGGGGAGATAGGGCCGTGGTCCGAGGGGACTGTAAGACCTCCGAGAGAGGCTTTCTTCAAGGCAGGAGAGGAGTGGTGGGGACATTTGGCCGTGAAGGTTGGCACAGCCTGTTTGCAAGAGAGTTGTCAAGGTAACTGGGTTTGGGCTGCCTCGCTTACAGGGGTTGCTGGAGTGATGGGGTTTGGGCTCTTTCCTTTTTCCTCTGTCTAGTAGGAAGGCAAGATTCCTGGGGTGCCAAAAAATTCCTACAGTCTACTCTTGCTTGAGGGCATTAAGACTCCTATCTTTAAGGCGGTCCCCCTCTGACAGCCATATAGACCCTGGGGCCATATTCCACAGAGCAGGCCACCTTCAAGGGCTTACCTGAGTCCGCAGGCCCACCTGGGAAGCCAAGTCTTCCAAGAGCACGACCTTGGACTGCTGCAAGGAGGGGGAGAGGAGAAAGCCTCTCAGCACTGGAGCCCTCGGAGGTCAGCACACCTGCCTGTTCTGCGCTGGGTGGCTGGCTAAGCAGGCTCCATGCTCCCATGGGAGAGCTTTGTTTCTCTCACACACTACTCACATGCTCTCCCAGCTGCCTGTACACACACACACACACACACACACACACACACACACACAATCGACTCTCATGCCCATGCTTACTGGGAGGGATCTGCTCAAACCAACACCTGCCCCACGAGTCACGTCCTGGCCTGGGAACTACCCTGAGACAGACACCCATGGAGAGTCGAGCTCAGCTGCTACCTTTCTCCCCTGCATCCAGCCGTATCGTTTTAACATTGTGAACAGGCTGGAAGGGGAAGCACCACAGAGATGAAGGGAGAGGCTGACAAATGCCAAAAGCTTATTAAAAAACTGTCGCTAGGACCTGCGTTTGCTGAAGACCTGCCAGGACCAGGAGCTGAGAAGGTGTGGGGGGTGCAGAGGTGAAGAAGACACAGCTCCTGCCCTTGAGCTCATAGCTGGCGAGAACGTGGACAAGAAGAGAGCAGATGGGAAGCCCTGATGAGCCAGGGTTTTGGTAGGAGCAGTACAGCTCATTCTCGTCTCACCTCTGTACACTGCCCCCTCGGCCTAGAAACCCCCACCACTCTGACGTGCCACCCAGCTCCCCATCCTTTTTTCACTCTGTTGAGGCACTGTGTCCACCTAAAATTACTGTCACTAAATCTGCTCAGAGCTTTCCATGCACGGCCGTGCTCCATGCGCTTCCCTCACACCCTCGGTAGAAACTTCGGTTCCTGGTTGGGGGCAGTGGTGTGACCGAGGGTCCACCGCTGGGTCCTACGCAGGCATCTGCCCTGCCTCCCCCATCCCCTCCCCAGACAGACAGCATGCGACTTGAGAGAAGGCGGTCTTCTGCATGTCCAGGAATCTTCCATAGCAAATGAGCTGGGGGAGGAGTGACACAGTGACGCCTCCTCAGCTGCAGATGGCATGTGACTCTTCAAAACGCCAAAATGAATGTGCAAGCTGGGAGGCAAGTGAGTGGCGGCTGGGCCAGGGGGTGGCAAGCACAAGGTGACCTGGCCAGCTGGCCTCTACCTACAAAGCAGGGAGTAGGCCCTAGGTTCTCAGTGACAGCTCAGAATGTGACCACAGAGTCACCCCAGGGGTCCCTGAGGACCTGGCCTGAGAGGATGCTGGGGCCCAAAGTACGTTTAGAAAAACAAACCAACCCACTTAGCCCTGCTCAGAAGGGAGAGAGGATCGACAAGAGCAAGTTAGGCCTATGCTGCACATAAACTACACCTGGCACGAAAACATGCCTCTGGTTCTGAAATGCTAGCGTTCAAGAGCCCGTTCCCCTGGAAGCCTGGAAGAAGGCCGGTGGGCTGAATTCCGGAAGTCGTCCTTCTCCTTGAGACAGCATCTGTGGGAGGATCAGCCTGCGCAGGCTGGAAAGACCTCTGCGGTCCAGGACAGTCTAGAGAACCCCCCCAGAAAACGGCCTCTCTAGAGAGCCTCTGAAAGCAAGGGCCGGAATTGCCCCCGGGGCCTCTACTTGAGTCTCTGCAGAGGTGAGGGGGAGCTGCAAGCGGTGGATGAGGGCGTCCTGGAGGACAGACTCAAGATCTGTCGCTGTCCACTCGGTCGGCGGGGATGGTGAGTTCCAAACAGCAGCAGGAAAATGTGAGAGATGTCCTGGCAGCCCTTGGGGGTTCCATCAGAGAGGAATGAGCTCTCTCCCCGCTAGGAATACCAGGCCCCCAGGCCATGAGCCCAGCCCCTTACTGCTGGGAGGAGTTTGAACCCTGCTCCCTTTGGAAGAAGTTGGGCAGGGGGAGGATTATGCAAGGCCTGGCTCCTTGGCACCCCCTAGTAGCACCCCCTCCACCGCCTCCACTCCCTCTGCACTCCTTCCCTCAGCCGCCTCTGCACCTCTGAGCTGCACTTGAAAACCTCTCCCCTCGGAGCATCCTTCGTGGGAGAGAAGTTGCTTAGCAGCAAAGCAGAGCAGGACATGCTTATGCAACTCAAAGCAGCATCCAGCCCGGCTCCACACAGACGGGGACACACGTGCTGTCCCGCCCTAGATTCCAAAGGAAACATCATCCTGTTTCCCTGCAGACCAGAGTTCCTGGTCAGAAACACGTGGCCGGGGATGCTTGTTTCAACTCAACAGAGCTCAGTGTGACAGAACTGACAGAAAACACATGTGAAGAAACTTGAAAACACAGTGACTCACTGAGCGTGGGGTCTGAGGAGCAGGGAGACTGTCAAACCCTGAATGTGAGGAAGTGATTGAAGGCTCAGGCCTCCCACACAGACCAGGTCCCTCTCCACTGTCAAAGCAGGAGGGGCTCTTCTGGCCAGGACTGGGCAGCGCTGACTCCCAGGTCCCCTGCTCACTCCTGCATGGGCTCAAGTTAGCCACCAACAGCCCCAGCTTGGGTCTACTCCTTCCACGCCCAGAGCGCGCACGTGACATGCACACACATGCACACATAACACAAGTGTGAGGCAGGGAGCGGACGCCCAGGCTCCGTCCCGTGGCTTCTTACCTTAATGTAGTTGATGAACTCAGTCAGGAAGCTGTGGGACTAGAGGAGCAGAGAAATCGGGGTGAGTGTCCCCCTTGCAGGGGCTACAGGGGTCTATGCCACCCGCTTGCCATCTGTGTGAGAAGAGCTTCCCACAGTAAGGGGTTCGGAGGCACCCCCTCCTCCGAACCTGAGCCTGCTGGGCCTAATGCCCACCCACCTCTCAGGGCATGACAAGGGCAGCAGGCAAGGAATGATGGGGTGTCTGGGAGGGGGTGGCAGGCTTGGTGGGCACAGAGATAGGCCTTCCAGGGGCAGCAGGCCCACCTGTTCCTCAGTCATGGTCTCGCCCACACCTTCCTCCTCCACCACGAAGGCTTCCTTCAGTTTCAGGTACTCCTCATGCTCCCGCCGGGCCTGTTCCTCCCGGGCCTTCCTCTCTTCCTCCTCCTGCGGACAAGAGTCAGGTATGTTGGGGCAGATGCCCACCCCATCCCTGTTCTGGGCTCTGCTGCCCCCACAGGGCACCAGCACATACAGTCTGGCCCTTTCTCGGGGACGGAGCTCCTTTAAGACATTGCTCCCTCAACCCAAGGCTGAGCTACAGGCAGAGGCCCCTCTTCTCATCAGTTCCATCACCTCCCAGACAAGTGCTGCTCAGCCCCCTCTCCTTTAAAATGCTGCCAACGATCCCCTTCTTGTCATGTCCAAACTTCGTGTACAAACACCCGGGCTCCATTTCCTCATCATCCATTCACTCAGCTCCATCATACTCAACTCCACCAAAACAAGTGCTACGGTCTTACCCAGGCCCTTCATCCCACCCAATCCAAAGGGACAACATCAGTCTCATAACCCTGTCCTCTCAGTGGTTCTGGGGAGAGCCGACCATTTCGTCTTCCCTCGCTTGGCTGGCAGATCCCACCCTCTCCTGGGTTTCCTCTTACTCCTTGGGTCACTCTTCTCACCTCCTCCATCGCTCATCCCTGTCCCTCCTCCCTCCTTCCCCTCCTCAGGCCACCTCGCCATGCCCACTGCATCAACAACCATCTCCTTGCCAGTGACTGCCACCATTGTACCCCTGCCCCAAATCTCTCCTCCCATGTGACGCACTCACTGGGCCATCTCACAGGTACCTCAAGTTGAGTACGTCCCAGAAAGACCCTGTGATCTACTCCCCACACGTCCGGTCCCTGGCTCAGTGCGTCACAGAGCCATCTGGCCAGCTGGTCAGAAATAAAGTCCTATCTACCGCTTCTGTCTTCAACTTCCGGAAAACTCCTCGGTCCGACCGTGCCACCTCACCACCACCACCGCCCAGAGCCGTAGCTTCCTTCCAAGTTAGCCTATTTTCCAGAGCTCTCAAAAAGATTTTTTTTAAATATGTAGCTAAAGCTGGGACAGAGAATACACAAAATAAGCCTGGAGCATCTCGCAGTGCCAAAAAGGAAGCAAGTACTCAGAAAACAAAACAATGAGGTTACGTCAAAGGTACACGGGGCCCACTGCATGAGCTCCTGCTGACCTACATGACAAGGTAAATGAGATGGTACCAGACCGTAACGCAACACACGAAACATATCCACCAGTCCATGTAGGTATGAACAACTAAATATATACACAGCAAAGAAAAGGTAAATCTTCCATACAGAAAAATCCCCAATGCTTTGCATACTTTGCTCTCGAGGAGGTGGAGAATAACTTCCCACCCCTTAAGTGTGGGCTGTACACAGTGACTTGTTCCCAAAGAACTACAGGAAGGAGGGCGTAACATCACAGCAGACGAATCTGGCAAAGAAAACCTGAGCCAAGCAGTCCAGGTTCACACCAGTTGTGACAAGTCAAGTTGACAGCAGATATCCATATGCGGCGTTGAGACTGGCCCTTCATCTGTGATCTTCTTCCCCAAAATCTATAACCCCGGTCCAACCGTGAGAAAAAAAAAATCAGGGACGCCTGGGTGGCTCAGTTGGTTAAACGGCTGCCTTCGGCTCAGGTCATGATCCCAGCGTCCTGGGATCAAGTCCCACATCGGGCTCCTTGCTCGGCAGGGAGCCTGCTTCTCCCTCTGCCTCTGCCTGCCACTCTGTCTGCCTGTGCTCGCTTGCTCTCTCTCCCTCTCTCTCTGACAAATAAATAAATAAAATCTTTAAAAAAAAAAAAATCAGTCCAGCAAACTGAGGAATATTCTATAAAGTATTTGCCCAATACTCCTCAAAACTATCAAGATCACTAAAAGCATGGAAAATCTGAGAAAATGTCACAACCCAGAGGAGCCTAGAGAGACATGGTAACTAATAAGTGTCATGTGGCGTCCTAGAAGTGACCATTTAAAAGGATAGTGGGGGAAATTAATGAAATCCGAATAACAAATAATGAGTGGGGTTTAGTTAAGACAATGTATCGGTCTCGGCCATGGGCAATACACCACAGTAAGGTAAGGTGCAGGGGAGGAGAACCCCAGGACATTTAAGGTTCATCAGGCAGGGTCATTATTCAGAAAGGCAAAAATGCAACGTCCACTAACACCTCCTCTCTCCTGTGCTCTGGCCCGCTTGCTACAGTAGCCGAAGCCAGGCTTCCTGCCAGCCAGGGTCCTTGAACAGGAGGGCCAGGGAGAGGCCAAAGGCACCAGTGAGGTCTTCCTAACTGGGGCAGTCCTGGCTCTCACTCTATATACACATTGCACTTTTGTGATGTTCCCTTTCTTGGACACCAGTTCTCAGAAAGGGAGCATCTGGCAAACAAATGCTCACTAACCACCTCTATCATAGTGGTTCCCATTCTCGGAGCATCTATCTCCTCCTGGCCAGGCCCTCCACAGGACCTGGCTCAGGCAGGATCCATCAGCTCTTACAGTGACCTTTAACAACTTTAAGGCCTTTAGGATTCAGACCCTACTCCCTCTCTGACTTTTCTCCTTCTTGCTTAGTCTGTTTTAGCCACTCCAACCACTGCAATTTTCTTTAAATGCTTCAGGCATGTTCAATAAATCCCAGTCACAAAAATCCCCATCGCCGGCTCTGCTTTTCAGCAGGAGTTTCATACAGGTTGTGTTTAAAGTCCGGGGACCAAATAAACCAGGGCCTGTTCCTAAACCCAGTCCATGGCCCATCTCCTAGGTTAGAAGTGTGAGGAGCTGCATGAGAAGCAAGGTGCCGGGGCACCTGGGTGGCTCAGTGGGTTAAGCCTCTGCCGTCAGCTCAGGTCATGATCTCAGGGTCCTGGGATTGAGCCCCACATGGGCTCTCTGCTCAGCACGGAGCCTGCCTCCCCCCGCTCCTCTGCCTGCCTCTCTGCCTACTTGTGATTTCTGTCTGTCAAATAAATAAATAAAATCTTAAAAAAAAAAAAAGGCAAGGTGCTTGCTCAGGTGTCAGATGTCAGGACTGCAGGTGGGGGGGATGGGGGGGTGGAGGATAGGGGGGTGGGGAGGTGGTATCTGTCTGTCTCACCTTTTGTTCCTCCTCCAGGCGAAGCCGCTCCTCCTCTTTCTTCCACTCTGCCTCACGCTGGGACTCGAGGCGTTTCCGTTCCTCACGTTCAGCCTCCTCTGCCTGGAGAGAGGCCTTCATAGGGAGCACATCCCTACCCCCAACCAGACCTTGCCTACCTCACAAACAGGCCAGGGTGGCAAGATGTGGGCCAGACCATGGACCCAAGCTGTAAGAGACAGTCAGGCAAGCAGCATGCAAAGAGCCCGAGGGGAGGGCCTGACATAAGGGACGAGGAAGGCAGGACCTTTCCATACTTCCCAGAGCTGCACCCCAACCCTCCTGCTTGCCTCACGCTGGGCTTTTCGCGCCTGTTTCTCCTCTAGCTTCCGTAGTTTTTTGGCTCCAATTTTCCCTGACAGGTGACTTTCCACCGGCTTCTCGATACCTTCTTCCTCCTGGCCTGAGTATGGTCGAAGAAAGACAGTTCAGGTCCTGTAGAGGGCTGATGATGATGGATCCATCCTACCCCTTGTCCCTCTCCACATGGCAGAGAATCCCATTCCTCTCACCTGCAGATGTCACTAGCCCAGCTCTGCCCTCCACAGACATCTACCATGAACACAGAAATTAACGCTCTGAGTGTGTGTATGTGACAGTGTGAGTGGGGTGTGTGTGTGTTGAGGATAGAGGGTAAGGTAGGAGAAAGGTGAGGGAATCACGGGGCAAGGGAACAGATAGCAACTTTAGCCAATGCATCACCATGAAAAGGGAGATGTCAGGTTCCAATATCCGAGCGTCTGAAAATCACAGGCAGGGATGTTTGGGCTTGCGGACTTCTCTGGTTTGTCTCTGAGCCAAACCTCCAGGGAAGGATGGCCTCATGGGGAAATGTATCCCTGCCTCGTATCTGAAATTGTCCTCACTCTGTTCAGGAACTGCTAAGGGTTCTGGGCTCAGCCCCTGGCCAAAAAGACAGCTCCAACCCTAAGACTACCTAAAGTTAGGGCCAGCTAAAAGTTAAAGACTTATTGGGGCACCTAGGTGGCCCCTAAATCTTGATTTTGGCTCAGGTCATGATCTCAAGCCCTGCCTCCGGCTCTGCACTCAGCGTGGCGTCTGCTTGAGATTCCCCCCCTACTTTTTCCCTCCCCATCTGTTCCTCCCCCTGCTTGTGCTCCCAGCATGCATGTGTATGTGCATGTGCGCACTCTATCTCTCAAATAAATAAAATTTAAAAACCAAAACCTGTTGATGCCCAAGTAGCAGAGATGTCTGATCCCAAGTCTGAGACAAGAGGAATGGCACCACAGACTGCCTCTTTTTTGAGCTAAAGGGCTAATTCCCAAAAGTACCAGGGCAAAAGCCCCAATTGCCCCTTCCTCAGGCTCAAGCCAGGTTTGAGCACTGCAGAAGAGATATTTTTTTCCCAAAATCCCAGGGCATCTCTCGGTCTCCCAGGGATATGGAAGCTCCATCAAAAACAAGTCTCCAACCCTAAACCCTTCTAGGATTACAAGTGACCTCACCTCAGGAACTGCAGAAGCTCTTAGTTGGGTACTCTGGTCCTAGAATGAGGCTCTCAAAAAATGACTGTGCCCATATCAGTAAGGTGCTGGGATATAAGAAGTGGGCTGAGGAACTATCTAGGTCAATCTAAAGACCCCTGTCCTCTTGCTTAGACACTGAAAGCCAAAATGAAAGAAGAGGGGGCTAGCCCAATGGAATAGGGATCAGGGTCCAGAACCAGGACCAAAGGATGGGTCCCAAGTCTCCTCTCCCCCAACCCTATCCTTTGGCTCCCAGACATGTCTCCTACACTATAACTTCACACCCCACTCTTCCACCCAGCTTTGGAGGTCCCTTCATGCCCTAAACCAGCCCCTTTCTCCTCCAGGCTGGGCCCTTCTCACCTGGGATGATGGCCTCCTCCTCATTCTCATCCACCTCTGCCCAGGCGACACGCTGGGCTCGGCGCTGGGCCTGCAGGCGGCTGCCCAGATCCCTCCGGCGCCGGGGCCTGCCCCCAGTTCTCTGCTCCTCAGGCTCCAGGGGCCGAGGTTGGGCCAATGAGCCTGCTACTACCGGCAGCTCCTCATTGTGCAATGGCTCCTGGCCGGCTGCAGGGAAGAGAGGAACCACACAACTGTCTAGCAGTCCAACCCAACTGATGGCAGGGGAGCAGCACCCTGGAAGACTCACCTTCCACTCAACTTCCTCCAGTTTACGGCAGCCTAAAGCACCAAGCCCCAGTTTCTCAGATCATAAGGGCCTTTATAACCCAGACCCACACCTTGGTCCTTTGCAGCAGGATCACCTGTTCCCTCCTGCCTTTGTCAATACCTTTCCAGCTGGCCGGCCAGAAGACTACCACCCTGCAGGAGGAGATGAAGCCCAACTTCCTCCAGGAAGCTCACCCTGACTTCTCCAGATTACATCTGAATGCCTCCTGCAAGACTGCATTTATTTCTTGCCTAACACCACCTGCCATAGTTTTATA
The DNA here is from genome assembly GCA_004024625.1 of Mellivora capensis. Lineage (NCBI taxonomy): Eukaryota > Metazoa > Chordata > Mammalia > Carnivora > Mustelidae > Mellivora > Mellivora capensis. The sequence goes on along the minus strand of PISX010001735.1, from coordinate 135,651 downwards.
AGGCATGCCACCCAGGAGCACACCTGGGGAATGAGACTTCCCTTCCAGGAAGACTTCCTGGCTATCTGCCTTACTTCAGCTCTCTCCACCCGCCCGATCCCTGCCCTTGGAGCATTTAAGTGCTCTGAAGTAGTCTGTGGGCCCGGAGAGGAGGAGAAACATATACACAAACCCACATACTGACAAGAAATGGGGGATGAAGGATGACATGCGCATCTGTTCCCTACCCTGGCAGATGACCTGAGCTCCTGGTCGGGATGCAGGAGAGAGAAGGGTGCACAGGTGCTCTCTTTGAGGTGTAAAGAGAGAGATTCAGGGAGTTACAGCTCGTAGGTAGGCACAGTATACTCAAGGGCCCCCTTCTTGGCACCCGCTCTGGAGCCAGCCTGGGTGGGACGGAACAACCCTGCGGTCTCTCCTAGGGGCGCACACGGGATAGACCCAATGACGGATGGGAGCATGTCCGCCAGGGGACGGGGCCCTTTTGAGTCTACAGTGCCGGGGGGCGAGGACAGGGATTGAGTGAGACTATCTTTGAGACTGGTGGGGGAAGGTGTAGGGGAGCCACCATCCCGTCCGCGAGTAGGGTTGCTGCACTGCGGCTCACCGCCGCGTCCGGGACGCGCACGTATGCGCAGGCGCGCAACTGGCCTGCAGCAAGACAAGCGCGACCGGCGCGGAGCTACACGTCAGCCCAGCGGGGCAACCCAGCGCATGCGCAGGAACGGCGGTGCGACGACTACGAAGGCTCAGGAGGCCAGAGAACGCGGCCCCACCGGCCCTGGAGCGGCGGCTTCTCCTACCTGCTGTCGTCCGGCCCCGGCTGTGAGTCAGGAAAAAGATAAGGCCGACAAGCAGAGCCGCCGCCACCAGGTACACCACGGGGGCCACCATGACAGCAGCTTCCAGGCAGAACCGGCGCGTCCACCCGGAGGCCCCGGATCTCCCGGGCCCCGCCCAACGGCCGTATGGCCCCTCCCGTTTTCAATTTTAGACTCCGCCCACCAGCCGGGGCCCCGCCCAGGCAGCACATTCCCTAGAGACGCCTCAATTTTTTACTGTAAAAGGAATTTGGAGGGCATACAAATACTTATAACTGGTAATTATCTCAAACGATTTTGTGCTGTGCCACATTTATATGTGTTTTAAAAGCATTAAGCAATATCGCAGAGCGTTTATAGAAACATACATATGTAGAAAATTACAAAAAAATGCTAAGGAATGATACACACCAATTTCAAGATAGATGTTGGGAGGAGGGAAAACGGCCAGATTTGGGGCAGAGCTTTGCCTGTATCTGTGACATATGATTTCGTAAAAAGAAGAGAGGGGAGGAGAAGAGAACAAATCTTATATTTAAATGAGTTGTGATATTATTTTTGTACCCAGACCTGCAACTTTATATATATTTTAGCATAAAATTAGCTTCATTAGACTACTATGATAATTTGTGACCCAGTTTTCCATAGTGAGCACTCAAAATTTAAGTACCCATGGAATTTAAATTTCCCTTTAATTCTTAAGAATTATTTAGAAAGGGGCTCCTGGGTAGCTCAGTTGGCTAAGCGTTTGCCTGCAGCTGGGGTCATGATTACAGGGTCCTGCGTGGTTCCCTGCTCAGTGGGGAGCCTGCTTCTTCCTCTCCCTCAGCGCCTCCCCCTGTTCATGCTCTCTAATAAATAAATAAATACAATCTTAAAAAAAGAATTATTTAGAAACTAGGTAGTAATTATACCTCAATAAAATTGGGAAAAAAACCTGGGGACAGTATGCAAACTCAAGATTTTTTTTTTTAAGATTTTATTTATTTGACAGACAGAGATCACAAGTAGGCAGAGAGGCAGGCAGAAAGAGAGAGGGGGAAGCAGGCTCCCCGCTGAGCAGAGAGCCCGATGCGGGGCTCGATCCCAGGACCCTGGGATCACGACCCGAGCCGAAGGCAGAGGCTTTAACCCACTGAGCCACCCAGGCGCCCCTAAACTCAAGATTTTTGAAAAAGCAAAAATCTACTGTATTGTATTTTTGCTGTAACAGCAGTATGAAGCTCTTTGTGTGTGTGATAATACAAAGATCCAAGGAACAATGGTATGAAGTGGAAGATTTGAAAAAAGACGGTACCATGTGAACATTTTAACATTTGTTAAGCTGGAATAGTGGAACTTCTGCATCTATTTTATTATTTCCTATAACTCTGGAATATTTCATAATTTACATTTTTAAATTTTAAGCAAGCAAATAGGCCAGGATAGATGAAATAAAAATAGCAAATGTTGAAAATTATTAAAGTTGGGTAATGGGTATGATACTGCTCTTTTCTATTTTTTGTAAGTTTGACATTTTTGTGTGAGTTTGAAATTTCCCATAATAAAAATTTTTATTAAAAACTAAAAATTAGGGACACCTGATTTTAAGCATCTGCCTTTGGCTCAAGTCATGATCCTGGGGTCCTGGCACAGAGCTCCACATTGGGCTCCCTGCTCAGCGGGGAATCTGCTTCTCCTTCTCCCTCGCTCCCCTCCACTGCGCCCCCTTCTTGTGCACACATGCGTGCACGCTCTCTCTCAAATAAGTAAGTCTTTTAAAAAACCTAAAAATTATGGGGCACCTGGCTGGCTTTAGTTGGAAGGGCATGTGACTCAAACTCACAATCTCAGGGTCGTGGCTTTGAGCCCCACAATGGGTGTAGTGATTCCTAAAAAGCAAACTTTTTTAAAGAACTAAAAGTTAAGACTTTATACATTTTTGTGTGTAATTTGCACATGCACAGAAAGTTTCTGGAAGGTCAAAACAACAAACTGTCAATAGAGATAACTCTTCCTTGCTGTCTCAAACAGATAACCATTTTTACAGTTTTCATTTAGAGTTCTCAGGTTCTCAGAGTCCTGGACCCCAAGCATATTATTTAAGGTTTGTGGAGGAGGAGGAAGATGGCGGGGAGAACAACAGTGACACAGCTGCTGCCCTGGTCCAGTAGGAAACAAACAGGGCTGGGTTCAGACAGTAGCAGTGGGGATGGAGAGAAGGGACTGATCCGGGAACTATTCCAGAGGTAGAATTCAGGATGCAAAGATCTGGCTGAGGGAGTGGGCATGGAGAAGGCGTGACAGATGTGAGAGGCTGTAGGGATGAGGGACTGGAGTTGAAATATTGAGGTCCCAAGCTTGGGAGATGATGAGAAGAAGCTTTAGGCTATGCCAAATTTAAATTCAAAGGCGAGTAGTTAGGGTTGAAAGGTATAAACTTCCAGTTATAAAATAATCCTGGAGATGTACAGCATGGTAAGTAACATGCTGACTACAGTTAACAATACCGTACTGCATATTTGAAAGTTGCCGAGAGTAAAGGTTCTCGTCACAAGGAAAAATATATATATATTATATTTATAATATTACATAATAAGTATTATTTATAATATAAATATATATATTTAACTATGGAAGGTGATCCATGTTAACCAGACTTACTGAGGTGAATGTTCCCAAATGTATACAAATATCAAATCATTAGTTGTACACCTGAAACTAACATACTGTTACATGTTAATTATGCCTTAATTTAAAACAAGTTTTTTTAAATCCACAGTCAAGGTCATCAGAGCTGGCGGGCAAGGAAGAGGGGGTGGGGCTGGAGGTGAGGTGAGGCGAGGTTTGCAACCCTTGCCCAGAAGAAAAGCGCTCTCAGAGGCAGGTTTGGAGGCCCTCGCGGAGACGATGAACTGTCCCGAGCACGGGACTGCACCTCATTACCGTGCGAGTTCTTTGCCTCCCTCGGTGCCCACTTCCCACAGAGGGGAGAAAGCGGGGGTGGGGCCGGGGGCTGCAACGGTCCCTTCTCTTCTTCGAAGAGAGCGCCCCTTGGCGGGAGGGCCTGGTCTCAACGCACTCGACCGCCAGTCCCGGGAAGACCCAGCAATTCTGGCCGCAGACGGGCCTCGCCATTTCCCCCCCATTCTAGCGCCCGGCGCCCCAGGCCGCTCGTCCGGAAAAGGGGCGCTCTGTTCTCCAGGGTCTGAGCGAGGAAGCCGGACGCCCGGGACAGACTCCTCTCCCGAAGGCAGCGAGGCTGCGGGTAACACGAGAGGCGTTCGGTGGGAGCCCAGGCCGGAGCGTGCGCCGCCGGCTTTCGCGCCAGCCGGAAGTGCCTCCCCGCTCGAAGCAAAGGACTTCCGTTGGGTCTGCAGGGTAGTCGGAGTCAGCATGGCGGTCTCCTTGGCCGGGAAAAAAGTCGTGTTTGTCACGGGGAACGCCAAGAAGCTGGAGGAGGTGCTGGGAGGGCGCGGGAGCCCGGCCAGTAGGCGGCTGGGGGGTAGCGTGTGGTAGGGCCCGCCGGGGATCGGGCGGAGGAGCGGCTTCCGGGCGGAGGGGGCTCGAGAGGCAGACCGGGGCGTGCGGATCGGCTTGGGCCGCGCTGAGTGAAACGACCGTGTGTGCGGAGTGGGGCCGGCCGGTGGTTGGCCTTAATAGAATTCGGGCGTTGACAGAACCAGGCTTGCGAGCTCGGGAACTGCGGGAGCCGCGGGAGCCAAAGAAGTGTGGGGTCCTTAGTACCTAATCTATTAGGTTAGACCCCCAAACCGGGACTCTTGACACCCCTCTCGAGCTGATCCAGACCCCGCTACTGACCTAGGCGGGGCAGGGGCCAGACAGAGCGTGGGACAGGCAAGCAAACTGAGCCGTCCACGCCCCACGGAGAAATGGGGATGATTTGGAAGGTGGGTTTCACAACGCAATGGGGAGAAGTGAAGAAGACATTAGATCCAAATTTCCTGCCTCTGGGAATTTTGTGGCTAGTTGTGAGAGTTCTGCAGGTGGATGGATAGCCTTTGGCTGCAAATAATAGAGGCACACAGGGAGCTCATGTAAACCACCGGGAGGCTCCTCTGGGAATACAATGTTACGATATCTCACAAGACTTGAGGAGTCTCCTGAGGGCCTGTCTTGTCCTCATAGTTCTCCCTGGATGCTCATCCCTTTCCTAGTAAACGTTTTTCTGCTTATTTCGCTCCTGGTAGAGGGAGCAGTGAGCCTTCTGCCATACATTAGCTCTCATTAACCTTGCTTGTGTCAAAGGTTTGCCCCCTGCTCAGTTAGCCACGGCCAAGGAGGTGGGTCATGGTGCAGAATCAGGGTGACATCCACTAGATATGTTGGGGCATAGAGGTGGGACCCAGTCATTAGGGGACCGACTCTTCATTTGTCCACAGCATAGGAAATGATGTACTTCTGTGCTAGTACAGGGTATCCTCTAGAGCAAGAGCCCTGTGCTGATAAAAAAGTTTGGGATCCTAAGGCCAGGCCAGTCAAACAGACAAGTAGTGCCACCCTGGGGCATAGTGGGTGCCAGCTCCCAAGCCCATCTCTGTCTCCGGTTGAGAATGTGGCTGCCTGCGTTTTAAGAAGAGGCTAGAATGGCCAGAGGAGGCTCACTGGAGAAGATGGACTTGAAATTGGCTTAGGACAGGGTGTCTTTTTTTCTTTTTTCTTTTCTTTTCTCTCCCACCCCCAGAACAGGGTGTCTTAACTCTTCATCCCATAGCACTCCACTGGCAGGCTGATGAAGCCTATGGACCGTTTTTCAGGAAAATATTTTTAAATGTATAAAGTAAAATACATAGGATTTCAAAGGAAATTGATTCTGTTAAAGTGCAATTCTCAGTATCAATATTTGTGATCTACTTAGCATACATTCTTTAATGCATTAAAGAATTCAGTCTACCTGTGTGTGTAGTTATAATTTTCAAATAGGATTGTAAATATTTTGAGATCTCTGCTACAGCTCTAATGGGATATGACAACATCTGTGATTTTAATAGGTTTAAAGGTCACAGGAACTGCTGATGCTATTTTGGTTTTCTATATTTGCAATTGAAAGAGATGCAAATTTTAGCTAGGGGTTAGTGAAAATAAAGGCATTTTTTCCCCCATCCTGATTCACAGGCCTCTTGAATTCTGGGTAACCCCTGATAGAGAATTGCCAGAATAGGAGGTTACCTAGAGTTTTAGGGAGCAGGGAGAAGGGAAGAGGGCGCTGGGTGGGGTGATAACATCAACAGAGAGACCTGAAGTAGGAGGGGTAGGAGACTGAGGGGATGGGGGAGCTGACCTGCTGGGAGTGGGACCCTGAAGTCTGGAGTGAGGCTCATGGGCCTGACTTACTAAGCTTTAGGGGGCTGGCAGAAGAGTTACCTGGAGAGAAAGGTGGGTGACAGCTTCTGTAGTAAGTGGGAGTTTTTAACAAATGGTGATAAATATTCTTTCATTTTGAAACAGGTCATTCAGATTCTGGGCGATAAGTCTCCATGCACTTTGGTGGCACAGAAAATTGACCGTATGTCTCTGTTTCGTTTTATTTTTGAAAGATGGTTTGACTTCCCTGTCTCCCTGTGACCTGTCTCTCTTTTTATATATCTGTTTCTCCAACAAGTGCCGGAGTACCAGGGAGAGCCTGATGAGATTTCCATACAGAAGTGTCAGGAGGCAGCTCGCCAGGTGCTTGCCCCTCTCGTGTCCCAAACTTGCTCCTCTGGTCCTGGGGGATCCTGGGGGCTGCGCCTGCTGGGCTGAGGGAGAGCGTAATAGGGTGGGCACAGCTGGTCATAACTTCAAGGACCTGCCCAGGCCTAGCTAGACTGGGTCAGTTCATGTTAGCCCAGGGATACTACCTTTCTTTCTCAGCCTTTACTGCATAAACCAATACACACGTAGGCACGACACACATACACATATGCACACAGTTGTTTCTGATTTTCAAATACCTACATTACATTGCCTGCATTCTCCCCCCACACATCTCCCCCTGCACTCACACATCTCTGTGGAATTGGAAAAGAACACTTTCTGGAGAGTCAGGCTGTCTGAGTGTGAATCCCAGCTCTCCGGTTGCTGTGCCTGGAGTAAGCTTTATAACCTGCCAAATTTTTGGTATTCCTATCTCTCAAATGAAGATAAGAGATTAGCCAGGGGCTGTTTCCTATAGCTTCTAACTGCTGCTGCTGTAGATCCCAACTAGCTGAGGGCCTGGTATCAGCCTGGGTGGCCTGGGAATTGGGGTTAGGAACAGGGCCTACTCCTGGTCACGGGTCTCAGGGCTTTGATTCCTTGTCTTGCAGGTACAGGGGCCTGTATTGGTAGAGGACACCTGTCTGTGCTTCAATGCCCTCGGGGGCCTCCCTGGCCCCTACATGTGAGTGCTCCCCCACCCCCTTGCGGGGCCCTGGCCACGGAATCACCTGAACTTCAAAATGATTGGTTACCTGATACTATGGGTCATTCACTATCTTGGTGTCAATCCCAATATTTCACATTGTCCTGAGGAAGGATTAGGGATGGGGGAGAGGCATACCTTTCTTTCTTTTGTGAAGGGTGAGAATGTGGTTGTGTAAGTGGAGATGGGCCAGGGGAACCCACCTGCTGGAGAGGTACATTCGTGGCAGATCAATTTCAGGAAAAAGGAAATAAGGAAGGTGAGATCTGAAAATGGATTTCCTTAAAACTATTCAGTGCCCTGGACACCGTCAGATGGCCTTTATGTATCTCCAGGGTACACGTACCCCACTTTGAATGCTCCTTGCAGGGGCTGGAGGGCATATGGACAGAGTTGCTTCTGCTGGGTGTTAGATATGTTTTTCTTGAACTTCTGGATTGCCAATATGTTTGCTAAGGCACCAGCACCCGTATATGTTGTTCCATATCCTCACCAGCACTGAATATTAGGACTTTAATGTTTTGCAATGTGGGGAATGTGAAATGTTACCGCATTTGGATTGAATTTGCATTTTCCTTTTTTTCTTTTTAAGTTTTTTTTATGTATTTGAGAGAGCTAGAGCACAAGCAGTGGGTGGGGTAGGGGGTGGGCAAAGGGAGAGGGAGAAGCAGACTTTCTCCTGAGCAAGGAGTGATGTGCGGCTTGATCCCAGGACCCTGGGACCATGACCTGAACTAAAGGTAGCTGCTTAACTGATTGAGCCACCCAGGCACCCCTGAATTTGCATTTTTCTAATTACCAATGAGGTTGAGGCCTTCATAGGTTTTATTGATGGTTCTGTGCATTGCCTGTTTACCTCCATCCTTCTTCCTATTGGATTAGTCCTCTTCATTTTGAATCAAGACATTATTTATCATGCCCTCTGCCTGTCCTGGGACTCTAATCCTGTGGGTGGGGTAAGGGGGTTGGGAAGGGCGCAGCCCAGAGAAGATGTTAGGAGGATCCTTCTGTACCTGATGTCTGGCTCATCTTCATTTCTCTTGCAGAAAATGGTTTCTGGAGAAGTTAAAGCCTGAAGGTATTAATCTCTTTTATCTATTAATCTGTTGGGAATTGAAAATCCAGAGGTGGTCCAGGGGAGGGGTTCCAGCTAGTAATCAGGAATCTCCCCACCATGGAGCCTGTGTTCAACTCAGTTTTCCCATCTGTAACCTGTGGCTTGGACTTTCCCTGCACACCCAGCTCCAGGGAGTGCTGAGATCCAGGAAGAGTGGATGGGAAGGGTGGAAGGGACTGTGAGATTGAGAGACACAGGGGCTGCCATTGATTCTGGCTGAGAGGTTTGGCCCCACTGACTCCTGGCCTGTCCTCGCCTCAGCCAGGGCCTGGCCTGGAGGCTTGGGGGACCGGCTGCCTCTCTTGGGGCGCTGGCAGTGCATACCCTATCACGGTTCTGGGCCAGAATGTTCCCTCCTTAGGTCCTTCTAAAAACACTTCCAATTATGGAGCAGTTCAGACATGTACAGTAGTAGAATAGAATAACGAGCTCCATGTCCCCATCATCCAGTTTCCAGGGTATTAACCTGGACAAGGAATAAACCTATCTGATGACATGTATAAAGCTCCCCCAATTCTGGTGGCTCCCCCTCCAGGGCCTCAGGGCTGGGGAGTGAGGCTGGGAACTGAGGTGCACAGAGATTACTTCCCCCTTCCCTCCCACCGCAGGTCTCTACCAGCTCCTGGCTGGTTTCGATGACAAGTCTGCCTATGCGCTCTGCACTTTCGCACTCAGCACCGGGAACCCCCGAGAGCCAGTGCGCCTGTTCAGGGGCCGAACCTCCGTGCGTATCCACGCTACTTCCCCCCTGGGCCGCCAGAGGGTGCTGCGGCTCGAGCCAATGGCCCAGAGTCTAAGGCAGGAGGGTGGTGGGGAGGGTTCCTGGCCAGTTAAGTTCCCACAGCTTTGCCCAGACATGCCCCTGGGCCTCACAAGTAGGAGTGCTGTCAATCCTGAAATCTCTTTGACCTCTGAGGCTCGTGTGTTAGGGATACACGGGCTCATGGCCTTTGAGGCCTGGTATACCCAGAGCTCTGCACTGGGTCCCTTCCTAAGAAGCAGGTGTGCAAGCTGAAGGTGACAGCCCAGATTTCTTCCAGCTCTGTCCCTTTCCAAGTGCTGAGGCTATGGCTTCCCTTGAACATCTCACATCCTTTCCAACTTCACATGTTCCTGTAGAATCTTACTTTTCCCCAGCTGCCCTTCAACACAGCCATGCCTGCCTATCAGACCCTTGGGTTTAGCTGCTTCTCATAGGGTACAGACCACCCTCGGAGCTGACCTGCTCCCCCGACAACGCAGCCATTCCCTCCTTATGTCAGGACGGTGCCTTCTGGCCCATCACTCCTCTGCCAGTGCCTTCTGCTCGTGATAAAATCCAGAGTAGCCCACAGAGCCGTTTCCCAGAGACTCCACTGGGGGATGCCCACAGACATTTCATGATGCCCTGCCTTGTTAATTTTTTTTTAATAGCGGTTAAAAAAACCATAACAATTACCATCTCCACTGTTTTTAGGTGTTTGGTACAGTGGTATTAACTCTGTGCATTGCTGTGCCGTAGATCTCGAACTTTTCATCCTGCAAAATTGAAACTATACCCATTGAACAAAAACTCCCCCTTCCCCCTCCCCACCAACCCCCCTGGCAACTGCTATTCCACTTTTGTAGAGTTTGACAACTTCAGACCCATTATATAAGTGGAATCCTGCATACAGTGTTTGTCTTTTTGTGGCTGGCTTATTTCTTAGCATAATGCCCTCCAAGGATCATTTGCATGGTGGCATGTGACAGAATTCCTCCTTTATTTATTTAACATATAATGTCTTATTTGCCCCAGGGGTACAGGTCTGAATTGTCAGGCTTACACATTTCACAGCACTAACCATAGCACATACCCTCCCCAGTGTCCATCACCCAGCCACCCTCTCCCTCCCCTCCCACCCCCCAACAACCCTCAGTTTGTTTTGTGAGATTAAGAGTCTCTTATGATTTGTCTCCCTCCCGGTCCCATCCTGTTTCATTTTTCCTCCTGTACTCCCCAAACCCCCCGCCTTGCCTCTCAAATTCTTCATATCAGAGAGAATTCCTCCTTTTTGTTGCGGCTGAATAATATCCATTGTGGGTATTTGCACATTTGTTTTGTCCATTTATCTGTCGATGGGCACTTAGATTTCTTCCACGTTTGGCTGCTGTGAATAATGTTGCTACAAACACAGATGTTCCGATATCTGTTGAGATCTTGCATTTGGTTCTTTGGGATATTTACGCAGAACTAGGATGGCTGGATCGTAATTGCCGGGTTACATTTTTAAAAATTAATTCTAGTTGTCTGCCCCTGTCACAGAAATGTTCTCTAAAAAACTGAGAACAAGGATAGTCCCTGCCGATGGGGCCCAGTCACTGGGGTGACCCATGATTGGGGTCCCTGCTATTCCCGATCGTCTCCCCCACTTCAAGCACCTTGTTGCTTGCCGGCCTCTATGTTACCTGAGCTGGCTTTGTTTCTCCTTGTTTTGTTCTCACTCAAGCTTTCCAGGCCCAGTCACGTTGTCCTTTCAACAACGCATATGCCGAGCCCGTCCCCATCTTGGGTCCCAACACCAGCTGTGTCCTCCACCTGGAATGTTTTTGCCCATCACTTTACATGGCCACATTGTCTGCTCCCTGAGCTCCCCATCTAGACCCCTCCATCCTGTTATCCTTGAGCCCAGCTCCCTGTTTGTTCCTTCTAAGGCACTTTGCATTTTGTAATCATTCGTTTACTGGTATAAAGCCTGTTTTGCTTAAGACATCCATTTGACGAGGGCAAGCCTGGGCCTGCTATGACTCCAGTGCTGAGAACACTACTGGCCCCACTGTAGATGTTCAAAAACCATTTGTGCAAGGTTCACAGTGGCTCAGGAATGGGTCTTGGTCCCGTAGCTCCCCACTGCACTGGTGGAATCTGCCTTTGGTCTGAAAAACTTAGCCAATATGTGGCTAATCCCCATTTTCTACCATTTTCCTCATATTTTTTCATTTCTCAAGAGATTTTATTTATTTATTTATTTGAGAGAGAGCAGCTGCACAGGTGCAGAGGGAGAGGGAAAAGCAGACTCCCTGTTGAGACATGGGGCTCAAGCTGGGACCCTGGGATCATGACCTGAGCTGAAGGCAGACGCTTAACCAGCTGAGCCACCCAGGCCCCCCTCCCTTGTATTTCTTTTTGCATTTTTTAATTTATTAATTTTTAATCTTCATGGCAACATGACATCTCATGGTGCTGAATTAAATCGGTTCTCTTTGTAACATTTTCCTATTGGAATTTGCCTATTGCAGTCAAAAGAGTTACTGAGCTCATTTATGTATTGAACAATGTGCGAAGTAATTTCTGTTTCTTCATTCAATTGTTACAGCCTCCTTTGTAGTTTGAGAAATGCATCAATTTATTTCACTTAACGTAATAAAAATGAGTAGCAGTCGTAGGGCTTGTCTGCATAGTCCAGGACCTCTTACCTTCCTATTCAGAGAAAATGTTTTCTGTCAGTTTTTCCATTGACGCTCTTCAGTGAGATCACAGTTTGTCAGAGCTGTAGAGAGAGGGAGAGTGGCCCCAAAGGTATCAGTGGGCTGATAAGGTTTGTGGTTCGTGTGTGTGTGTGTATGTGTGTGTGTGTGTGAAGGGAGAGTGGTCCCATATGTATTTATGGGATTCATAATACAAATTATGTATTCAGCAAACATTTGCAGGTACCACGGACTTCTTGAAGCCATATATATTTTTTTAATAAGTACTTTTTTTTAAAAAAGATTTTATTTATTTGACAGAGAGAGAGATCATAAGTAGGCAGAGAGGCAGGCAGAGAGAGAGAGGGGGAAACAGGCTCCCTGCTGAGCAGAGAGCCCAACATGGGGCTCGATCCCAGGACCCTGAGATCATGACCTGAGCCGAAGGCAGAGGCTTAACCCACTGAGCCACTGAGGCGCCCTGAAGCCATGTATTTTGAATAAATGGGACTTAACCAAATACATAAACTGGTCAGACTCTAGTCTACTGGCTACCCTTCCCTTGCTAGGGCATCTCCTCTGTGCCCAGTGATACACCTATCCCCTCTTTTCCCTGGCAGGGCCAGATCGTGGCGCCCCGAGGCTGCCGAGACTTTGGCTGGGATCCCTGCTTTCAGCCTGATGGATATGAGCAGACGTAAGGAGCCCTATTTTCTTCCGGGGATGTGGGGTTGGAATGGCCACAGTCCGGGTTGGGCTGGCACCCTGCCCCAGTGCCCCAGGCATGCAGACATGGGAGGGCTGGCTCTCAGCTGCTGCTCCAGCTAAAGGCAGTTCTGCTGGGGTGGACTCGAGGAATCTGAGTGGGCCGATTTCCAGGGTAGGAGGCAGCCAGGCGGCGCCGGGAGTCCTGGGCCCTCGGGCTGCAGCTCCCCACAGAGCAGCTGTGTGACTTGAGTGCCTTCCCCCTCTACCCTTGGCTTGCCCTATATGAACCTGACTGTTTGGTGGGATCATCTGACTTCCCCATGGAGTTTGGAAAAATGTTAATATTTCCAGCCTTTGGGGGGGACATGAAACCCCCACAGCGCCAGGTGTTCTCATTACTTGCCCCTGACCCCTTGCCCGCTCCCATTTGCAGTGGACATGTTGACCATTATTGGAATCAAGTGTGCTAGGCTAGAGGAGCCCGTAGGGGGGGTGGCCTGAAGCCTCCCAGTAGCCAGACAGGGCTGAGGATGATATGAAACGGCACCATCATCCAAGAATGCAAGATAGAGAAATGCTCTTTCTCCACTGTTCGAGCCAACTTGTGGCTATCCAATATGACTTCGGAACTGAAAATAGTCTTAGTCAACGACGGTTAATTGCCATGTACATGGCCACTTGCGGCTAGTGGCCACAGCATGGACAGCACGGATCTGCAGCACTCAGGTGGGGTGTGGGTCCTCACTGGAGCCCTGACACGGAGGAGAGGCCACAAGCCAGCTGTCCCGTGCCACCCGCACAGTACAGGAGAGGAGACTCTCGTGTTTGCTCTGTCAGGCCCCACTGCTTCCTGTCAACAGATGACAAAGCTGATCAAACACGCAGCTCATCCCCCTGTCCCCGGCTTCCCCTAGCGACTTTTGGACACACTCGGGCAAGTCTGACATCCTTCCACATTCGTTAATATGGGTTTCCATCTCCAGGGGAATTTAAAACTCTCTGGTTTTTTAAAAATTAACTCTGGCTGCTGGGAACTGGTGGCCCCATCACCCTTTCCTGGCAACTCCTTGAACTCTGGGCTCCAGGATGGGTGAGGGATGTGTACCCCCAAATCTGGGCTCCTCTGAGCTGCTGTTGTCACCCCTTAGGTATGCAGAGATGCCCAAAGCCGAGAAGAACACCATCTCCCATCGCTTCCGGGCCTTGCTTGAGCTGCAGAAATACCTCGGCAGCCTCGATGCCCCAGTAGTTGGTGATGATCGCCCTGGCCGGGGAACTGGGGAAGGCTAGCCTGCCACCTCCACCATCAGACAGGCAGCCCTCCAAGTACTGCCTTCCGGGTCTCCACTTCCTAGAGGGGGTTGAGACAGCCTCACCAGCCCTGTTTGGAGGAGCAGCTGGCTCTGCTTGGAGGAACTTGGGGCCCTTGGGGATTCAGTGGTCCCTCCTACAGCCTCCTGGCCTGGGATCCTGAAAGGACTCGGATGTTAAAACTGGCCATGGTGGGTCCGAGGGCTTGGGCAGAACCACACACAAATTGCCCTCGACATTTTTAAAGTGGCAGAAATAAAAATACTGGAAGGCACTTGTCTCCGGAATAAACTGGATATATCAGCTTTGAAACCTACCCAGGCAGTTATCTGTCCCCTGACTCTCAGCAGGAGCAGGAGACCTCGAAGCTCGGGGGGCGAGGGTGGGACGAGAGTCCAGCTACAGGTGTTCACATGACTGCTCACTGGAGTATCGCATCTTTCCTCTCGTTCTTCAAGTCTCAGCTTGTGAGCTGACCTTGTCCATGCCAGACTCGTGCTGCCCACCACCCAGGGAGGGAGGCCACCCCCCAGCTGGCCTCCATGGTGTTTGCCAGGTTGAGGGGTGGGCAATGCAGATGTTGAGCGCTTTGGCTGTATTTCAGTGTAACATCAGAGCAACTAAAGTGTTGGGGTGGGGTTTTGTTTTTGTTTCGTTTTGGTTTTTTTTTTGAGACAGAATGAGTGGCAGGGAAGGACAGAGGGAGAGAAAGAATCTCAAGCAGGTGCCACGCCCAATTCTGTGCTGGGCGTGTGGTTTGATCTCGGAACCCTGAGATCATGACCTGAGCCGAAATCAAGAGTTGGGTGCCTGCCTAACCGGCTGAGCTTATAGGTGCCCCTAAAATGTTGTTTTTGTTTTTTTTTTTTTTAAGATTTTATTTGACAGAGATCACAAGTAGGCAGAGAGGGAGGAAGGGAAGCAGGCTGCCTGCTGAGCAGGAAACCCGATGTGGGGCTCGATCCCAGGACCCTGGAACCATGACCTGAGCTGAAGGCAGAGGCTTTAACCCACTGAGCCACCCAGGCGCCCCCCTAAAATGTTGGTTCTTAATGATGATGCCAGGTCCATTTTTATGGCAGGGACAGGGCATGGAGTCTCCTCCCGAATTGAGAGGACACAACATGGTTCAGCCTGGGACCTCCAGGCCCTGCAGGAAGCCTGCCTCAGCTGCCCCAGGTCCTCACAGGCCCTAGGGAAGCCAGTCCTGGAAGGGACTTGAGGGGCCTGGGGTGGCTCCCTTTCCTTTCCTGCAGGTGTTTCTTTAGTAAGGAGGAGGTGCCCACCCCAAGGATATTCAGAAAAGCCTGTTGTGTGCAATGGGAGTGGAGGGAGCGTAATGCTGGGGAGTCACTCCCAGGCTTATTTCTGGACTGCTAGGCAGGTTTGGAGAATGTCCCTTCTGTCGTTGTTCCTCAGTCCTGGCAGCATGGCCCAGGGCCTGCATTTAACTGTTGTTTCCTCCCCTAAGGTGTATCAGTGTGTGTGGGTGAGGACAAAACATTGTTTCTTTGCTCCCCACTTGCCCATGAGGCTTGGCTGGGTGGTTGCCCCAGGAAGGGCCAGCAGCCCAGCCTCCTCTGAGTTGTTGAGTCTCCTTGGTGCAGAGTACTGACTGGCTGGGGCTCAGATGTGTGGCGCTAGGGGCTTGTCTGTTCCCCGCCTGGTGATTCTGGATACAGCCCTACCTGGAGGGAACACACAGGCCACTGGGGAGGGGACCCCAAAGGACCACATGCCACCTGGATGGGGTGGGTGCATGGAGCTTCAGGCTGGGCAGCCCTCTTTGGGTGATGGCCCAGGCCCACAGGACACCATCCCCTTTTGTTAACCTTTAGCTAGCCATCCCTCCAAACAATAAATGGGCTTGAACCCACGCCCACCTGCCCAGGAGCAGAGCCTTACAGTGGGTGGAGGAGGGGTCTTGGTTGTGCCCCGATCTCTGCTCCCCGATCCGTGCACCAGTGTACGTACCTCTTCTACCCGGCTGGCAGGCCAGCCTGTGTTGCCGGTTACAAGTGGGCGATGCCAGCTCCCCTTGGGGCTGCTTTTCCCAGATGACCAAGGGCATTGAGCATTCCTACTGTCCTGTGACTGTTGGGCCAACCCCCCAACCCAGGTTTGCCTCTTCTGTTGGAGTTGGAGTCATCGACCTTTTGTTGTTGGTTAGAAGGGATCCTTCGCATATTTAGAAGAGGAGTCCTTTTCAGTTGAGAGGTAGCCCAGGTCTTCTCTCACCTGCTCCCTTGGGTCTGTGGTTTACTCAGCAAGCCAAAGTGCTATAAGGGATGTCATGGGATGTCTGGGGGCCAGAGGCTCTACCAGTGCTGGGGCTTCCAGATAACGTGCAGGGGGCGCTTCCAAGTCTCAGATCCGCATTCCCCACTGCGTGCCGTGGGGCCTCTGTCTAGGCACCAAGTGACCAAGCCAGGAACACAGCCCCTTCTCCCCTCCATCAGACCAATCCCCACATCCTGCTGTTGGGTTCTTCCACTGCTCTTCATTCCCACTATCAGTGTCCTGGCAGGGTGCAGCCCCTGCCCCACCCCCCCAACCCCACATACAGAATCAATACCCACCCCCAGAGGGCATCCCTCACAACAGTTCTGACCTCCATGAGCCTCATTTTCAGTCTGTTGGGCTGCTCTGCAGCTGTCTCTGGGAGCCCAGGCCCAGGGCCGCCAGGCCCACCCATGTCTCCTCCACCATTGTGGCTCACTACTGGCCCCAAGCCCTCTCCTCCAGGCCTTGCATATGCCATCCCCCGCCCCAGCACCTCCCCTGCTGTTGCCTGGCAACACAGCAGCCCCAGGGCCTCCTGGATCTTCCACAGGCCCCTGTTGGAGGTGACAGCCTGTGGCCCTTGGCAAACACGGGTCCCTTTTCCTTCCCTCTCCTCTTTACATCAAACTTTATTCTCCAGTGGCCCTGAGGCTGGGGCAGGGCAGGACAGCCAGATGGAAGCTAGAAACAGGAGCTTTATTCTCTAGTGTGCATATAGCAAGTTCCTTACACAATCAAGGAAATGGTTTCTCTTTCAGACATCTGACTCTTTTATCAAAAGAAAATCCGTCCTGCTTAGTCCTACTCTGGACAGAAGTTGCCCTGAGCAGTGTCACTGACCCAAGCGAAAGGCTAATGGGGACAGGGATGGGCCCCCACCATGGGAACGACCCCCACTCCCATGCCTAGATGTCCTAGGCCTGATGGGACAGCGGGAAGGGGGTGCAGCACAGAGCCACGCCCCGAAAGACCCCCATCCCTCTCCCCACGGGGCCTCAGACTCAGTCTGGGAAGAGCCAGAGGGACAGTGAGAGGGCTATGGCGCGGGCCTGCTGGTCAGGGCCTCAGTCAGTGCTCGGCATCCATGGCATCCAGATACTTGGCTTCAATGATTCGGGGCAGCAGGTTGTAGCTGGGCAGAGGGAGAAGAGACCTCAAGGTGAGCACTGGGTCAGAGAGCAAAAGTGGGGGCATCTGCCCCTGCCCAGGGGTAGACTGGTTGCCGCCCCCAGCCCCCACCTGGCTGCCCTTACCGGATGGGGATCATGACAATCATGATGAGGGGGAAGATCATCTTCATGTAGGGCAGGTTGCTCATGCCGAAGGCACAGAGCAGCAGCAGCTGCAGGACCTGCAGGCCAGTGAAGTAGTGGATCTTCCTCTGGGGCACCCTCCGGATGTAGTGGGTGGGCGGGTACGAGGTCTGTGGGCGGCAGGGACCCGCTGTGGGCAGGCCTGGAGCCCGTATGCCCACCCTGCCCCTCGCCCTTGGGGCTGAGGCTCACCTGGTCCTTGAGCAGCAGGGCCACGCGCTCGAAGAGTTGGTTGCCATCGATGGAGGTGAGCGCGATGTAGAGGAAGAGTCCGTAGAGCACAGGCTTGGGGATCCACTGCAGCGGGAAGGGAAGCAGCAGGAGGGAGAAGCCCACCAGGATGCTGGCGCCCAGGGTGGTCAGCCGTGTCTCCTTCACATTCACAATTCTGCACAGCCACAGGGCACCACAGGGTCATCTCTAGGCCCTAGTCCCTGGTGCTGCGTCCCTCCGCAGGTCCCCATGGCCCAGGGTTACCCCCACTTCAGGGCCCACATGAGTCGCCTCAGGTCTCAAGGGACCCAGCCCCCACTCACGTCTCATAAATGTGCCCATTTTCCACGCGTTCCTCCACCAAAGCCAGGGCCCGCACATGCAGCGGGGAGTGGGGGTAGGCGGCGTGGATCCAGGGCAGCCCGAACAAAGACAGCCCGCTGTTGATGATGGCGATGAGCAGGAGGTCCCAGTGGTACGCAGTGCCCTTCACTAGCCTGCAGCGGATGGTGGGGGCACATGTGGCCAGATCCCTGTGGCCCCAGGGAGGATCGGGCACATGCTCAGCCCTCCCAGCCCCGCCCCGCAAACCTGTTCTCCGGGGCATTGGCCAAGGCAGCCACCAAGTTCTGCTCGATGAAGAAGAGCAAGGAGAGCAGGAAGCCCAGGCCCATGGCACTGGCGACGGCCCCCAGAGACAGGGAGTGCATCTCAGCCGTCTCAAAGAGGCTCTTGTTGGGGTTGTAGCGGAACTGGCTCACTGCAGCAGATACAGGCCCCTTGCTCAAGCCTGTGTCCCCCAGGGACCAACCTCAACCCACCGCACCCCCTGCCAGACCCCAACTCACTTTTGATTTCCCGGAATCCATAGGAGCAGATGAGGGAGAAGGTGAGCACCGAGATGGGCAAGGCACAGTCTGACAGGATCTCCCGCATGCAGGGGTGTAGGTAGGGGCTGGGGACATGGGTGGAGGGTGTCAGTGTGGCCTGGGAGCTGGCACCTTCTTTCCCTCACCCGCAGGGCCCCTCTCACCTCTTCTTGAACTGGTAGAGGGTGTAGCTCAGCCACAGCGTGCCCAGCATAATTAGAAGGCTGAGTACCGCGGTCTCCCGGCCCGGGGGGTCAGCCTGGTGGCTCCCGGGGGTCAGCTGTAGCGGGCTGGTCAGGAGGCTGGTGTTGAGGGCCGTGTGGAGGCTGGTGTTGAGGTCAGTGCTGAGGCCCAGCAGGCTCACCAGGGAAGTGCTGTCTGTGTTGTAGTTCCCAAAGTCATGGTGGTAGTAGTACTTCTGAAAGACTGTGGATACAGGCCAGCAGCTTCAGGTATCTGAGCTCTGGGAAGATGAGGCCCAGCTCTCTTCTGGATATGGGGGAGAAAGAGCTTCTGGGGGGATGGAGAAAGGGAGGGGCTGCCTTTCTTTGTCAGACAGGAGGACCCCACTGACCTGCTCGTCCACCCCTTCCCCCTCCCCCATCTCTGACAGTGCCTCACACCTGGCCCTGTGCCTCTGATCCCGCCTGAGGCAGCCCTGTCACCCTCCAGCACATAGCACTGCGGCTTCCTGCTGGTCACAGCTCCTGAGAGTGCCCTGGACCATGGAAGGAGCCTTAGCTTGCATGCTGCTTGGTGGTCCTGGCCACAGCCCACAGTCCCTCAGTTCAACTCAGTTTCCCCTGCAGCGGGTGGCCACCGACTGGACACTCACTTTTGACCATGCCCTTGACAGCATCCAGCATGAATGTGATGGAAATGAACAGGGCAATGATCTCTTCTGTCGACCTGCCGGGGTGATGCAGGGGGAGGGGGATGTCATGCCTCATCAGATGGGAATGAACTGTCAGGGGACCAGGGTGGGGATAGGGAGGCTTCCCTGAGCCTCTGCACAGTCTCCGACCTCCTCCTGCCACGAAGACCAGGGTCCCACACTTCTGTCTCAGGGCAGTGATGTGGAGAGGGCACCCCATCCACTCTAGGGTTATAGGGCCTCAGAGGCCAGCAAGGAGACTGCCCCAGGTCCCCAGCCTTGGTCTCCCCTCCTGGTTGAGGGTCCCAGAAGCTTGGGAAAGGCCCTGTCACCTCTTGAAGAGACGCATGATGAGACTGAGGTTGAAGAGGGCATAAAGTGCGAGAAAGAAACTGTTCCACAGGCCCGTCCACGCATAGAAGGTGTTGAAGTCCAGATTGTAGTCGTCACAGATGCCACAAATTACTGCAGGCAGCAGGACGAGGGGGGTGGTCAGAGCCCGGCGGGGGCTGGGGACCTCGGGAGCCACCTCCCCGCCGCCAGTGCCACGGCACCTTGGATGTAGAGGGCCAAGGGCGCAGTGGTCAAGAGCACCACCAGCGGCTGTCCAGAGAAGAGGGCATATAGGAGGCCTCCGATGCCCTGCCCTGCCATGGTCTTCTGCACATCTGAGGAAGAGGGGGATGTCAGGGGGGTGGGCACTGCAGCCCTGGGCCTCCCGCCCTGCCCCCCGGCCTCCCCCCGCTCACCAATAGCCCCATTTGTGTTCTCATCATTGAGGGACCCAAAAGCAATGGTGGGCAGGAGGCAGGCGAAGTAGAGGAACAGTGTGGTGGTGATGTATTTGCCCACAGCCTTGTTTTTCCCGATAATACCTAGGGATGGGACAGGACAGGAAATTTGCTGGTGCAGGACAGGCCCATGTGTTGTCCTGGGACTGAAACCACAGGCTGAGCTCTGGTGGGGGGGGGTAGGGGGAGGAACCGTAGGGCCACGTACCGTCTGTGAAGTCCAGCGGGTACACAGGGAACCTGCGGGCAATGTCCTCCCGGATGCCCTTCCCCACAGGGAGAAAATCTTTGTGCTTCAGGGTCTGGGGAAGGGGACAAATGTCTGTCAGCTCTGTGGCCCGTGGCCCTTGCCCCACCACCCCGGCCCAGCCTGCATCTCCGCTGTACCTGGGGGGGTCTGTGTATGCGGATGGAGTTCATGCTGTAGCCCTTGGTGCCGAGGGCTGGGCACTGGCTCACCATGGTGAGCAGCTGTCTCTGACGCACCAGCGCCTCCTTAAATTCCTCCTCTGTGCGGGTCTTCAGGAGCTCCTGGCGGAAGGTGATGTCCAAGAACATGGTGGCGAACGTGCGCCCCACCTCGGTGGCAGTCTTGGTACTTTTCTGGGAGCGGGAGACAGGGGTAATCACACCTGCGGTTCCTGGCGAGTGGGGGGTCCCCGCCCTGCCCTTGTCATCACTGATAGTCCCGAGCCTGTCGCAGGTGCCCCCACTGTGACTGGCAGCACGTTTTGTCCCCCAAAGTTCAGGCGTTAGTGGAATCAGCCAGGATTCCTGCCTGGTCAGCAGATCACCAGAACCAGCGTCAAGTCTCCCAATTTCCTTCATAAACTCATGAGTTCTAAAAATCTGAGGTACTGGTATTGTCCCAAGGAACACAGACCTGCATCATTGCAGATAATGGGATCACAGTGACGGAGACAAGCCCTTACCCAGTTCCACTTTACTGGTGGTATTCCCACCGTCTGCTGGTTTATTGGATTTCCCAAGGGGCTCCAGGCCTGTCAAGCCTTCTCCCCGTTGCCTGACCAAAGTCAACTCATGTCCAGCCTCCCCCATGACAACCTGTCCTCTGGGAGCATCATCTATCTCTTCATGCTGCCCAGAGCAGTCGCCCAGGCCTGTCCTGCCCACGCTTTGCTTTCCCGTTCGCTCCAGAACAGCCTCGATCTCCGGAGGAGGAGCCGGGTGTTGGGCTGGTTGGCCTGTCACAAGGCATGAGTCCAGCCACTTGGCCCTCAGGATACAGACCCTTCCTCCGCTCTGGCCACCTCACCAGCTGTCACTCCCTCTGCCCCATGTGCTGTCCATGTTCCCTCTGCCCAGCACTGTAACCTCCCAGGGAGGGACGTTCCCCTCAGCGCCCGCTTTGCCTAAGAGAAAGCCCATAGAGGAGGGCCATGCCAAGCTTTGAGTCTACCAGAGGCAGGGGCAGAATCATCAAGAAACTAGAGGAAATTTAAGGATGAAGTCCCTTCTCAGGCCTGGGGAGGGGCCTTCGCCATTTTCTATTTATGATTTTGAAATCCATTTCCTTCAAAGAAGACTCCCCAAACCATACTAGCTTCAGCCTCCCACACAAGCAGGATGTGCCCCTGACCAGGCAGAAGTGGGGATCCATGGCCAGCAAATCATAGAGCCGGCCAACTGGGAGAAAGATAGGTGTTGGGGCAGGCTGATGAAAAGCCCCCATATTTGAATAAAACTAATTTTAACAAGTATCTCTTTTCAGTTAAGAAGGAAATACAGCTTTATGGGCAACCTCAGGGGGAATTAGGGCTGGATGAGGACCTAGTGGGATGCTTCAGGGAGACTCGGTGGGGCAGACAGGAAGGACAGCGTGAGCACGAGGCCCTCAGGGGCCCATACTGTGGGGTTCCCCAGCACGTGGAGGAGATGCTCCCGGAGA
This sequence comes from Mellivora capensis, assembly GCA_004024625.1. NCBI lineage: Eukaryota > Metazoa > Chordata > Mammalia > Carnivora > Mustelidae > Mellivora > Mellivora capensis. The sequence continues at coordinate 113,634 of PISX010001735.1, read as the reverse complement.
GAGGGCCAAGTAGCCTGGGACCTTCCTTCTCAGGAAACAGAGCCACCTCCAGACCTCCACTCACCATCTTGGGAGGGGCCAGCACCAGGATGACGAATCGCACCTCACAGGAATTCTCCCCCCAGTTCTGGGGGCGAACCAGACGGCTGATGCACACGTGTCGCCTCAGCAGGGCCTTGGAGGTGCAGCTGCCAGGGGCAGGGAGGGCAAACGGTTGCCACCCTGGGAGCTGGGCTTCCCCCTACACCTCACCCCTGACTTTGACCCCCAGCAACCTCTGACAGGAGTGCTCCCACCCTCCGCCCCAAAACTGGGTGGGCCCGCCTATTGCCGGGGAAGCCACCGCGGAGGCCTGGCAACTCACATGATACAGATCCAGGACTGCTGGTATTGTACCCCCGTGACCGTAGCAGTGACCCCCTGGATGGTATCGGACAGCAGGTGGGCTGAGGGCAGAGCGGAGGGGGTCAGAGGGCCCACCGGCCCACCTCCCGGAGCCCCTGGGCCCCACCGGGGAGCCGGGCCCCACCTTTTCCCTCCGTGGGGGCCCCGGCATCAGTGAAGAGCATGGCCATGAACAGGTCCAAGTTGCAGTCGGGCTCCGTGTTTTGGGGGTCGTGGGCTAAGCGGCACAGCATGGCGCGCAGCACGTCATCCAGCGAGGTAGCCGTCTCGTTCAGGATGATGCTGGCCCGGGCCAGGAAGCCGTCCAGGTCCCGGTGCGCCCGGATCTCCTCCTCAAAGTTCTTCAGCTTCAGGTACTGCGGGGACCGCGTGCACAGAGCCGCAAAGAGCCACAGCAGCCCGGGAGGGAGATGCACTGTGGCGACCTGGGCCCCTCCTCCGCGGCGGCCCCGCCCCCAGGGCCGACACCCCCCCAGGCCCCGCCCCCCCAGGCCCACCGTAGCCAGGTCGAGGGCTGTCCGCTGTGACGGGAAGCCGCCACCTCCACCCCCCAATGGGTGGTCCAGGACCACACGTCCCCTGTCCCCTGTCCTGCCAGCGGGCCACTCACCTTGCGTGAGGTGTGAAGGAGCCCGCAGCCGCCAGGCGAGTCATTCTCCGCTAGGGAAAAGCGGGAGGGCTCAGGGGGCCGCCCCACCGCGGCAGGACTCTCTCCACGGAGTGCAGTACCTGCCCAGCACCCAGGCGCCTGCCCGGCCCCCCCAGCCTGTCCCTGCTACAACCCCCATACCAGCCTGGTTGGGCTGCACCTCGAGGTTGACGTTGACAAAAAAACGGATGCTCTCGCCAGACACAATGGAGGAGTTGACCGTGTCGAAGGCCTCATCCCCCAGGCTCTCCTCACGGGTTTCAGAGGCATCATCCATGTCACACTTGAGGTAGCCTGGAGACCCAACCACCACCGAGAGAGACCCCCCCAAGAGGGCCCAGCCGTCAGTGCTACACACCAGAGGGAGGGACTCCAGGCCCAAGGAGCAGGGGCCCCCAGGCTGTCCCAGTAGGCACACTCTCAGGGAGTGGTGAGGGCGGCCTCTTGTAGGCCAGGAAGGAAGCCTCAGGCCCAGGTGGGCCGAATAGCTCATCCCCGCCCAGCCCCTATCAGAGCAGGACGCCAGCCGGCAGCCCCCACCCAACAGCTTTCTCCAACATTCTTCAGCTGCAGGAACCAGGGCCCTGCACCGTTCTGACCCATGTGTATCCTTTCAGCTACAGAAAAACATGGTCATTCCACAGCTCCGGGCCCGGAAGGTGGCGCAATGATGCAGTTAAGGCTGGCCTCTGCCCTTCCCGAACCCCCAAATTATGGGACCCAGACCTGCCAGGCTCCCTAGATGGGTCGCAAGGGAAGCCAGAACTACTCCGGTGTCCAGCCCTCTCCCCACCGTACTGGCACAGGGGTTTAGAGGGCTTTCTTTCAGGGAGGGCATGCAGGCCGAAGCAGCAAGGCTGAGACTTGGTCCAGACAGCAGACAAGGCCCAGGAAGTAGGGGAGCCAGAGACAGAGTCAGGGACTGAGGGAGGGACCCCAGGAGACACCCAGTGGCAGGCAGGAGGAGTGCTCTGGCACTTTGGGACTCCCTCCCAGAGGGGAGCCTTTTCCTGGGTGGGCCTTACTTCCAACAACGGCTCACAGCCCTGGTGCCCCTCCTCTAGAGGAAGGCTTCCTGGTGACACGAAAACGTTCCACCCTTGCTTGAGCTCCTCGTGACCTCTGGGATGATAGTTTGGGCCAGGCCTGCTACCCCTGTCCCGACCCCCAGTCCTTCAGGCCCAGGGCCACTCCCGACCTCTGATCTGTCACTCCTCAGGCCAGGTGACCAACACCCCAGACATGCCAGTGCCTGCCCTCCAAGCAGAGGGCTTCCCTCCCTAGAGGGCCTTCTTCAAGGCTCCACAGAAGCTTCCTCTTCTGGCCAGCCCTCCCAGGGCCCTGCTGACACCCCTTCCTGACTGTCTTGTGGGTCCCTAGGGTTCACCACCTGTGAATGCTCCCAGGAAAGGGGGTCTTCGAGCCCAGACCCCACCAAGGTCTGACAAACACCTGTGCAGGGACGGGGACGGGTCAGCAGCACGCCCACACCTGCCAGGCAGTGACTCACCCTGACTCACTTCCACTCCAGCCTGCCAGTTTCCTCTGCACATCCCAGGCCCCGTCCCCCCGTGGCCTGTGCTTAGCCTGGCCCCTTTTGGGCAGGAGGGCCTAGGTTTGCATGCACTCAGAGTTCTGAGCTAAAAGATGTCCTTCCCATTTTTGCCATGGAGCTCATGTCCACAAGAAACCCCTTCCTCCTCAGCCCGCACCTGCCCTAGCGTCCCTTCCATCACGCCTACCAGCACCCTTTATTCCTGGGCACTGCCCTTCACACTGTCCCCTTATCCCCTACTCTGGGCTCTACCTAGGACCTGCCCAGCTTACATAACCAGGTCCCCGCAATGTTCCTAGGAGACCATGTCCCCACGTCCATCCTATAAGCCCAACCACACACCTAATCTGCCTGCCAGCAGCCTGGCCCCCACAGTCACCAGGCCCTGAGGACCCTGAGTCAGACCCTATCACCACTCTGTCCAAGCACCATCCCACTGAACACCCCTCAGATGGTTAGGCCAGCGCCCAGGTCTGGGTACAGGAGTCCCCCGAGACACAGAGATAGGGAGAGCTGGTCTGGAACAAGCAGGAGAGCTGAAGTGAGGAAAGGTTCAGTTCCATGGATTTAGAGAGACAATAGCAGCCCCTTCCTCACAGGGCTGGGTAGAGACTGAGGGACGAGGGCATATATGGCATGGCCTAAAGTCTGGCCAGTAACCAGAGCATTCTAACAGCGAACCAAGGGAGGTCACCAGATGGTCCTCAGAGCCCAGGAGAGGGAACTGCCTTCCCTCCCAGGACCTGTCAGCGTCCGAGGCGATTGCCGGCTGCCTCCCCAACCGTACCACCACCTCCTGGAGGGGAAGATCTAAAGGCTTCCCAGCACCAGCAGAGGCCACAGGTGGGGGCTCAATGCCATGAGTACCCTGCTGGAGGGACCAGGTCCCCTAGAGACCAAGGAGCTCTCTCTGTACATCCCCCCACAGAGGTACTCACCTACATCCTCAAGGTATCCATTCTGCGACATGATGGAAGAGGATTGCTCTGCAAGGGAAGCCCAAGAATTGTTACCAGCTCCACCGACCACCCCTGGACAGTCTCTCCTGTGCCCAGCCACTCCCCACCCTACATCAACCCTGCCCATGCCTTCTTACTCTTCCCAGGTACCCAACACAGGCCAACCTGGGGTTGGGGGGGTAAGGAGCAGAGGCTCGCACTAGGCAGGGGCCCCCTAAGGAGCCAGAGGAAGCCCAGCCTGGTACTCTTCAGCCGATCTCCTAGGGTCTGCCCAAGTGGGAAAGGGCCTAGCAGGGTGGTGGGGAGCCATTCCCAGCCCCGTTTCCCCCAGGAGTTATTAACAGTACCCGGCACGGGTTTGTAGACGGTGTTATTCAGCACTGGCTGCGAGGGCTGTAGGGTGGGGGCCTGTCCTTCCACCCTCCACGTAGTGGCCGGCCTCCCTGTCTCGCTGTTTCGCTGCCAAGCCCAGGACCTGGGCGGGGGACCTCTTGCCTCCACATAGTTCCTCTCACTCTCACTTTGGTCCCAGGGGCCATCAACACCCATCACACGTGCAGTTGCCCCCAACCGCACGCGCCCAGGGTCACAGGGGGCCGACTTGGCAACGGCCTCCTCCCCTCGGTGCCACCGGCGTCCCGGGCCTCCTGGGAGGCGGAGCCGTTGGTCCTCCAGGGAGAAGGCGGGGCGGGGTGGGGGCGGGGAGTGCCGGGCGCGCTCACCACGCCGGGGCCCCGGATGGTCGCAACTGTTTGTGGCGCTCGGTGCGAGGAAGGAAGCGAGAGGAGGGGCGCGTGCACGAGAGGAAAGCGCCTCCAGACTCGGAGACCCTGGGGGTCTGGGGCAGGATGCGGACGGACGCGCGGGACAGGAGCCCGGGCTGCATCTAGAAGGGAGGGGCGGGGGCGGTAAAGCCAGCATCTGAGGGAAGGACAGAGGACGAGGACGACGAGGGTCTGGAAGAGTGGGAGTAGTGCACACCTTATTCTCATCCCGGACGCCCCACGTGCAGGTAAATAGTGGTCGTACAAACCCCTGGCTGGCCCTCAGGCGTCAGGACCTTGAGGTAAAAAGTGCTGCGGCCTCGCAGGGGCCAGTCGGAGGCCCCGGGATCCCTAAGAGTGGGCAGGCTTCTCCGCAGCGCCGGGAGCGAGAAGGTGTCCCGACAGAACGTAACGAGAGGCGGCAGCGTACCGGCTGGGAAGGGTCCAGCTCTCGGGGTGCTAAGGACCCCCTGGCTCCATCCCAATCACCTCCACGCCCCACCCCTCCACTGGGTACCGCACTGGTTCAAAGGCTAAGAATTTCAAGTCGGCGATAGAGCATTGAATCAAGCACTCAATGTCCACGAGGCCCCCTGGGCCTCGCTCCAGCACCCGTGTACTCCCCGCCCCCTCTCCCCCTCCCTCTCGGCGGAACTTACACCTGACCCCAGGCCTAGGAAGCTTCCACGACCCTCTCGCCCACCGTGGCCCGGGGCCTCTGCAGGCCCGGGGCAGGCGCGTTCTCCCCGGTGCTCCGACGGCTCCTCGACCCCGCCGAACACCCCCTTCGCCGCGGAGAACGGACGGCCCTCCCGCCGCGTCCCTGCCGCGCCTGGCGGCTCAGGCACCCACCGCATGGCTGGAGATGGAACATGCCCCGGGCGGCCGCGTCCATGGCCCCGGCAGTCGGCCGCCGGACGGCTGCACACACACGCGCACACTCGGGGTCCTCACCCCAGATCTCCGCGACCCCGAACTTTCGGCGATTTGGGCGGGCCAGCTGCCGGAGCCGGCGACACACCCCCGCGCCGCGCCTGGGTCCTAATGCCGCTCCACGCCCCACCCCAGTGCCGCCCCGGGCGGGGTCCGGTCCGCCAGCCCGGCGCCCTCACCCGCGCTCCTGTCGGTCCCAACCAGGCTGCTCCCGGGAGCCCAGGGCGACTCCTCCAGAACGTGTAGATCGGGCTCCTACGAGCCCGCGTGCCCGCCCAGGCGTCGCCGGATTAGGGGCTGGGCGGGGCCGGGAAGTTTCTGAGAAGAAGCTCGACGGGCCCAGGGATCCACGAAGTTGTGTCTCTGCGGCGAGTCGCGGGAAGACTCCCCCGGCGTCAGCTTTAAGCGCGCTGCCGGCCCCCCGCCCCTGGCTCGGCAGGAGACCTTGGCCTGGCCCAGCCCGCCAGCTGCCCCGCCCCCTCCATTCATCCCAGTAGCTCGAGGGGTAAACCCTCCTTTTCCTCCTCCAGGAAGCTCGCCCCGACTAACTAGATGGGCCGGCATGCTTCCCTGGGCTACGCCCTAGTTCGCCTAGCCAGCGACGCTCCAGGCTCGGCGGCGTCGGGTTTGCTCACTGCGCGCCTCGAAGTTTCTCTTCTGGCCTCCGCGCGCCCCCGGCCTTCTCTTGGGTCAAGGTCTTGGCTCGCGGCTTCTTTCCTTCCCAAAGTGGCCCCGCCGTCCGGTTTTCCTTCCCGAACGGGGGGGGGGGGGGGTGCCCGACTCGGGACGTGCATTCGCCAGCGCCTGGTCTTCTGCGAATCGAGAGAGAGCGAGAGAGAGAGAGAGAGAGAGCGCGCGCGCGTTTGTAAGGGAGGCCGTGCTGCGCGAAGGCTGCTGGCGTCCGCTGCGACGGGTCAGGCAAATCCCGCCGGTGCGATGATACCCTGGCCTGACCTTGGGTCAAACGATTCCACGGCCCTGGAGCCCCAGTTGGACTCAGGAACTCTCCCCACCAGTGTAAAGCTCCATCCCTCCACACTCTGTCTGATGGCCCGAGGACTAGCAGCGACTCCCCGCCCCCCGCAACCTCTTGCTGGGAAGGAGTCCACGGCCACTGTCCCCTAGGCTTTGAAGCGGGCGAGCGGGCTGGGCAAGCAGAGGGTGAGCCCAGGTTGCCCTGCAGCCCCCAAGGGCTCCTGGTGCGTTGAGGAAGCCCTATGCACAAAGCGAGTGAGCCCAGCTACCAGTGTCCCCTGCCCGCAAAATAGCGCATTGAGAGGGAAGCGAGGGGGGCGTCCCTCTGCAGATGAATGGCCCGGGAGTCGGGAAGGCTCTGAGCGCGCGGCTCCTTACTACCAGAGGGGATGCCGCAGAAGGTATCTGCCAGGTTCTGCTCCCCAGGCTGCCCAGGAGGGAGCTGAAGAACCCCACAGTCCTCCCCCCACCCCCCAACATGAGAAGCTGTTTCCTTTGGTCCTCCCACCCACCACCTGCCTCCCGCGGATCAGGGCAAATAGAGGGGCCCCAGGTGTCTCTGCCTGTGCGCCATTGGGTCCTTACACGGGCAGGGATCCAGACGTAGGTGCATGCATTTTGTCTCATTCCCTTCCTTGGGCTCTGTTTACCGGGCTGTGGACATGAGCGCTGGGTTCCACAAGGCACTTAATGGCTTTCCAAAGGAGTTTCAACTTAGTTTCCCCTGTAAGCCTTTTAGGCTTATGGATTGTAGAATCTGAAGTGAGAAGTAACTCTATAGTATCTCACTCAAAAGACTAGGGGACTAGGGGACACCTGGCTGGCTCAGCAGGTGGAGCATGGGACTCTTGATCTCGGGGTTGTAAATTCAAGAACCATGCAGTTCCTCAGCTGCACTTTACAGAGCACATTGCTCCCGAGTTCTCTCTGCTCCGCTGTCACCACACCCTCTGCTTACTTCTCTTTAGCCCCCTCATATGTCTTTTATCCCTGCTCCTGCACGGAAACTGCCTCAGCTCTCTTGCTAGGCTCTCCCTCCTCCCCCAGCAGGGCCCAGCACCATCCTCCTCCTCCTCTGACCACTCTCTCTCGGAGCTGTCCACATGGGAGAGCTTCCCCTGGACCAGCCACAGCCAATGGTCAAATTTCATGACTCCTGTCACTGAGCTCCTGACTTCAACACGCCACAACCCCTCCCCACCAGCCGGGAAGGCTAATTGGCAATTTTCAGCAAATCCAGGCAAAACAGAGCTTCCAAGTCTGCCATTCCCTCCTCCCCCACCACTGCTCTGGACCTGGGAGTAGCCCCAGTGCATCCACATCGGATCCATGGGCAAATTTTGTTGGGTTTACCTTCAGAACAGAGTGCAGTTCTGCCCCCTTTCCCCTCCAGCCTGGTCCACCATCTGACTTACCCTTCTGACTTGCCCCTGCCCCTATTCATTCTCCACCAACAAGGCTTTTCGTGGTGTTTGGAAAAACCAACAAATACAGCAAAGCAGTCTCCCTGCTGTGGGTGTCTGGAAGGTCTGCAGTCCTTACCACTGCTCACTTCGTCCTTCAGCTCTCGGGGGGTGGGGGGTGGGGGGGGTGGGGTTCCCCGTTCCCACCACCCATAGTAGTTGCTGTTTCCTTCCCTCACGGACCCCCGTGGCCCTCACTGCAGCAGAGCCTTCTTTATTCTCAGTTTGCTACCTGGGCCCCATCTCCCCGGCCAGACTGGGAGCTCCCGGAGAGCAAGGCCGTGTGTCTTTCCCCAGCACAGGCCCCAGTGTAGCAGGTGCTCGATAAACCTGTGATATGTGGAATGCACAACTGATGTCCACCTATGGTTCCCAAAGGCTTTCAAGCCAGCGAAGCCCTCGATCCTCCACTGCCACTCTGGTTTTCCAGCTGCACTTAATGGGGGTCCAGCCAGAGACCTGATTCCCTAGGCTCCCTTCCTCTCACTTCAAACTCCTCAGGTGGGGCACCAAATCCTTTTATTTCTACTTCTGGTCGGCCCCATCCCTCTGCCTTCCCCTTGCTTGGACCCTTGGCAAGCATGGCTTCCCATACCTTGCAGCCTTCAGGCTTCCCTTGACTCAGCTGGGGTTTTACAAGCCTCTTGGGGCTCCTGCTGCCTTGACCAGCCTTCCCAGCCCCTCAGCATCCTGGAAGGAGAGAAGCATCAGTGCTGCTGGTGGGCTGGGGGAGGGAACATGGTCTCCACTGACTCTCCTTTCCTTGGGCACATCTCCAAGCCCCATAGATGGGTTTGGGGGTGGGTAGAAGACTTTCTGGTGCCCAACTGACACAGCATTAAGCCCTCTCCCAGTTGCTGTCTATCCATACTGAAAGATCCAGACTCCTAGTAGGGTAGGCAGGAGGGCAGGAAGCCCTACGGAGGGCCAGCAAGGACCTGCTCCTCTTAGAAGAGCATCTCTCTGTGCCACCCCCTGCCCCCATCATCTCATAATCACAGTCTAGAGGTTGAAATGGAGTCTTTTTAGTCAGAAAATTCCATGAAGTTTTGTTTATCAAATCATCTTTCCTCTTCCTGTTGTCCTTATTTTGCTATTATTTGTACATTCATCTGGGCATGAAACTTCTGAGTAAGTATGTAAAGTTTCTTGAAAATTTGAAGCCATGTGAGAAAAAAAATTAAACTTCTCTATTGGTATGGTAAACGCAGTAGTAGTAACTGTAGGATAAAATGGACATATATTCACATTTGATTAGAAGTTTTTAAGAACAGATTTATAGTCATTTATTAGTTTGACATAAAATGTACTGACCCTGATACAATTTTAAAAAAAACCACCAAATTATTTTGGCTGGTCACTTGAGTAATGCAGAAACCTGGGAAAAACGGGAGTTATTTGTGGATAAATTTATTTTTCTCTAAATTTTTGGATAATGAAACAAAAATGTTTTTGGAATTCTTTCACAACATTTGGGTTTTTTTCCACTTTGGTTTTTTTCCACTTCTACCTGGAGGTCACCCCCTCGCTCTTTTCTAATTAGTCATTTTGACTTGTCAATTGTTCCTTCAAAATATCTCTCCAGTTAGTCCTCTTCTCATCCCAGCAATGTGGAGCAGCGGTCCACCCCCACATTGCAGTCTATATGATCTTTCCTACTTGCGGGGGCGGGGGGGGGGGAAGATCCTCAAAACAGGCTGCCACGGAACAACGGTGTCCCTGAGCATGCTGAGGCCCTAGAGAGCCAAATAATGGTGGTCTTTTCTCAGTCTGCAGGGGGAAATGGTCCTACTGCATGGAATGTTTCGAATTAAAACGTTTCCCCCCTTAGTTAAAAATCACTACCACGACAACAGAACAACGTTGTGTTTGCTATCACTTGTACTAGAAGAGACTTAGCAGAAAGCAAAACTAAAAAAATCGAGTATATATCTAACTTTAACAGAAAAGCTCAGAAATGGTCTGCCATGCTGGTCTAGGGGAGCAAGCCCTTTTTTGGGGGACTGAAATTCCCCAGTGAGCCTGATTTGGGGGAGGCCCTTGGAAATGCACATTGACCCTTGGCCACGCCAGTCAGAATATTCCTGACCATTGTGACTGGGTCAGGGATGGCAATGTGACCTCAGACTTCGGTGCTGCCTTTGGAGAAGGAGGCTGGGTCTCCCCTTTGGGGTATTAGGGCTGCTGGTAGCACAAAGGAAGCTCAGTGCCAGGGGAGAGGGAGGTCCCCAAGTACGGAGAGAGCGCTCGGATGACATCTGAGTGCCTAGGTCCAGCTTGAGGCTGGTACTACCTTAGACTCTTCGTACAGCAACCAAGCCATTCCCTTTCTATCATTTGCTGGCAGCGGGGCAGATTCTCCTGTTTCCCTTGGGCTTAACTGTTTCCTAGATTGTATGACGGAAATGAACACATGACTATTTCTCCATGCTCCTGAGAGTGCTGTGATACTCAGCAGCTCTACCTGACCCCCTCTGCTCTGAGTCACTTCCCACCGATCAGCCAGGATCCCTCGATTCTGAGGCTCCTGCTGTCAAGCATGCCCTCAGCTTTCAGTAGTCCAGTGGCCCTACTGTGGGCTCCAGGTGGGGACAGGCCCCTTGCCCAGCCCCAGGCTTCCTGGCCTCGAAGTCCTCCTGGCTGTCAAAGAGCATTCCCTCCAGGAGCCCTTCCACGTATACTGTCTCTCCCATCTCCCCGACAACTGTGAGGGTAATCCCCAAATCCTGGTGGTTTCCCAGGAATTCAAGGCACAGAAGCTCCCTCAAGGTTCAAATCTGGCCCTGTAGGACTAGGAGGCGGGAGAGGGGTTGTGAGGAAGGGGAAGCTTCTGCCACCTCCTCCCCCAATTCTCTGGGCCCTTCAGATGCAGTTTCGCCTTGGTTTGTACATGACTAATTGAACACACAGAACCTCCAAACCGAAGACCACCTCTCCCACCATCTGAGGGAGGCTGCCTGTGGAGGCTGCCTCCTCCCCTTTGGGCCAGCTCTCCATTTTCCCAGTGGGCACTTCCCTTGTCCATAGGCCCCTGCCTTGAGAGTGGGGCAGAAAGCACCGTCTCTGTGGAAGCACGGCGCCTTGGCAACCAGCTCTTGCCCCGCATCACCAGCGGGCCCCAGCCAGGCTCCCCCGCAATACGGGGAAAGGGGCACTGGTGACCATTCTGCTATAGCTGAGGGCCTTTGGATGACCTCTCCCTGGGAGTGAGTGGCTCCTAGGCGCCCTGGGCAGGGCAGCACCAGAGGGGCGTCTTGGAGGGACGCTGAGCCAGGGCAGTGGCTCTGACTCCTGAGGCCCTTCATTTTCAGTCGTTCCCATTTGTAAAGTGGGAACAAGGGCCCCGTCACGGAGCTTTGGCTGGCCTGTCAACCACCGTGGAGTCAGGGTGAGGGGCTGCGAATGGACCAGTGCCCCGACATCCAGGATGAGCACAAGGGCAGCAATGGATGCAGCTTCGGGTTCTGGGAGTCCTGAGAGCACCTATCCACATGCAGGGTGGTCTCATGAACCTTACACTCTGTGGGCCCTCTGGGGTCTGGGGAGGAGAATGTGCGTGCCCCAAGGGCCTCTTCCCAGCTGCCCAGCAAAGGACTAACAACAGGAGGCCCAAGTCCCTGGGGGTGGGCCTTCCCAAGCCACATATTCTGCCCTCCCCCACACAGCTGAGTCCACAGGAACAGGTAACTGCCCCAGGTCTTGCTTGTTCAGTGAGAGTTTATTGGTCCTTAGCATAACATCTCAGTTACCAAGGTAAATTCACATACACGACTGCAGGTAAAAACTTGTAAAATAATATAAAAATAAATTGAAGGCTACTTTTATATATTTACTGAATTAAGTAGTGTAATAAATACTATAATAAGCAAAAAGCTTCAATCACACAATTCAGTTTCACTGAAGTTACAGTAGTGTTTGTAAATATGAGTTTTAAAATTTAAGTTACAAATATTAAAGCACTGAAAAACTAGTATAAAAGTGAATTTTGGCACGTAAGTGAGCTCTTCTGTTATTAGTATTTGACAACCTGGGACAAGGAAGCCTTTTCTCACCTACTTTTTGAGGTACAACTATCCAACTAGGTCAGCAACACGCTGCAATACTCAATAGTTTACAATCTTTGAGTTAACTTTTCCCTTTTGAGAAGCCCAAAGAGCAACCCAGAGCTTATTACTGTGCAAAAATTCTCCAAAATCCCAATAGAATTTAGGAGGGAACTTTTTCTTGCGACCCACAGGGCCCAGTGTCCTGGCCTCAGGTGAGAGAGCCCCGAGGGCTCGGATGGGGCTAACTGGACTCCTTGCCAGCAGCCCCCTCCTAGGGTGATCCCTTTTCTCCAATTTCGGCCTCCTCTTCCCAATTAAAAAAAAAAAAAAAAGAAAGAAAATCCCACATCAAAACGTAAAATAACCCATAACTTCAGCGACTTCAACATTATCACACTCACTCCGGGTGATATAAAACTGAAGCTGCTAACAGGAAAGTTGGCAAAAAGCACGTAAGCCCCTGGAGGACTTCTGCCTGTCCCTAAGGAACCTACTACACCTGATGTCTCTGCTGGGTCCCTGGTATCCACTCTGAAGGTCAAAATCTGCAACACAGTGTCATGGCCCTTCCTCTGGAGACAGCCTAAGACCCTGTCTCTCCACCTGGAGCTCCCAGAGGAATCCAGTGGATATTAAACTTCACAGTCAGAACCCAGAGGCGCCTGGCAGGTTCCAGAAGGGGCAGTGCGGGGGGGGAGAGGAGCGTCCTCCCTGCTTCAGTCCTCAAAGAGCTCATACAGCTAGTGTGCCTCTTTACCGGGGGCACAGCAAGTGCGCCCCAAGGAATGCCCTTTCGCCAGTGTGCCCCTTCATACCCCCGAGCAGGCTGAGGAGCGTCAACGGAGGCCTCAGCCAGTTCTGCCTTTTTGGCTTTGGAACTTCTTAACGTTTTGACTTTTTTCAATCACAGTTTCATATTCAAGTTGAGGTAATCACAGTTTTCCCTCTAACAGTAGAGGAATTGGGACAGTGGGGCAAGTTGGTGAGAGAGCATTTCTGTGGACCATGGTCAGAAACCAAGACCACCACGTAGTACAGCCCCACGCAGTGGGAAGACCCGCTTTTATACACGGGCTCTGAACCCTCTTTAAAAACTCTTTTGTGCAGCAGCCAGGAAATGGCTCAAGCTTCTCAATCTAGAGCTTTCATTTAAAAGTTCACAGCAACCCACCTGGAATAAATGGCCTATGGTTCCCCCCCCACCCACCCACCCCACTTCTCTCCCTTTTCTAAGGCTGCTCAAGTTTGAGTTTTTAAAAAGAGCTCAGTAGAGCTAAAAGAAGCTACAGTAACTCATTGCTTATTTCAACAATTGCACTTAAGATCTATGTTATTGATTCTGAAGCAGAGGCAAGCCTATTGTGGACCCCAGCCTCTGGCCAAACAGAAGTGAGGTGCTCCCAGATGTGGGCTCCACACCTGGGCCCTTGTCACCACCAGCTTTGGAAGCTGGGACTGGAGCACATGGGCCTTTTCAGAAGGCTTTCTTCATGCAAGATTTCTTATTTAGTGGTATTTGGAGTTTTGTTCATTTGGCTTCAAATGCAGATTATTTTTTCCTAATACAAGTACATTTTACTGACAAGCCCTTAACACCTGCTTTGCTACTTGCATGGAGGCCTCTGAGTGACCAGGCACACAGACCACATGTGCTCCATCCTTTCTCAGTCTCTCCTCTGTGCCAGAGGCTGTTCTCAAAAACCCCTCTGCATTACTGGAAACTTTGCTGGTTTTGTCTATGTGCTTCTTCCTAAGGCATGCAAAAAAAAAAAAAAAAGTGAAATTCAGAAAGCATTTACAGTCTAGGCAGCTGAGGCGCTGAAGTCCTAACAGACATCATCCAAATATCAGCGCCTGTGACCTCTCCCTCCCCCATAATTCTAATTCTGGAAGTCAGGTATGGGATGCATTTGTAATTCTCCTCTGGTTTACAGTCCAGCTGAAAACAAAGACCCTGGAAGGAATTCTAAATTGGATATTGGAATTCTTTGAAATTCCCAGTTGACAGGACCCAAACAAGTCTAGGGCCAGCAACAATGCTCGGGGACATAAGTTTCCTGAAGTTTGTGGCTGCAAACCAAGGCTTCTCTAGCAAGGCTCAAGGGAGGACTAGGTGCTGGAGAGTGAGCCCCCTTCCGGGATGCCCCACAAGTGATGAGAGCCCTGGGCCCAAGACTAAGCGGTTGCAGGATGTTCCCCTCAAAAGCAAGGGAAGGCATCACAGGGAGGCTGAAGCAGCAGGTTTGCTCTTACCCCAGAATGAGGCAAACCACAGTGAGGCCACAAGGGGAGCTCAAAATCAACCTCCAGGGGGACCGCTTGTATCAATTCAAAAGCCACATGCTTCTGGAAAGCAACATCCCTTTCCCTTCAGTTTAGCCTATAAGGGACATCCCCTCATCTTAGCCCAAGCTGCTGGCTCTATGGGTGGGGCTGGAGCAGGGCTTAGGTTGCTCCCCGCCCAGGACTGGGCCCAAGGCCAGCAGGACCTGCTCCTTCAATGCAAGGGGACTAAGCAGGAAGACAGGCACTCTCCACTGGGGACAGGGCTCTCCTGGGGCAGTGTCTGAGGCCAGTGCCTATGGTGGCTTGGTCCCCGGGGCATGGCCACTGTTGAGGCAGCCAGGGTTCCTTCTGCATCCCAACAGCTCCCCTGTGTAACAAACGCTTCTCCCCACCATCACTGCCTCAGCAGCCCAAAGGAGACAGAGACCCAGAGGCTCCGGGCTGGAGACCAGAGACCAGAGGCTCCGGGCTGCCAGCCACACAAACAGGGCAGTCCCTATCTGCTCATTATTCATGAGGACACCCTCACCCCCACCCCCATCAGTGGTGCAGGTGATGCTCTTCAGCGCTGTATAGAGAATAAAGACAACATGCACTCAAGCCAGTACACAAAGGCCAAGAAGAACAAAGACAGCCCCTTTAGGGAGGGGCCTGGGAGAGCTGAGGTTCGGTTATCCCATTTCTAAACGTCCCTCTCCAGGGTGGACGTTTTCCAGGACATATGGCCCAGCCTTCCCCTAGGGCTTCTGTTCAAAGAGATCGTGATACTCCTGCTGGTCCAGCTCTTGGTTATACTTCTCAATTTCCCGGTTGGCTTCTTCCACATAGTCATTCATGAACTGGTCCATGACTGGCATCTCATTAAGGAAGAGAGCCCTGAGCTGGGGGGACAAGGGAGCCTGCCCAGGCCCAGAGGGACTTGTGGGCAGCTGAGGTGGGGGACACCGAAGGATTGAATGCCCAGCCCACACAAAGCCAACCTGCTGGGCTCTTTCCTATATACTGGCCACACCCCAACTACAGAGAAGAGGCCAGGGTTGGCACAGGTTTCTTCATGAGGTCCTAGAGCTGAGCCCTACAGCTTTCAAGAGCACAGACTTCTGTCCACCTTCCCCCAGATTAACTACTGTGATCACGTATAGTCTCCAACTTGTAGATTATGATCCCGATGACCAGAGAATGTAGGATGTTACCGCAGCTACACTGAAACTACAACCCACAGGGACGCCTGGGTGGCCCAGTTGATTAAGCAGCTGCCTTCGGCTTGGGTCATGGTCTGAGGGTCCTGGGATAGATCCCTACATGGTGCTCCCTGCTCAGCAGGGAGTCTGCTTCTCCCTTTGTCCTTCACCCCGCTCTCATGCTCTTTCTCATTCTCTCTCTCAAATAAATAAAATCTTAAAAAAAAAAGTAAAGAAAAAGAAACTACAACCCACAGGTGCTTCAGTGATCACTGAATGAAGGCGAAATTAACCTTAGTGACGTTCGAAGGCCCAAATGAAAAGTCTGCCTCTGTGACTTGCTGCATGCTCCTAGAACCCAGTCTGCTCTGGAGCGGGGGGGGGGCTGCAGTGGCTCTAGCAGACACCCTCTTTACGTTCAGGCTTCCACACACACCCAACCTGGCCACCACAGATTCTAAGGATACGTGGGTGAAAATCAGTCTTGTCACCAAAGAAGTTGACAAACTGGGTGCCATTGTAAAAGTAGCCTGCGGGCAGGGGGTCCAGGTGGCGCTTCACCTGTAAGAAAAAAAAGTCCTGTTAAAATTATCTGACCAAAATCGGAGAAAGACAACTATCATATGATCTCCCTGATATGAGGAAGTGGAGATGCAACATGGAGGGTTTGGGGGGTAGGAAAAGAATAAATGAAACAAGATGGGATCGGGAGGGAGACAAACCATAAGTGACTCAATCTCACAAAACAAACTGAGGGTGGCAGGGGGTCGGGAGGGGGGGTGGGGTTATGGACACTGGGGAGGGTATGTGCTATGGTGAGTGCTGTGAAGTGTGTAAACCTGGAGATTCACAGACCTGTACCCCTGGGGATAAAAATACATTATATGTTTATAAAAAAATAAAAAAAAGAAATTTTTAGGAAGGAAAAAAAATTATCTGACCACTTCCTATCATTTACTCACTCATGAAAAACAAATAAACAAGCCTATGTCTTAGCAAGACAGCACACTCTGCCCCATGGAAGGCTAGATATGCGAGGGAATGTTCTCCCTGCAGCAGTTCTCAAGTAGTGACTGATGGAGGTTTCCGAGCTCTCACCTCAGGGAGGAACTCTGGGAGCTTCTCTGGGATTAAGCTCCACTCGTCTTCAGTGGTACTGGTTTGATAACACACCCTTTGTTAGCTGTCTCCCTTCTTTCTCTCCCTTACTCTCTCAATTCTGTTAGTGTCTCCTAGAATCACTTCCAAAATAAGTGATCTGCACTCAAATCCATGTCCAAGGTCTGCTTCTGGGGGAACACATACTACCATGACTGCCTTCTGAGGTACCCACAGTCTCCTCCCCAGGAGCATTGAGGGTTGCCCAGGACAGGAGCTGGATATGAAGGGACCTCCTCAAGTCTAAAGCAGGGGCTCCTGGGTCCCAGAGCCTCTCCTACCTGCTCATTACTGGGAGAAGTGGCACAGTCTGTGCTGGGGTCTGGACTGTGTCCCTTGTAGCCTTTGCCCCCAAGGCCCTCAGGAAAAAGTGTCAGTGGGGGCTGGGACTGGGGAAGAGGCTGGGAGTCGGCCTGAAGGCTGAGGGGCTCACAGAGGGCCTCTCATGCTGGTCCTAGGAGTCTACCACCTGCTTATCAGCAGTTTCTGGATCTAGACAGTTTTTCCTGGGCTCTGTTGCTTTATCTGTGGTTTATCTAGTATGGAAGGGTGGGAGGAGAAAGGACTTCTGTGGCTGCTTCAACAGTGTGTCAAAACAGGGCTCCACGTCACCCCTTCCTCCCACAGGCACTGCTTCTCCTCTATCTCATGCCCAGGTCATACCAGAGGTCACTCTACCCTCCACCTCTCTTAGGCCACAAGGCTGGATGGTCTGAGGTTCCTCCTTACCCAGCTTCCCTTTGTGGCTTAAGAGAAGGAAGATCTCCAGCCTGGCCTACAAATAGCCCCTTCACTCAGGGACTCCTAAAGGATGGAGCTGTGCCAGCCCAGGATAGCCCTGGGGCTCTTAGGGGACTCACGTGGATATTCCTGATCTCCTGCTGGGTCAGCATTCCCCTGGTCTTCAGGGCTTTCCTCTGAGGCTTCTGTGCAGAGATGGAGGAAGGGAAGGGTCAGGTCCCAACAGAGCTGAGGGAGTACCTGGGCAGGGAGGGCTCAGGATTCTGGGGGTGACATGACTAAGATCCCAGCAGCAGGGAAAGCAAGCACAGGTAGCATCGTGGCCTGAACACATATCCTGTCTGCCCCTCAGGGAGACCACTAACCACCACAGAACCCTGCATGCCAGGGGAAACAAGCAGCAGAGGGAGCACCAGCACTTCTGCAATAGCATGTTCCTGTCTCTGCAGAGCCTCGACTCCAAGCCCCACCAGGGCCACGTATGCAGACAAAGGGACGACATGAGGTCCCCTAGTCAACCATTTAGGGGTTTATCCAGTTTATCTGGGAAAAGATACAGCCTACACACAGCCATCCCTCAGTATAAAAGACAGGTTCCAACTAAGGACTCAGGGCCCAGCCAACTCTATTTCCAGAGTTCTAAGTCAAGCTAAACCCATGAGGCTGTGCTAAGAGGCCTAGCACCCACAGCTTGCATCATATGAGAGGATTTTACTCCAGTCTGCAATTTACTTTTCTTTGCAGTATTGGGCTAAAGATTCTTATATGCCTCTATTGGCCAGCATCATCTTCCCTTGTGCCTGTTTCCAGCGCCCGGGCTCACTGGTATCAGTGCTTAAAGTCTTGGTTTACAAATAGCTGTAAGCGTATCTTTGTTGTTTCTCTTTTCTAGAGAGAGAACCCAAGTAAAGAAGGATCCTGGGTTCAGAACACAGGACAGCCCCTGAATTAAGTTCAGCTAATAAAAGACATTTTGTGTTTAGACTGCCAGGCTGACCCAGGATCCACGTGGAACCACCAGGTTTCAACCACGTCCCAGTTAAGCCACCTAGTAACTGCAATTTGCCTTGGCCACAGAATTAGAAATGGCTGTAAGCCCAGGTCTGCCTCGAGGTTACCCTCAAGTTTTCTCCCTTGAGGAGGTTCCTCCCACTTGCAGAGCATTCCTGAAAGTGCCGGCTGAGCCTTTGAAGCGTAGACCAGGAGGGGGCTCCTGGAGGGGTCTCTACCCCCAGGCCAGGAGCAGCTCTGAGCTGTGCTGGTCACATCTGTGCCAGAGGTGTCTGGGCTTTGGAAACCACCTGCTTAGCTGACTGCCGCAGCCAGTCCTTGATGCTTTCTTCCTTCAGGGAGCAGCCAATGAACACGAGGTAACACTCCTGCTGCCCGTTGCTGTCTTGAGGTGTGCTTCGGGAATCAGGTGGTGGCGAGGGTCCCTCCAAAACCGGGACAATGCTCAAAGAATTGGCCAGAGTGTTGTGGCAGACCTCCATGGCCCTTTCAGAGTCTGTAGGGAGAACACACGTAGTCCCTGAGCCCCCGCTACACTAAGCCTATAACGTGCAGATAGTTGGGGACAGATTCCTGTGACATATGCAGGAGGGAGAACTGCCATGATTCATGGCAAGTTAAAAAGGATGAACTAAGAGAGGGAGGAGCAATGTAAATTTCTGGCTTGGCTGATTTGGTAATCAGGTGGACATCACTAACCCAGAAGGGGACTATAAGAGCCCCTTCGGTCTCTTGTAGCAATGTAAATTTCTGGCTTGGCTGATTTGGTAATCAGGTGGACATCACTAACCCAGAAGGGGACTAGAAGGGGACTATAAGAGCCCCTTCGGTCTCAGCAGAAGCCTGAGAGGCCAAGGGAAAAGGGAGTGTCAACATACAAGTGGTACAGGAGGGTCACATAATAGGAACAGGAAAGCTAGGACTGGTTTTTGCTTTTTAGGGGGACCTAAAAAAAAAAAAAACAAAGAGAGGTTAACTGAGTAAGAAAGGGCTCAAAAGAAGGTCTAAATAAAAACGAAAATAAGGTGAAAGGGAAGGGGGAGGCATTATGACTTTTGAAGCAAGGAGGAGGCTGTCTGTTGGAGTCTGAGGCTTGAGTAAGAGGCCAAAGTTTCAGATTCAGTAACATAAATAAAGCCAAAGACATGGGTTAAGGACCTTGAGAGATCTTTACACAGGTGACATGGTCCCATGCTAACAACTCTCAGTGGCTCCCTATGGCAGACACTGATGGTTGCCAGTCCACCACCCACTCTTTCTCTAGTACCAATTCCCCAGAAAGCATGGCAGCTCAATCCTGGGCAATGAGAGAAGTCTGCTGAGGAAGAGGCAGGAGATGCCTCAGTGAAAGGCGTCTGTACTGATAATGCCACCCACAAGAAGAGCCTCTCCTATCAGCTGGATGTTGTGTTTGGAGGTGACACCCAGATCTGTAGCACTACCTGGCAATGAGGGCTGGGAACCCGAAGACAAGCTGACATACCAAGAATGGAAGAACACACATTACCTGTGTCCTCAGTGGTGTTGCTATGCTGCCTGACCTCTTGACTTCTTATGATGTAGCTAACACCAGCTAGTTGTGTTGGTGTTTTCTGTTACAAAAGCTAAAAATGCCTTAACAGACATATTCCCGCTAGGCCTCAGCCACAACGAGCCCTTTCTGCTTCCTGCAATATGCCTTGTTTGCCTTGGTTCCAAACCACGTGCAGTGCCTTTTCCCTTGAATATTCTCCCCTTCCTCAATGTTGAGTTGACTAATTCCTTGTTTTGAGGCCTTCCTTGACCTCCAGCCCAGGATTAACAGACTTCAAGTCACGAGGGTTCCAGAGGTCTAAGGCTGATAAATAGGGAGAAGGCAAGTGGAAGGCTTGAAGACTTTGGCAGAAATGGATCTGGAGAGCTCATCACTGGGGGAGCTCCTGGTGACAGGTCTAGGAGGCCATGGATGGCTTGAAAGGGGTAGATTGAGAGTCTCTGGAATAAGAAGTCAAGGAGCTGTGAGGAGAGGCCCTGGGCAGGCCATTCAGGGGTAAGATAGGACACATCCTGCACTGTGAAGCAGGACCTGCAGAAAGGTGGGGGGACTAGAAGAGCCACTGGTGTTAAGCCCAGATGGGAGGGTTTTTGAGAGAGGCTGAGAGGTATCCGTGGTCTGCAGAGCACCAGTAGAAGCTATGAATCCACATCATGAGAATGTGAGCATTCCATAGTGCAGGACTCTTAAATCCAACTCCCCAGTTACCTGAAAACTTCACTTTGCCCAGGATGTGGTAGATGTTTCCAGAGAAGGGACTTGGCTTGATGGAAGACTGAATTGCTAGTGGAAGAAGAGGACAAGGCTGTCACCAACCTGGGGGCAGAGGCCAAGTTCAGGGCACACAGCTAGGAGGGTTAGGGACTGGGAAGGATCTCTACTCCAGGGACCAGGGCTTATAGGCTGTTCCTCCACCAGACCCTCCCAGTGGCTCTGCCACTGTTCCCAGGGGTAGGGCACTCCTGGACCCTCAAATCCCTCTGCCTGTTTTCAGACCCCAAGAGCAAGGAGAAAAGACAGCACACATGAACTAAAATGGTGCCGGGAAGCAGGGACAACTCTGACATACTCTTTTATCAGGGTCCCAACCAAGGTTTACCTTTACATTTGGCCACAAAGCGAGTCTTCTCCAAGGGACGACCAAACCATACGCAGATCTGAACCATTAGTGGAAAGACCGATCCAGAATCAAATTTACCTTCATACCTTAAAAAGTTTAAAAAATTGTAAGTACAAGTAATTGGGGCTTTGAATGTTATTATATACCACTCAGGGATGAATTACGTATCATTCATCCTATAATATTTGAGTCCTTTCTTATGTGCCATTTTGCGTACAAAACATTTATTTTAAATATGTGTATGTCTCTTTCACCTTGAGACTGGGAAGCATGGTTGCCCCATTAGAGCAGGGAGGTCTGTAGACTAGCAATTCCGTGAAACCAAAGACCCCACCTATGTTTGAAGCCTACCAGTGTGCCACCTGAGATTGGGGGTTCCTCCTGACACCCCTGGAGCTCTTCCTCAGGGCCTCAACTATACCCCACTTTTGAGGGCAGCTTAACAGACTGTACATTTGGATGTGCACACTTTCCAAAAGGAACTAAAGAGCTGGGGCATCTCTGCTCTATTTTTTCAGTTTTGAACTCAGCAGATATAGTACCAAGCACAGGCTCATTAAGAAGATCCCATGTTGGGGCGCCTGAGGGGCTCAGTGGGTTAAAGCCTCTGCCTTTGGCTCAGGTCATGATCCCAGGGTCCTGGAATCAAGCCCCGCATTGGGCTCTCTGCTCAGCAGGGAGCCTGCTTCCTCCTCTCTCTCTGCCTGCCTCTCTGCCTACTTGTGATCTCTGTCTGTCAAATAAATAAGTAAAATCTTAAAAAAGAAAGAAAAAAAGAAAGCGGTCTGTGACTTAGGTGGGGGGAAAAAAAAAGGAGATCCCATGTTCAGGGGCACAGGGCTGGCTCAGTTGGTGGAACATGTGACTCTTGATCTTGGGGTTGTGAGCTCAAGCCCTACGTTGGGTGTAGAGATTGCTTAAAAATAAAAAAAAATTTTTTTAAAAACACATGCCATATTCAGAGTATCTAAAAAATTAAAGTTTTTATTATGGAAAATTTCAAACATATGCGAAGATAGTGCAATGAACCCCCATCACCCAGCTGCCAAAATTATGGAATTGTCATTCCTTCTTTTGAATTATTTCCTTGAGATGAAACCCCATGACAGAATCAATCCAGAAAAGGGTATAACCATCTCAGGAGTAATAGTTTACACCACTCCCAGCAGCAGAAGAGTGTTTCAGTTTCACAACAATTCCCCCAACAATGATTCTTACAGATATTTTTGGTTAATTGTAATAGATGTCAAGCCAAACAACAGTGAGGCATCATTTTACATTTCTGAATATTACTAAAGTGGAATTCTGTTACCATGGCTGCCATTTATACTTGCTTTTAAGTAAACTGTGCCAGGGCGCCTGGGTGCCTCTGTCGGTTAAGTGTCCAACTCATGGTTTCAGCTCAGGTCATGATCTCAAGGTCATGGGATCAAGCCCTGCCCAGGCTCTGTGCTCAGCATGGAGTCTGCCTTAGATTCCCTCTCCCTCTCTTTGTACCCCCCCACCGTCACGTACTCTCTCTAAAATAAATAAATAAAATCTTAAAAAAAAAAAAGAAAACTGTCCACATCTATATGGACTGGGTTACTTTTCTTCAATATCAGAATAAGTTTCTCAAATATTATATTAACCCTTTGCCATATATGATGCACACATTTTCTTCCAGTCTATTATATTTTATTAATTTCCTTTGCTTTAAAATAGCTCTACAGATTTGAATTTTATACCACATGTATTGTTGAAATTATCTTACTCATTTTGCTTTCTTTAAAGTAAGGTGCTGGTATAACATTTTTGCAGTACTGATAAAATTCTTCCTCCCCTCTCCGAAGATACGGGAGACCACTGGCCTCTCTGGCTTCTTTGTTTAGAGCCTGACTCCTTAGGGAAATTGGGAGGGGCCAAGAAAAGAGTGAAGGTTTACTGCTAGACTAGAAACAAGCCTTCTACGAGGGGATATGGGGGTGGGGTAGATGAGCACAGAGAGGGTTGTGGGAGGGGAATGGCTGAGAATATGCACAGCACAGAGCTGAGCACATCTAGAGCTAAACCCTATTCACTCTGAGTGGGCCCTGACTCAGTGAGGAAGGGGGGGAAAATATATAGGGATGTGTAGGAGTCTGATGGCTGCCATCTTGTTTAAAGATGAAAATATCTGATTCCCAGGAAGGAACTCAGAAGGGAGAGGGCCCAAAGGGTGATTGTGAGGCCCCTCCAACTCCGATTCTCTACAAGGGCTAATCTTCCTGGTAAAGAGAAGGCTTCAGACTTTAGATTCACAGAGCCTTCTAGCAATTATTTTTTTTTTTTAAAGATTTTATTTATTTATTTGAGAGAGAGGCAGTGAGAGAGCATGAGCGAGGAGAAGGTCAGAGGGAGAAGCAGACTCCCTGTGGAGCTGGGAGCCCGATGCGGGACTCAATCCCGGGTCTCCGGGATCATGACCTGAGCCGAAGGCAGTCGTCCAACCAACTGAGCCACCCAGGCGTCCCTCACAGAGCCTTCTAATGAACACTTTATACCTGGCTCTCTCTAGGATCATTCTGCCTCCAGGAAAGTCTGTGCCCTGAGCTAAGTTCATGTGCACAATGACCAGAATGAGTCACCATGGACTACAGAATGGGTGCTTCCCTAGGCACTAGGTGGAGACAGTAGGAATCTTCACACCAGGCCCAGAGGTATGGCAGGAAAAGGGTCAGTAGCCCCAGTCACGGGAGAGGAAGGTTTCACCCAGAAGCTCCACCGTTTCTTTTTAGCTAACATATAACTTTCTCGTTCAGGCATAAGGGACGATCCACTCACCTACGGTTTAAGCAAGTATGATCTAACTCAGAGGTTCCTTCTAGAATATGCCTAAAAATCTTCAGTTTCACATATTGGACTGGTTTGTTTTACCAGCATAGTACAAAACAGTTCTTTGCTGGTATAAAATACTGGTAACATAAGGGGTGGTGTGGAGGACATAGAAAGGTGTCTGGGGGAATGAGTAAGGAAAACAAAGATAATCCAAATCAACGGGAGAATACTTCTGGCCCAGCTTTAGTAATTGTCTTCCCTTGAACCTCGGAAACAGTTACCCATTCTATACAGGAACACACACAGCACGGTGGCTGAGCATACGGGCTCCGGAGCCACACAAGCTGACTTAGATATGCAGCTCTTTCACTTAGCAGCAGTATGAATTTGAAACAACATTTAACTCCTTGCTGCCTCACTTACATTATCCTTAAAAAGGAGGGAAATAATGGAGTCTACCTTGCAGGCTTGGTTTGAGGATTAATGAGGTAACACAAAATAGGTAGAGCTCTTCAGGTGGCACTGTCCAACAGAACTTTCTGTAATGATGGAAATGTTCTGGATCTGCGCTGTCCAATGTGGTAGCTGCTGGCCACAAGTAACTACTAAGCACTTGAAGTGTAGCTTGTATGAATGAGAGACCAATTTTACTTAATTTTTATTAATTTACATTTTATTAAATAGCCAAATACAGCTGGTGGCTACTGTCCTGGAGAGCTTAGAACAAGTGAAGCACAAAGTGAATGCTCAAGTGATGCTGCCACTAATATGACTATAGTGCCCTTGGCACTGTCTTTCCTCCTCCACTCCCTTTTGGAGGAGAGGTTCACATGCTGTGAGGCTGCCAGGAGAGAATAAACATCCCCTGGGCCACAACAGCAGGGAACCTACCTGTCAGGTGGGACCCCCCCTAGAGGACTGACTGCATTCTCAGGAGCGACTCTCATCTGGGAAGGCCGTAACTCCTTGGGTCCATGCCAGCCACCTCACCCTCACTAGAGGCTAGAAGAAATAAAGAACATGGTGTGCTTGGTGCCCACAGGGCCACTCCCTTAGCCTCAACATCCAGCAAGGGTCCCAAGTTGGAGCCCAAGATGTATGGAGCACTGGGCTCCTAACAAGACCAGAAGCTGCTGGGACATGGCAGGCCATCCAGCTGCCACTGTCACCCTTGTAGAACACCTGAAATTTCTTTTTTCTCCCTCTCTTTCTTCCTTTTTCTGTAAATGAATACATCATTGCATTTACAAAGAAATCTTAGCTACTTTTCAATGATGATACTTGCCAGCCAGGGTACATTAAATATCGAGACTGTAGCATCTGAGGACTTGAAAAACTATTTTCCGAGAGAATCAGCTCAATGTCTTCATTCCTTTGAAAGCATATAGAAAAACCCAGGTTAATTAGGATGATCAATCTTAACCTGCCCATTTTGCTTCCTACCCCCCACAGATGCACCAGCACATATGCATTTCTTTTTTCTGTTACTGCACACCTAAATCCTTCAGTATGCCTCCCTCTCCTAAGAACAAGGACATTCTCTTTTAGAACAACAATACTATTATTATACGCAAGGAACTTAATACTGTGCTAAGCAGTACTGGTATCATCTAGAAGCTCATCAGAAACACAAAATCCCAGGCCCTACTCCACCTGCCGAATCAGAAGATCCCTAAGAGATCTATAGCACATTAGAGTTGTGATCTAATCCATTTTCAAGTTTTCCCTGTTTTGCCAGAGAGGGGACCCAGGATCCAATCAAGGACTGCTTACTGAATTTACAATCTTTATTTTCCTTTAATGTGGAGTAATTCTTCCAACTTTTTATTTTTTACAGAGTTGACATTTTTGAAGAGTACATGCCAGCTGTTCTGTGTCCTACAATGTGGATCTGTCTGGTTGTTTCCTTATGATTAGATTCAGTTAGACATTTTTGGTAAGATTAATACCCAGGTGATGTGTCCTTCCCAGGGTATCATATGAAGGAGGCACATGATGTCAGTTTGTCCACTTATTGGTCTAAGTTTAATCATTTGGTCCATGTCATGTCTACTAGATCTCTCTACTGTGAAGGTACTTTCCCCTCATGATAAGAAGTAAGTAGGCCATAGAGTGATACTTTGTGACCAGTTAATGTCCTTTTCATCAACAATCTGTCACCTACTGCTCTTAGTATCTTCTGATGATTCTTGCCTAAATCAAATATTATATTATACTAACAGTTACAAAATAATGACTTTGTAGTTCTATAAATCCTTATTTATTAGTGTAAAGAGAGATTTACTGTCCTGCCCCTCCTCATTTTTTTAGTATCACCATGGACTCATTTTATTCCATGTGTTATATATAATTTGTTATTACATTTGTTTTTCTCTTATGCTCAAGTTGTTCCAAATTTGTCTAGTGGGAGCTTTTGAGCTGGCTCTGGTATCCTTTTGACCTATCTCTACTAATCTTTGAGTACCTCCTCCTTGCTTTTTTAGCACAAAATGTACCAGGCTCACCTGTACTTTCCCTGCCCTAGACCTGCAATCAGCCAATTCTCCAAGGAGTCCTGATACCTTGTACTGGGGACTGGTATGTAGAAACCAGGATCTAGAGGTGGGGGTGTTTATTCTACTGTGGTATTAGTATTTCTGGTCCCTTTCCATGGGAAGAGCTAGGAAATAAACATTTTCTTGAAATAATGAATTTATGCTGACACCCACAATTCAAATCCACCATTCACAGGGTTTTTCTTCACTTTTCCCACTTCTTATTTATCATCTTTCTTATCTAACAAATGATGTTGTTTGATTCAGGGCTCTAACAGAGGATTATGTTTAAAAGTTACTTAAATTAACTGCTGTGTGTGTGGTTGTTATTACTTTGATATAGAGATGGTTCACTTTGTTTTATTTAGTTTTATCCCTCTTTGTTAATTTCTGAATATGTAAAATATTTACATTGCTCAAAGTCAAAATTACATAAAGAGCATATACCTTTTGGTATGTCTTTGTAGAACAAATAAATGTGCTGTATGACCAGATGTTTTCTCTTCATACAGGTCCATACACACAAAGTTATCAATTCTCTATTTTTAGTTTAAAATTTGGACCCAAGTCCATGAAGTAAAAACGTCATTTCTCTATGTTCTCTATGCCATTTCTTTTACATCTTAACACAAGGAATATTGATAGAGTTTTGACTTCATCCTTTAATGCATGAAAATGTGATGCATCTACAGAAAATATCTTGAGGCACCTGGCTGGCTCAGTTGGTAGAGCATGCAGCTCTTGATCTCAGGGTTGTAAGTCTGAACCCCATCTTGGGTGCAGAGGATACTTAAAAATAAAATCCTGGGGCACCTGGTAGCTCAGTCAGTTAAGCCTCTAACTCTTGATTTCAGCTCAGGTTATGGTCTCATGGTCATGAGACTGAGCCCTATGTCGGGCTCCACAGTCAGCATGGAGTTGGCTTGGGATTCTCTCTCTCCCTCTCCCTCTGCTCGTGCTCTCTCTCTCTCTCAATAAGTAAAATCTTTTTTTTTTAAAGATTTTTATTTATTTATGTGACAGAGAGAGCGAGAGAACACAAGCAGGCAGAGCAGCAGAGGGAAAGGTAGAAGCAAGCTCCACATTGACAGGGAGCCCGATGCGGGGCTCGATCCCAGGACCCTGGGATCATGACCTGAGCCAAAGGCAGTTGCCCAACCAACTGAGCCACCCAGGTGCCCCCCTCAGTAAGTAAAATCTTTTAAAAAATCTTAAACAAAACAAACATCTCAAAACATACAAGATACTGACACATGGGGTCCTCTTGCTGATTTTTACAGAACATCAAAAGCACTTTTTTATAAATGTGTAAGAGAAAGACTCTGTGGGCCACAGTCAGAGGAAGTCACAGTCTGAGGAAGTGGCTGATCCTACTGGGTGAAGTAAACTTGGTAAGGTTACCTGGTGACAATCCCATTTTCTGCAAGAATGAAGGCTGCAATAGGATTGGCAGCCCTGATGAGGCTCTGCAGCTGGACAAGGAGAGGGTGCCTCTGCTCTGTGGTGTGACTGGTGAAC
The DNA here is from genome assembly GCA_004024625.1 of Mellivora capensis. Classification (NCBI taxonomy): domain Eukaryota; kingdom Metazoa; phylum Chordata; class Mammalia; order Carnivora; family Mustelidae; genus Mellivora; species Mellivora capensis. Next base: position 86,006 of record PISX010001735.1, on the reverse strand, counting down.
ACGACGTTACTCACCAGGCCTGGGGAATAAAACCAAGAATGTTCAGGCTCCAGAGTCCCGATCGGGGCTGAGAGCCCACACAATGTGAGCCTTTGCTCCTTCCCTAGTCATCCCTTCCAGGGGCCCTCTTATGTAGATACCTCTGACCCCCAACACCTGCTCCCCTGTCTGTCACTGCCACTCCTTGGAGTGAACAGCCTCAGGCCTGTGGCTGCCTCACTTCTTAACCTCCTCTACTTTCTCAATTCTGCTCTCCAGGTGGAAGCTCTCCTTGGAGCTTCTTCATCAAAGGGCTCTTTCCACATCCCTTGTCCATAACCTCTTCTGGAACCTGTGCCAGACAGCGTCACCAGTTTAGACCACAGACACTTACCAAGCACTAACACGTCAGGCACTCACCATTAGATTCTCAAAGAGTGAGTGCACAGGCAAGGAGTCACTCACATGGACATACAAGTCTAAGATAAGTGCTAACACAGATATTCACACAGTCATACAGTAAGGAAGAGTAGTACAGGCAATGAGGGGCTGTGGAGTGGGTAACAATCCCTTCCAAGCTTTCATGAAAATATACAAGGAAAATCTATGCTACAGAGAATTTGGAAATCAGGGAAGTTTTCACATCCTACCACACGAGAATAATTAAAATACCTCTTCCACACTCATTCCTGTTTTGAGATAGTTATGATCAGAGCGTATACACCATTTCCACTATAAGATCACTTGCATTTTTGTTATTCAACCATTTTTATTCACTTATTAATACTGTGAAAATTTCAAACATATACAAAAACTTTAAAAGTAGTACAATGACCTCCCATGTGCCCATAACCCTTAAAGAATTAACAACACTTGGCTAACTGCATTTCTTCCATATCATATGCCAGCCTTTTCCTCTTTCCCCTGGGTGATTTTGAAGTCAATAACAGACATCCTATTATTTCATCCAAAAATATTTCAGCATGTACCTCCATAAGCTATGGATCCTTAAAAAAATGATTAACAATAAATTCTTCAATATAAAAAATATAGTCTACGTTCTCTGTCTCACGTATGTTTTCTTAATTTTTTGAACCAGGAACCAAAGTCCACACAATTTTTCTTTGATGTATCTCATAATTCTCTTTCAATCTGCAGTGTCTCCTCATTTCTTTGTAATTTATTTGCTGAAGCTGTACCCTGTAAATTTCTGTCAGTCTGGATTTTGTTAACTGTAACCCCATGATGTCACTTTAACATACCAGCTGGTAGATCTCTTACAGATTCAATCTTTTAAAATATAAACTATTTTTTTTAAAGATTTTATTTATTTATTTATTTGAGAGAGAGGCAGTGAGAGAGCATGAGCGAGGAGAAGGTCAGAGGGAGAAGCAGACTCCCCGTGGAGCTGGGAGCCTGATGCGGGACTCGATCCCAGGTCTCCGGGATCATGACCTGAACCGAAGGCAGTCGTCCAACCAACTGAGCCACCCAGGCGTCCCAAATATAAACTATTTTTTAAAAATTTCTTGTTCTTGGGGTGCCTGGGTGGCTCAATTGGTTAAGTGTCTGCCTTCAGCTCAGGTCATGATCCCAGGGTCCTGGGATCAAGCCCTGCATCGGGTTGCCTGCTCAGTGAGGAGCCTGCTTCTCCCTCTCCTGCTCCTCCTGCTTGTGCTCTCTCTCTCTGTCAAATACATACATAAAATCTTTTAAAAATTTAAAAAAATTTGTTCTTTTTCTAATTTTTTAAGAAAATATCTTTGAGTGAGTGAGTGAGCACAGGAGGTGAGGCAGAGGGAGAGGGAAGGAGAATATTTTTTAAAAAGATTTATTCATTCATTGAAGAGAGAGGGTACACGCACAAGAGAAAGAGAGTGGGGGGAGAGGCAGAGGGAGAGAGAATCCTGAAGCAGACTCCTTGTTGAGTGCAGAGCCCAGTGGGTGGCTCAATCCCAGGACTGTGAGATCCTGACCTGAACTGAAACCTAGAGTTGGCTGCTTAACTGAGTCACCCAGGGAGAGTCTTAAGGAGACTCTGGGCTGAGTGCAGAGCCTGAAGCTGGGCTTGATCTCATTACCCTGAGATAAGGAACTGAGCCAAAATCAAGAATCAGTCACTTAACTGATTCAGCCATCCAGGCAACCCCCCACCCCTGATCCTTATAGCTTTTTGATAGATCTAAATCACTATTTCTTATAATATCACTTTTAGACAATGCCTATTGGCTTTTCTCTATGACAGATGGGGAAACCGGCATATTTTGAAGCATTCTTCCTACTTCGCCATCACATTCTGGTTGGTCATATTAGTAAGTAATTTTAGTCCCTCCCGTGTATATCTTTAAGAAAACCATGTATATCTTTATTTTATTTTTTTTAAAGATTTTTATTTATTTATTTGACAGAGATCACAAGTAGGCAGAGAGGCAGACAGAGAGAGAGGGAGGCAGCAGGCTCCCCGCCGAGCAGAGAGCCCGATGCGGGGCTCGATCCCAGGACCCTGGGATCATGACCTGAGCCGAAGGCAGAGGCTCAACCCACTGAGCCACCCAGACGCCCCTCGTGTATATCTTTAAAACTAACTGTATACTAAGAGTATAACTCACTTTTTATAACTTGATTTTACAGCTCTAAACTTTATTAATGTCCCACTTTGGAAGATGTAGAGAATCTCCTGCTGCCTCCCAATTCTTTGTTAAATAGAATCTCATTTATAGGTTTTTAAGATTTTCCAACATTTATATTCTATTTTATAACAGAATTTTTGTGGGTGTTATCATTTCTATATCTAAGATTAAAATCTTTTTAGTAGTAGAGGCTAGCTTTTATATATGATTAGTTCATAGGTGATTATTTCTAAATCATAGAAAGACTTCAGCTATCCTAAGTAACCTTGTAATTGTAGGATCCTGAATAATGAATATTCAGTATAGAGGACTCTATGAATACTATTTAATTCAGCTGAGTGTTTAGTTTGAAAAAAAAAATCAGCTGTATTTAGTTGTTTTTTTTTTTTTAAGATTTTATTTATTTATTTGAGAGAGAGGCAGTGAGACAGCATGAGCGAGGAGAAAGTCAGAGGGAGAAGCAGACTCCCCATGGAGCTGGGAGCCCGATGCGGGACTTGATCCCGGGTCTCTGGGATCATGACCTGAGCCGAAGGCAGTCGTCCAACCAACTGAGCCACCCAGGCGTCCCTGTATTTAGTTTTTGAGGGCAAAACACAAACAATGCAAAGAAGATTTCATAGGGACGCCTGGGTGGCTCAGTTGGTTAAGCAGCTGCCTTCGGCTCAGGTCATGATCCCAGCGTCCTGGGATCGAGTCCCATGTCGGACTCCTTGCTCAGCAGGGAGCCTGCTTCTCCCTCTGACTCTGCCTGCCACTCTGTCTGCCTGTGCTCGCTCTCTCGTGCTCTCTCTCTCTGATAAATAAATAAAATCTTTAAAAAAAAAAAAAAGAAGATTTCATAAGGAAAATAAATCCCTCCCTCCTCAGCCACCTACTTTCCTTCCCTGGAGGCAATCGCCATTATATGATTCTCAGATCTTCTTCAAGGATATGTTGTGTATACACAAGTAAATGTGTGTATACCTTTCTTTCCCACAAATAATGACAGACTGTTCTGCACCTTGTTTTTTTTTTTCTTTTCAGAGTAACAGTATTCATTGTTTTTGCACCACACCCAGTGCTCCATGCAATACGTGCCCTCCTTAATACCCACCACATGGCTCCCCTAACCTCCCACCGCCCCCACCCCTTCAAAACCCCTCAGGTTGTTTTTCAGAGTCCATAGTCTCTCATGGTTCACCTCCCTTTCCAATTTCCCTCAAATCCCTTCTCCTCTCCATCTCCCCATGTCCTCCATGTTATTTGTTATGCTCCACAAGTGAAACCATATGATAATTGACTCTCTCTGTTTGACTTATTTCACTCAGCATAATCTCTTCCAGTCCCATCCATGTTGCTACAAAAGTTGGGTATTCATTCTTTCTGATGGAGACATAATACTCCATAGTGTATATGGACCACATCTTCCTTATCCATTTGTCCGTTGAAGGGCATCTTGGTTCTTTCCACAGTTTGGCAACCGTGGCCATCGCACCTTGGTTTTTTTTTTTTACTTAAGCTCTTTAACTTTTTAATTTTGGTAAAGTTTTCTTTTCCATTAAAATCTTCTCTATTACCTTACCATCTCAATCCTTCCCTCATGAAATCCTGTGCTCTCCCCTTCTCTAAACTATAAAAGCTCCAAAGAATAACACAGGTGGTATTTAAAATACAGGACTCACAGTCTTGTTTATCTTCTTCATATATATAAAAGGATAACATAATGTAAAAACTAAAGCATGAGTTTAAATGTGGGGCTCCACTAATTACTAATGAATGACATCAGGGGCAAATTGCTCATCTTTCTCTCTGAGCCAAATTTCTTCCTGTTAGATGGGAACAGTAACACATACCTGTAGGTTATCACTAAATACTTATCAAAAGGCCTACAGATAGTAAGAACTCATTAAATACAACTTATGGCCACCACCATTACCATCACCCTCATTGTCAGCGGAACAACAGCCTAAGAATGAGACCTCTACATGGACATTGAGGGGCCTGGACTGAGGAATTTCTCAGACAGACAAGGGTGGCTGTGGCATCAGCAGGAAACTAGGTCATGTGACTCCCACCAGTAAAGGCTGCTTAGTCCATAGTTTAGATGAATGGCCATCACTAGATGGAAGGCAACTTTCAGAATCCTTGGCTCCTGCCTCTAGTCTGAGTTAGAAGAAAATGATACTTCCTTCCTCTCACCACTTATACTAATGGAAAAAAATGTTCCAAAAATGCAAAAGACTGAATCTAACCTCACAAATTGTCTGGATGCATTCAATTCATGACCAGGGAGCAGGGATTAGGAGCTACATGTCAATGGTCACATGTTACTATGGGGAAAGGATACATATGAAGGTTATACCACGTGACTGGGACCACAGACACCAGGACTTGCAACTCACCTGCTGAGCACAGAACCTCCTTCCTAAGTGTTTTTGGACAGTTTGGGGATCTATCAGTTCCTTGGTTCTGAGATATAGGTCCTATTCTTCTCAGGTGTCTGTTAGTGCTCAGCTAGTAAGGTGACCTGAGGCCTCTGCACAGTGCTTGAGAGACCTCTCAGGATTCAAGGGTGAGTTTCCTCAACAGCCTTCCTTGACATCTAAGGGGTGAGTGCAGCTCTGCCTCCTCCTGTCACTCAGTGAAAGGCTTCCCAGTTCCAGATGTGGGTTGTGGAGGCACCTGAGTTCTCCTCTAGGCCTGGTGAGGGCTAAACAGCTCCTGGACCCATGATCCATTACTATTGTCTAGCTCAGACTACCAGTCTCTTTGCTAGGTCACTCCTTAGTCTGTGTACTTCCAGGCTTCTCTTATTATAATTCATTCTAACTACTGGAGTCAGAGTAATCTATCTATCTATCTATCTATCTTTCTTTCTTTCTTTTTTTTAAGATTTTATTTATTTATTTGACAGAGATCACAAGTAGGCAGAGAGGCAGGCAGAGAGAGGGGGAGAGAGGAAAGCAGGCTCCCCGCCGAGCAGAGAGCCTGATGCGGGGCTCGATCCCAGGAACCTGAGATCATGACCCGAGCTGAAGGCAGAGGCTTCAACCCACTGAGCCACCCAGGTGCCCCCAGAGTAATCTTTGAAAAACAGAAAATCTGATCATATCAGATGTGTTCTGGTGTGTGCTCTGGTCACCACCAGGCCTTTGCTTTTGCTGGTCCTTCTGCCTGGAACCATCTTTCCCTTCCTCTTCGTTGGCCCAACTCCTCCTTCAAGCTACAGACAATGTGAATAGCTCCTCTTCCAAGAGCCTTCCCCAATCCACCAGGACTGGGCTGAAGCAGGCTCGATACAGATTTTCTGAATAAATGAATGAATGAATCAAGCGTCATAAAAGATACATGCAACCTGATCTCCAGGGCAGCTGCCTAAGCAGCTGAGCTGTGGTACCCACATGCCAGAATTTTTCCCATTTCTAAGTCTGAGCAAATCCCATTCATCAGATAGTCATCTGAAAGGTTTCTAAGACTTACTGATATATACACATTTTGGGGAGAAAATTCGTAAGGTACAAAAGGGTATTCAAACCAAGCTTCTTCTTCCCTCCTCTGGCGCCCTGAGTCTTAATTCTTTTCCCCAGAGGCAACTACTGACAACCAGATTTTGGGTATGCTTTCTCAGATAGTCTATGCATATGCAAGTGTACAAAAATATACAGAATCACATTTTCTCAAAAGCTTCTCCCACATAAAACCTCTATCCTCAAGGTCTCCACATACGACCCAGTTGTGGTAACAGCACAGACTGAGAAATTCGAATGAAGAATATGTCAGCATTTTGTTTATTCTATTTTTATTTAAATTTAAAAATTTAAAAATTTAAATTGTTCATGGGTCAAGAAATTTAAAAATTTCTGTCAGAAGCTTTAACATTAAGATGGACCACCCTCAACCACAGTGTCAGGAAAGGCTCCTAACGAAGGTGACACTGGTTGTGCCTGTGCATCAGTCCCATTTAGAAAGGTCCCTCTGGAGGCTGCAAGGGAAGCATCGAGGATGAGCCTGGTGAGCCTAATGCCGAACTCCATGTCTTATAGCTGCACTTGGGCCTGACTGGGGCCTCTGGAAACAGAGTGAGGCAAGGTCAGGAGGTCAGGCCCAGAATGTGGCAAAGCAGAGTTCTAGAAGGCTCAGCACATTCCAGAGGTGGCAAACATGGGAGCCGGATCCTGCAAGAGTTCCATGAGATTTCCAGGAGTAGAAGACAAGAAAGGCTGTGATGGGTATTATGGAGGGCATGCATTGCATGGAGCACTGGGGCACTGGGTGTGGTGCAAAAACTATGAAATCTGTTACGCTAAAAAGAAATAAAAAAAAAAAAAAAGAAATAAAACAAACAACAAAGAAAAAAAAAAAAGAACGGCTGTGATGGATCTTGCAGTGAGGAGTCAGAGAAAGCTGAGTGAAGACCTATAAAGGCCCTAGGACTCTGTTTAGTATCTTCTTGGGCAAAAGAAACTGGAGAATCAGACTACTGCAAATGTGGCAACCTAAGTGCTGTGCACCAGGGTCACAAGCATAGATCTGGCCTCTTCAGGAAAAGGCTGGGGTCTGGATCTCTGATGGACACCTTGCCCAAAGTCCTGTCTGCCTCATGAATATCATGTAAATAAACCCTGGGGGGTTGGGATACTAGGTCATGAATTGGACACAGAAAAGGGGCTTTGGTTTATAGGGAAACAAGCAAAAGGATTATCCTCAGCATTCCTTAGGCCAGCTATGCAAACTACCACCTGCCAAGAGGAAATGCCAGCTGGGAGGCAGGTATAGCAGTAATCTGGAGCACAGGGTGAAGAGGCCACTGTGGGCGGTTTCATCTTGCTTGGGCCAAGAGCTTCCTTATGCTCTGTGTCAAAAAATGGATACCTACATTTGGCCAAGGTCCTACCAGTCTGGGATGTGAGTGAGCGGAGAGCCTGGCCTGCCCATTCCCCCGGGTGGGGAAACAACCTCTAAAGTCTGACTATCCCAGTCTGGGCTAAAGGCTTTCAGAAGTCCAGGAGAAAGCAAAGTTTGTTTTATCCACCTATAGATACTAAAAGCAGGACATGGTAGTAAAAAGTCTTTGTTCTTCTCTCCAATCAGCATTATACTGAGTCTTGTTTGCTGTTTAAACTCTTGAGATTATTTCCTAGTCTTTGGATTTCTGTAACACACATCATCTTGGGGCTGTGATACAGTCCTTTTCTCATTGTAAAACAATCCTTTGTTGTAAAAGCAATGAATCAGGGAGCTTGACCCATGAACAGGAGCAAAGGGAGGCAATATGCTCCCTCGGGACATGAAGTATTTGTCTACTGGTGGCAGATCCCATTGCCAGGCTAGCCACCAAATCTCTGAGGATAAAAGAAATACTTGCCTTTTATTTCCTCCCTCTCCAGATAGCCCAGGCCCGGGGTGAGCCAGGTCAGACCGGTTCACAGGGTCCTTTGGGCCCAGATGCAAGGGGAAGATAATTACTAAGATACTGTTACTCTATAAGTCCTTTGGAGTTCAGAAAAACATTATCTCTGGCCCCAAGGTCATCTGCCCACATCTGATCACATTCTTATCTGTATACATGCATAGAATATGACACAAGTTGCCTTTGAACACTAAATAAGGAAGCAGTGTTAATGAAATCTGTCTGCCAAGTGCCAGAGAGAATCCAGTCTGTCTTGGCCTAAAAGGGCTTTCCTCCTGTAATATTGGCCCAGGTTCATGGACAATGAAGAGAGAGCACCTCCCCAAGGCTCTCACCCAGGGGAATCTGACCAGCTGTGCTTTGTGTGCAAAAAAACAGAGGAGCACGGAGGTAGAAAGTGCCAAGGAGCCAAGGTGCATTAGGATGGCAATAATCATGTGGTGGACAGGGGATGACTATAACCCGCACCCTTGGCTTAGACCATGACTTGCAAACATATATTCAGGGACCAGACAGTGATCCTAGATGCTCCACATCTAGTCTGTCACCACATTCTAAGGACCCATAAAATCTCCATAAAATCTTCTTCATCTACCTGGAGCGGATACTGTAAGTGGACCCAGCCACCTCTATCCCACTCTGCTTCTGAGGTACAGTGCCTAGAAAGCAACAAAAGCCTCTAAAAGCTAGACTTGAGACTCCCTGGTGTGTCAGTCCAACACACACATTCCTCCCTCCAGTTACCTGGCTCCTGCCCTGCACAGCACCCAGCTCAGCTGTTTCTCAAGACAATAGCTCTGGTATACTCAGTTGTCTCCGCTCCCTGCGGACTGGCAATGGGATCAGCAGGGTAAAACTGTTCTGGGGACACCAAGTTATTTCCTTCTGTCTGATTTCTTCTTGCTGGGCTGGCTCAGGAAGCTCAGACCCCAGGTCTTCTGACAACAATGAGCATTTTATCATCACTGCAGGAAATTCAGAATTTATTCTGGGTCTCCAGGCACCATAGTTAATATGACTAAAAAGTGCTGCTTCCAGGGTTACCAGATGGGAGGACAATGCAAGGTCAAATGTAATCTACTGGATGGGTGGAATTTTCTAAATGCTACCAAGGAGGTGTGGAAAATTCCAGTGCATATAGGAGGGTATTAAGGGAGAAGGTCCTACTGGACCATACTATGCACTCATGGGACAGGAGAAGTACATCAAAATCTTGTTGATCCAAAGGCTAGGAATACCTAGTACCTTTTCAGTCCACTGATATTAAGGTGGACTTAAGCTCCGCTCAGGAAAGCTATTGTCATGACAGCTTATCATCTTAAGAGAGAAACTCAGGAAGAAATCTGCCTATCAAATATGATAAAAGAAAAAGATGTCAGGGTGCCTGGGTGGCTCAGTCGTTAAGTGTCTGCATTCGGCTCAGGTCATGGTCCCAGGATCAAGCCCCACATCAGGCTCCCTGATCCATGGGGAGTCTGCTTCTCCCTCTCCCCTCTGTGTTCCCTCTCCCTTTCCCCCTAGTTGTGTTTCCTCTCTCACTTTCTGTCAAATAAATAAATAAAATCTGAAAGAAAGAAAGAAAGAAAGAAAGAAAGAAAGAAAGAAAGATGTCAAAGATTTCCCCAGATAAATTTGTTTGTTTCAGACTTTAGAATGGGAGGAAGGAGTGTGAAGAAAAGTCTGTTGCATCTAAACAGAATTTGAAAGGCATGCAGAAGCAGGAAGTAAAACATATTGCTTACCTTGTGAACACTGGTCAAGACATTTAGGAAAGAGAAATCTAGAGGGGGAAAAAAGAAAGAAATATTTAAAAACCATTAATGTCAGAATTGTTATTTATTATTTTCCACAAAAATGTATCCAAGCTGACTTATTCAAAGGGGCAAGTGGTAGGCAGTACTAAGCATCAAGAATTGGTTTTCGGGGGCGCCTGGGTGGCTCAGTGGGTTAAAGCCTCTGCCTTCAGTTCAGGTCATGATCCCAGGGTCCTGGGATCGAGCCCCGCATCGGGCTCTCTGCTTGGCAGGGAGCCTGCTTCCTCTTCTCTCTCTGCCTGCCTCTCTGCCTACTTGTGATCTCTGTCAAATAAATAAATAAATTCTTAAAAAAAAAAAAGAATTGGTTTTCGGTGTGCCTGGGTATCTCAGATGGTTAAGCGTCTGCCTTTGGCTCAGGTCATAATCCCAGGATCCTGGAATTGAGCCCCACGTTGGGCTCCTAGCTCAGCGAGGAGTCTGCTTCTCCTTCTCTCCCTGCCTCTCCCCCTGCTGTGTTCTCTCTCTCTCTCTAATGAATAAATAAAATCTTTATTAAAAAATAATTTTTCATAGCTTTGAACCAAAGCTCTCTAAGCCAGGACCCCACAGAAGTAGTCCTTATGTGGCCAACTCTTGATGGAATGTTGAAGATGGGATACAGGCCTAAACTCTAGATTACAAGAAACAGAAAAGAAAGTTTTTTTGTTTTTTTTTAAAAGAGACATTGGGGGCGCCTGGGTGGCTCAGTTGGTTAAAGCCTCTGCCTTCGGCTCAGGTCATGATCCCAGGGTCTGGGGATCAAGCCCCGCATCGGGCTCTCTGCTCAGCAGGGAGCCTGCTTCTATCTCTCTCTCTGTCTGCCTCTCTGCCTACTTGTGATCTCTATCTGTCAAATAAAAAAAAAAAAAAGAGAGAGAGAGACATTGTCCTGACTATAAAGGGGAAGTTTCAAGGGAAAATGAGAAAAATTACATTCCCCTAACTCTGCTAAGGGTCTTTAGTACTAAAGTTACCATGCCTCTCTTTATGTGCATGCTAGAATCCCAGTTCCCCTTCAACCTCATTCTGAGCTCTAATGGTGAAAGGATAGCAGGAGACTAACTGGATCACAGATGAAGCAGGTGAAAGTGACTGATTCAAAGTGTGAGTTAATTAATTAACTAAGAAAAACTTTTCAGAGAAAAACTCACACTCTCAAGTACTTTTAAACTCCTAAAGCATCACAGTACCCTTCTCAGGGAAGACAGCTAACACGAATGAGAATAACTGCCTTTTACCAAGTTCTTCCTCTGGGCGGGGCACTGTGCCAGCGGTGCCTCACACGAAGCTAAGAAGTGGGAGGGCTTACATAAGGACCCAGGTCTGTTTAGCACCACAGGGCTCCCATGTTTTCTTTCCCTGCAAATGAGATGCTTGCTGAAGCCACACTTCTGAATTGTTGCTCGTCTAGGTGCAGGTAGTATTGATGTTCAAATCACCACGGGGGAATTTCTCTCCTGCAATCTCCTTTGTGGTAGCAAGTTTTCATCCTTCTATTTGCTTTCATCCTTCTATTTGAAAATATTTCTATTTTCCAAAATACCATTTGGAACCAAATTTGGTGGGTAAGTGAGCTGGATGAATACCACTTCGGACTGCTGATGTAGTTGTCTTGCCTGAATCCCTCATAGTTTCTGAGGAATTCCACAGAGAAATCCCCATGTGCTCTGAGCAAGATCAAGAGCCCTGGAACAAGGAAGAGACATGCATTCTACACCGGAGTCTCCCAAGAACAGAACTCATGGACTTCACTGCATTCAGTCTGAATGGCCTGACACATAGCAAATACATTCTTAGAAAGTGCCTGTCCCCATCAGTGGCTGTGACTCTTAGAGTATATGCCCTTAAAGGCCCTTCTCAGCACCCTGCATGCTTCTTCACAGCAGCCCTCAGCAATTCACATTACAGATGTCTTCAACAAGACAAGCAACATTCTCTCTCAAGGCATCTTATCCAATCACAGGCTGGAAGCTTACGCTTCAAACCTCTGACTGCTACACAGAACTGCACATATTGATGACTCTCTACAAATGGAATGCAATTTCTCATATTTTGGCATCTTTGGTATCTCTGTCCTTCAAATTCATGTTGGCTTTCTTTCCTAATCCAACTAGGAGTTATCATTGTTTCTTTATAATTCTTATAAAACTGCATCAAATCTTTTGTTATGGCACTTCTTACCTCAATCATGATTAACTGGACACATGTCACTGGTGTTGCATTTGGAAAACTATTTAACTTTTCTGAGCATCAGCTCCTCATGGTAAAACATGGTAGTGATGTCTACCTTAAAGGGGTATTTTGAGGATTAAGAGGGGTAAGTATCACAGTGCAAGACAAATAGCCCAAAACAAGTGTTGGCCCTTTGCTTTCCCTCTCTACATATCATCCTCCTTACTAAACTGTAGTATTTTTTTTTTTAATTGTAGTATTTTTGAAGAATGCTTGGCATGGGACTCTTAAACAGAGAAGACAAGTTCATTAAAATGTATACACAATGTATATACAGGTTATTGACCAGCTCTTCAACAGAAATGACTGTGACTGTAAGTCTTACATAGTATGGTATCCTCCATTACATAGTGCACCAACCAATTACCTGATTTATATAAAGTTCTAGTAAATACTGCTCCAATCTGCCCCAAAACATGGGCCCCACAATTCCTATGTGCATATCTATAAAACTGTAGAAACCACATGAGCATAGATCTGGGATGACTAGTTCTTTGGGGCCCCCTCAATTATCAGAATGGTCCCTGGCACACAGCAGACTCAACAGATAATCACTGAATGAAATCCACTAGAATAAAGACACCAGACCAATCTAACATAGACCCATCCCGAATCCAAACTGAGCCCACCCTTAAATTAAAGAAGCCATACTAACCCCCACGTCACAGAATGGAAAAAGACACCCTACTGTGTTCTGCTCCTACCTGTTTTTGTTTTAACCATGGTCTGGAAGCAATGACATAAATTTTATTTTTGCTAAGGTAGACACTTTACCAAAAAACCCCCAAAACACTGAATTAAGTTTTAGAGTCTCAAAAAATCTTCTCCTATTATAAAAGGAATATAAAGCCCACAGCTAACACCATACTTAATGGTTAAAGACTAGATGCTTTCCTATTCAGATCAGGCACAAGACAGGATGTCTGCTCTTGCTACTTCTACTCATTATATTGGAGGTTCTAGTCAGGGGAATTAGGCCAAAAAAAACAAATAAAAGGCATCCAGATTGGAAAGAAAAAAGTAACACTATCTCTGTGTACTCATGACACGCTTTTGTATATAGAAAATCCTAAACAGTACACACAAAACACTAATAGAACTAATATGTTCAGCCAAGAACATACGATGTAAAATCAATATACAAAAATCAATTGCATGTCCATACACTAGCAATGAACAATCCAAAAATGGTATTTAGAAAACAATTCCATTTACAATAACATCACAAAGAACAAAATAGTTAGGAATAAATTAAACAAAGGAACCATAAGACTTGTACACTGAAAACTAGAAAACATTGCTGAAAGAAATTTAAGACCTAAATAAATGGAAAGATGGATTGTAAGACGTAGTATTTTTAAGACGGCAATACTTCTCAAACAGATCTGTAAATTCACTGCAATCCCTACCAAAATCTCAGTTGTCTTTTCTTGTAGAAACTCACAAGCTGATCCTTAAATTTACATGGAAATGCAAGGAACTCAGAATAGCCAAAACTTGATCTTGAAAAAGTTGAAGGACTCTCACTTCTCAATTTCACAACTTACCACAAAGCTACAATAATCAGAACAACGTGGTACTGGCATAAAGACAGACATGTCTATCAGTGGAATATAACTGAGAGTCCAGAAAATAAGCCTTCATATTTATAGCCAGTTGGTTTTTGACAAGAGTGCCAAGACAATTCAACGGAAAAGTCTTTTCAAGAAATGGTGTTGGATATCAACATGTTGAAATAATGAAGCTGAACCCCTACTTCATGCTGCATGTAAAAATTATTTCAAGATGGAAGATAGGTCGAAATACAGGAGTTAAAACTATAAAACGCTTAGAAGAAAACACTGGGATAAATCTTCGTGACCTTGGATTCAGCAATGCCTTCTTAGATATAACACCATAAGCACAAGCAACGAAAGAAAAAATAAACTGGACTTCATTAAAATTGAAAACTTTTGTGATTTAGAGGATACCATCTAGAAAGTAAAAAGATAACCCATGGAAGAGAATTTTTGCAAATCAAATATCTTATGAAGGAATTCGATTCAGAACATATGAAGCACTCCTGTAACTCAAAAAGAGACAACCCAAAGTGCATGGCTGGTTCAGTTGGTAGAGCATGTAACACTTGATCTTGGGGTCATGAGTTCAAGCCCCATGTTGGGTATAGAGATTACTTTAAGAAAAAGCCTGATTTGAAAATGGGCAAATGATTTAATAGACTTTTCTACAAAAAGACTTACAAGTAGCCAATAAGCAATGAAAAGATGCTAAATATCTTTAGTATTAGGGAAATGCAAAGTAAAACCATAAGGAGATACCACTCTACACAATACAGACAGAAAATAACAAATATTGGTGAGGATGTGGAGAAACTGGAACCCTCATACAGTGTGGTGGGAAAGTAAATGGTATAGTGGGTTTAGATAACAGTTCCTCAAAGTTCAATGTACAGTTACCATTATGACCCAGCAATTCTACTCCTAGGTATATATCCAAGAGAATAAAAACATGACCACATGAAATCTCCTTTTTTTAAAGATTTTATTTAAAATCTCCTTTTTTTAAAGATTTTATTTATTTATTTGACACAGAGAGATCATAAGTAGGCAGAGAGACAGGGAGAGAGAGAGGAAGGGAAGAAGGCTCCCCACCGAGCAGAGAGCCCAATGTGGGGCTTGATCCCAGGACCCTGGGATCATGACCTGAGCCGAAAGTAGAGGCTTTAACCCACTGAGCCACCCAGGCGCTCCGACCACATGAAATCTTGTACACAAATGCTTCTAGCAGCATTATTTGTAGTAGCCCCAAAATGTCCATTAACTGATGAATGAATAAATAAGATGTGGTATATTCATACAATGGAATATTATTTGGCCATTAAAAGGAATGAATACATGATAAAACATGGACCTTGAGGGGCACCTGGGTGGCTCAGTTGGAAGCCTCTGCCTTCGGCTCAGGTCATGATCCCAGGGTCCTGGGATGGAGCCCTGCATCGGGCTCTCTGCTCAGCAGGGAGTCTGTTTCCTCCCCTCTCTCTGCCTGCCTCTCTGCCTACTTGTGATCTCTTTCTGTCAAATAAATAAATAAAATCTTTAAAAAAACAACAAAAAATATGGACCTTGATAACATTTTTCTAAGTAAAAGAAGCCAGACACAAAGGGTTGCATGTTACATGATTACATTTATATGAAATGTCCAGAATAAGCAAATCCACAGAAAGTAGACTCACAGTTGCCAGGGGTAGGGTGGAGAAAGAAATGGGGACTGATTGAATGGTATACTATTTTTTTTAAGCCAGAGGGAGCATGAGTGGAGATGGGGGAGGGACAGAGGGAGAGAGAGAGAGAATCTTAAGCAGGCTTCACACTCAGTGTGGAGATGGATGTGGGGCACGTTGTGGGGCTTGATCTCATGACCCTGAGATCAAGAGCTGGATGATTAACCAACTGAGCCCCTGAACTGTATACTTTACAAGAGTAAATTTTATGATATGTGAATTATACTTCAATAAAATTATTATATATATATATTTTTACAAGCAGCACACATACATACTACAAAATCTCAAATGGTTTCCTCACTATCCAGAACTTGTCTCCAAGGAAGTGGCCATCTCCCAGAAGGAACCACTATTAGCAGTCTGGTATGTATCCTCTTAGATAGTTCCTATACACATACTAATAAACATTTAAAAAATACATATAGTTTTGGCAATTTACTTTTCTCACCTCACAAAATATTGTGGACATTGTTATGTGTTAGTACATAGACATCTACTTCATTTTTAAAAAATGCTTGCATAGTATTCCATTATATGACTACCTCCAAATTTAACCAGTCTTAAGTCTTACTAATGAGCATTTGGATTATTTCAAGTTCGATATAGTAAACAGTGTTTTTTTTTTTTTTTAAGATTTTATTTATTTATTTATTTGAGAGAGAGATAGGAGGAGGAGCTGAGTGCGGAGTCTGATGCAGGCTCGATCTCACAACCCTTGAGATCATGACCTAAGCCAAAATCAAAAGCTGCACACTTAACCAACTGAGACACCCAGGCATGCCTAAACAGTGGGGGTTTTTCTGTAGTAAAGATTTTTTTAAAAAAAATTTTTATAAGACTTTATTTGTTTATTTGATAGACAGAGATCACAAGTAGGCAGACAGGTAGGCAGGGGGGTGGGCAGACTCCCCACTGAGCAGAGAGCCGATGCGGGGCTTGATCCCAGGACTCTGGGATCATGACCTGAGCTGAAGACAGAGGCTTAACCCACTGAGCCACCCAGGTGCCCCAATATTTTAATTTTTTTAAGTAACCTTTATACCCAATGTGGGCTTGAACTCGCAACCCCAAGATCAGGAGTCACATGCTCTACTGACTAAGCCAGCCAGGCGCCCTCGTATTATAAACGGTGTTGTTTTGAACATTGCAGAGCATATCTGTCATGTTTCAGCCTGTTCAGGACTTCTAAACAACTTTCCTAGGCTTGAACTTAGGAAGTCCATCTCTTTTGTAAATAGCACAAAACTACTTTTCTAGTCTTTCTTGCAGTCTGGTGCATGCATGTGACCTATGTTCCACCAATCAGATTACTGAAAGACTCCCACTGGCAGTGAGCAAGGGGAGTGAGAGGAAGTATGATATGCAGACCCCATTTTCTGGGGAAGGAAGCCCTGAGAGGACTGAGCATTGCCCCTGGTTGCCTAGCCAATACAGCCTGGCCACCCTGGAGACTCTGCAAGCTATAATGTCCTTCAGTAAATCCCTTTCCATTAAAACATACCGGAATAGGCTCTACTGTTTAGAATTAAGAATTCCGGGACGGCTGGGTGGCTCAGTTGGTTAAGCGGCTGCCTTAGGCTCAGGTCATGATCCCAGTGTCCTGGGATCGAGTACCACATCGGGCTCCTTGCTCGGCGGGGAGCCTGCTTCTCCCTCTGCCTCTGCCTGCCACTCTCTCTGCCTGTGCTCGCTCTCTCGTGCCCTCTCTGACAAATAAATAAATAAAATCTTTAAAAAAAATTAAGAATTCCGTCTGAAACAAACTCCCCTACACATATATATCTTTTGAACATTTGTACAAATACAACTATACAAAATTCTAGCAATGGAATGGCCAAATTTGTTCTTAAATACATTGTATCACTTTATATTTCTATCAATACCATACAAATGTACCAATTTTCCTACACTGTTGCTATGTAATAAACCAGCCCAAAACTAAATTGGCTTGAAATAATGATGATGTATTTATTCCTCATGATTCTGTAGATTAGATGGGCAGTTGTTTTGGCTTGGGGTAGCTCAGTTGGGGAGAATGGATGGCTAGGCCTATCTCTCCACGTGACTCTCACCCTCTATCAGCCTAGCCCAGGCTTCTTCATATGGTGGTCTCAGCTCTCAGAGGCAAGAGAGTGCAAGCCCCAATGTGTAAATGCTTTTAAAGCCTCTGCTTATTTCTTGGTTCTTGATGTCCCATTGACCAAAGCCAAGTCACGTGCCCAAGCCCAAATTCAAAGTATAAGAAATAGATTCAACTCTTCAACTCTTGATGGAAAGGGCTGTTTTTGCTATGGCCATATTTTAAATTTTCCACAGCTGGCCATGTAAAAAAATTTTGCTTTTTTAAAAATGTATGGGCTTTAACACTGGCCATTTAATTTTTTTTTTTTTTTACAGAATGGGTTTAACTTTATTTAATAACTTTCTATCCTTGATCATGGGTGCCACAATTCTCTTACTCTATTTCACGTGGACCTCTTGCACATGGACTATAACAACCCATAGCCCATGTGCAGGGACTAATCATTAGTTTTCCAACAGAGCATTAGTAAACCACTATAGTAAATTACTTTCTGGAAGGAGTTCAAAGGTAAATTTGGAAATACCTCATTAATTTCTAAAAAGTGAATAAATCAGTAACTTAGAGTTACTGACTTAATACTTTTGATCTCCCAGTATGAAAAAAAATGAAGAAATTAGTATACTCATAGTCCTAACACCCATGATTTTGTTACTTATATTTTTATAATCCACAACCCTAATTCATACAACATAGCCTTATTTCTATACTTAAATAGATTATATGCTCATCTTCAGTATTTTTATATATTTCTCACTTATTTATTTGAATTCTCTTAAGGACTTTTAATTCGTCACATGTTGGCAACCCATTATTCAACGATATTTCATAAGCATTAAACAGAAATGGTTTCTGCACCCACAAAATCTAAGTCTGTATTCTATACTCCCTCTCTTTTCTCTAATGATCTTCATTTCTTTGTCTATTTTTCTTTTTCAAAGGCTTTTATTTATTTATTTGATAGAGAGAGAGAGATCATAAGTAGGCAGAGCAGCAGGCAGAGAGAGAGGAGAAGCAGGCTCCCTGCTGAGCAGAAAGCCCAATGCGGAGCTCCATCCCAGGACCCTGAGATCATGACCTGAGCCGAAGGCAGATGCTTAACCAACTGAGCCACCCAGGCGCCCCTATTTTTCTCTTCATTTTGTTATTTTCTCAAGCTTGAGGTTCTCTGACAGACTTAAATTTTTACAGGGTCTATTCTACTTCTCGGTACTTTGATTGAGATTTTCATTGGTATAATGGTTTTATTATTGTCTGTTTTCTTTCTAGGGCTCTAGCAGTTCATTTTCCATCTGCTTCTGCTAGCTAAACTCTTTAGGCCCCCTAATCTTTTCTATTTAACAGCTTTATTGAGGTATAACTTACATATATCATAAAATTCACTCATTTTAAGTGTATATAGTTCAATGATTTTTAAAATAAATTTACAGAATTGTGCAACTATCACCATAATTCAATTTTAGAATATTACATCATTCCAAGATCCCCTTTCCCCAGACCATTTATATTTCTTTGAACTGTTCCCACTGTTAACTCTTCTCCTTAATTTTTTTTTTTTGTCTAGGCTAATTCTTCTAAAGTATAACCTCCATCTGTTGTTTGCTTATTACTATCTTTTCCAACTTTTTTAAAATGGTAGTATCTAGTCACACATTAAACCTCCTTCTGCTTTAGTTCATCTTTATTTTTTTATTATTATATTTTTAAGATTTTATTTATTTATTTGACAGAGAGAGAGAGCACAAGCAGGGGGAGTGGTGGACGGAGAGCTGGAGAAGCAGGCTCCATACGGAGCAGGGAGCCCAACACGAGGACTGATCCCAGCACTCCAGGATCATGACCTGAGCCGAAGGCAGATGCTTAACCAACTGAGCCACCCAAGTGCCCCTGTTTTGTTTTGTTTTTTTTTAAAGATTTTAAGTAATCGCTACAGCCAGTATGGGGCTCGAACTCACAACGGTGAGATCAAGAGTTGTATGCTCCTCCGACTGAGCCAGCCAGGTGCCCCTTTAGTTCATCTTTAAACAAAAGCTTGAGGAGAAGAAACAGGACTGGTAGGAAGGGTGACATGTAAGAGTCAATGTGGCAATCCGAAGTACGGGGTGATGCTCAGCATTCACTACAATAACCTAACCTAAGACAGAAGGAAAACAGACCACCTTGGCTTTTTATGGGAAAGCAGAACCTAAGTCACAGCTAAAGAGAAGAGAGATGGTAAAGATGTTTCTTGGTATCAGTCGAGGTGGTAAGGGAAGTAACCTCTAATGTAATTTTTAAAAATGATTTTATTTATTTATTTAATTGACAGAGAGACAGTGAGAAAGGGAACACAAGTGGGGGAATGGAAGAGGGAGAAGCAAGCCTCCCACCGAGCAGGGCGCTTGATGCAAGACTCGATCCTAGGACCCGGGGATCATGACTGATCAAGGGCTGAGGCACCAAGGTGCCCCTCTAATGTAATTTATATGAGAAATCTAAAGATATCAACTTGGGACTCAAACAGGAAGAGAGCTCTTTCAGATGAAGGTTTAAGGGTGGATCAATCAGTTCCCAGGGGATACCAGTAATATAGACTAGCCAGAAAGACTACATGACTAGAGACCCAGGATACACTCCACTGGCTACTGGACAAATAGCTCTGTGAAGGGACAAGGTAGTGCTGAACCTGTCCCCAGTAAGGAGTGCTCTGAGAATGAAACAGATACTTCTAGATATCACTGGGGCAGTGTAAACTGTGAAACCTACTCAGAAAGCAATTTTAAAATGTGAATAGTTATAAAACTGATTGTTCAATTAACTAATATTAATTTGAAGAAACTTTTCTAAGGAAATTATCTGAAATTTAAGAAATTTATATGGATAAAGATATTCTCACAGCATTATTATAATAGTGAAAAGTTGGAGACAACCTATGTGACCTAATATCAGGGAAACCACTAAGATAAGCATGTCCATCCACACACATAATGACTATATAATTAATCAAAATGCAATTACCACTGTGATATTGGAACATAAATTATGTAATACAAATTATATAATATGTAATTATATAATTATTATATGTTAATCTAAGAAGAAGGATATAAAATTGTATGTATTCCATAACTGTAAAAAGATGCAGATAAAAAAGGCAAGGAATTCACAAAAATGATAATAGTTACATTGAATTAGTGAGATTATGGGTAAATTATTACCAAATTTTCTTTCTTTCTTTCTTTTTTTTTTTTAAGAGAGAGAGACAGCACATGCATGTGGGGGTGGTGAGGAACAGAGGGAGACAATCTTTTAAGCAGACTCCTCACTGAATGCAGAGCCCAAGCAGGGCTGGATCTCATGACCTTATTAAGATCATGACCTGAGCTGAAACCAAGAGGCAGACACTCAACCAACTTTGTCACCCAGGCACCCCAATTATTACCCAATTTTCTTTTTTTTTTTTAATTTCTTTAAAAGATATTTATTTATTTAAAGATTTTATTTATTTATTTGACAGAGATCATAGGTAGGCAGAGAGGCAGGCAGAGAGAGAGAGAGAAAGGGAAGCAGGCTCCCTGCGGAGCAGAGAGCCCGATTCGGGGCTTGATCCCAGGACCCTGGGATCATGACCTGAGCTGAAGGCAGAGGCTCTAACCCACTGAGCCACCCAGGTTCCCCTATTACCCAATTTTCATTGCTGCTATTATATTACTTCCAAAGTTTAAAAAAAAAAACAAAGTTCACCTATTAGTAGTGAGAATGAATGTCATTAACTGAGGTAAGACAGCTTTTTTTTTTTTTTAAAGATTTTATTTATTTATTTGACAGAGAGAGATCACAAGTAGGCAGAAAAGCAGGCAGAGAAAGAGAGGGGGAAGCAGGCTCCCCGCTGAGCAGAGAGCCCAACTCGGGACTCGATCCCAGGACCCTGAGATCATGACCCAAGCCGAAGGCAGTGGCTTAACCCACTGAGCCACCCAGGTGTCCCGAGGTAAGACAATTTCAAGATTGCTTAAGCATAGCGGCACCTGGGTGGCTCAGTCAGCTGAGTGGCCAACTCCTGATTTCAACTCAGGTCATGATCTCATGGGTTGTGGGATCAAGGCCTGCATTGGGCTCCCTGCTCAGCGGGGAGTCTGCTAGAGATTCTCTCTCTCCCTCTGCCCCTCCCCCCGCTAAGACACACATACTCTCTCTCTCAAATAAATAAATCTGCGGGAAAAAAAGGCTTAACCATAGGAAAAATTATCTATGAGATACTCTAAGTACTCTGGAAAACAAAGCACCTCCCCTATAGTAAAGAGGAAAAGAAAAGGCTGTCATGGGCATTCTTTCTTTCTGGGAGAAGCTGTTTCAAGTCCCACTGCCCTAGATGGACAACTTTTCAGTACACAAAGAAAAGTGGTGAGAGGGTTCAGTCTATAGGTGTCTTCTGAGCACCTAGTATTAATCAAGCAACAAGTGAGCATTCATTATGTATAAGGTAGACTAACGCATTCCAAAAGACAAACACACATAAAGATGTGTCTCCTTCCGGTGGGTGGAAGAAAATCGCTTTCTGTGCATTTAAAGCCACCACATCCTGTGGGCTGCAGAGGATCTGAAGTACGTACCTGTGCTCCATGTAGCAGCTCAGGGGATCCACGCACACCGTGATGGCACCAATGGTGAAGGAGGACTTGACCTTTGAGTCTGGATGGGTCTGCAGGGCCTGGACAACATCAATAACATCTGTGTAGCTGGGGAGAAAAGAGAAAGATTAGCTTACTGACTGGGGTTGAAGAACGCTGAGGGGTTGAGTGAGCAAGGGTGGAAGGAAAACCACAGGAAGGAGCCCTGACTGGGTTCCTTAGGGTCACCCCACTTTATAATTTAGAGCCCCTCCCTGCATTCCACAATGTTTCTGCATTCCCAAACCTCATTAGTACTCCTAACTGTGTAAGAGTGAGTGGAAGAATCTCCCACCACTTCTAGGAGTAAAGGGAAGCCTGCAAATGACCCTGGTGCTCTAAGGGTGGAACTTGGTGTCCTTAGGCCTGTTTTCCAATCATGTTAGGAACTCCTGGGTAGGTCTATTCCCTTTAATAGCTTTTTTCTCTCCTTCTGGAGAAATGGGGAGCATCAGGTACCCCTGTAGGTCAGCGGACACATGTCAAAGCCCACCCGCATTTGTATTTCCTGCCTGGAACTCTCTCCAAACTGCAGACTTCCAGAGCCAATAAATATTTTCACTTAGAACTTAACATGTTCATGATTCAGTTTCCCATGACTGTTGATCCCAAGGCCTTGTTCTTCTCAGCAGAGGGGACTTCATTCTTTTAGCTCCATTATTTTGTTTGGAGTCATCATTGACTCCATTTTTTCTCAATTTTCAAAATATAACTAGAATGAGATTGCTGCTCACATTCTCCCACTACTACTGGATCCAAACTGTTACCATCTCTTGCACAGATTACCCCACAGCCTCCTCACTGGCCTCCCTGCTTCTATCCCTGCCCCTGCCCAACCTGTTTTCAACAGAGAAGCCAGAAAGATTGTGCTAATCCCACCGTGCTAAGCCACTGAGTGAGTGGCTTCCATCCCACTCAGCGTCAAAGTTGTTGTTTTTTTTTTTTTTTAAATTTACTTGACACAGAGAGAGAGAGAGCACAAGTAGGCAGAAAGGCAGGCAGAGAGAGAGGGGGAAGCAGGCTCCCTGTTAAGCAGAGAGCCCGATGTGGGACCCGATCCCAGGACCCTGAAATCATGACCTGAGCCGAAGGCAGAGGCTTAACCCACTGAGCCACCCAGGTGCCCCACAAAGCTTTTAAAGCCCTTACTACAACCCCCAAAACTGTCTGTGATCTGACTCCCATACCACTAGGAGTTTCTCCTCCTCCTATTCCTTCCCTTACCTGAATCTACTCACTGTGACCTCCTGGCTCTTCCCTGAACATGCCAGGCACACTTCCACACTGGCACTCTCTGTCCCCTCTCCTTGATACTCTTTTCCTCAAATGTCTGCCAGGCTTGCTCCCTTCAGTTCTCTGCTCAAATGGCATCCTGAGAGAGGTATTCTCTGACTTCCTACAGCCTATATGACATAGCAACCCTCATTCTGCACAACCTGCCCCTGCCCCAATTCTTCCCCATGGCACTGAACATTAGCTACATATACTGTTATTTTCTCATTTGTTTATAGTCCATCTTTAAGTAGTAATGTAAAGTGGTTGATGAATGGTGTAATCTGTGATGCCTAAGCAGGAGAGATGAATGAATTGGATGTTCAGTCCTGGGTAGACTCTTGGCCACTCCAAGAAGGGGCCTCCATTCTTTACCTTGTAGAGAACATTTTCCCAACTGATCTAGCCTATCGCCAAAAGGTCAGTTCCTATGGAGGGAAGGCAAATCTGAAGGCAGCCTTATTGATCATATGGGCCTGAGCCCTTGGGAAGCCAGGGATGGTGGCTGGGGGATAGGTACAGCCTGCCTGAGCCACTTCCTGAGTTCCTACAAATAACTCATCTGCAAAACGGCACTTGGCTTTATCCCAGACTACAATATTCACCTCCCCCATAAGGTCTGCCTCTGTCCCGACCAACTAGCAGTGCTTCAATCAAGAACAGGGTGTAACCGGTTCCAGAGCTCCCCCATGAGGGCCTGACAGCCAGAGAGCTATTAGAGTGAGTCCTCTCCTCCTGGTTTCTCCACCTGCCTGGGCATGTGTGTGTATTGGCACATGGGGTTCTTTCTCCTGGTTCTGCAATGTCTGGTTAGGCGTGGATGCAGAAGAGCTCCCACACTGCTGGGCCTTATATACACCTGAAAGCAGGACTGACTGAAGCTTAAATACTGCCCCAATCTCTTTGTGGTCACGTTTACCAGATTTAACTCTTCTGGGTAAGTCCCCCAGCCTTGCTCCTAAGTATTAGCTTTTCCCCTCTTCTAAAAATAAATTTTGGGGGGCTCCTGGGTGGCTCAGTGGGTTAAAGTCTCTGCCTTCGGCTCAGGTCATGATTTCAGGGTCCTGGGATCAAGCCCCGCACTGGGCTCTCTGCTCAGCAGGGGGCCTGCTTCCTTCTCTCTCTCTGCCTTCCTCTCTGCCTAGTTGTGATCTCTGTCTGTCAAATAAATGAATAAAATCTAAAAAAAAAATAAATTTTGGAAGCTTTTTATTTTCCATGTTGGGTATGAGTCCAGAGACTCATTTCTTAGGGCAGAAGAGAACCTAAAGATTTACCAATCCTCTAGATTTTGGTGATTTCAATACCATGGGTTATCCTTTAGAGACAGTGGCTAGGAAATTCCCAGGTTTTCAGAGCATTCCATGCAATGGGAAAAGGTTGGAATGAAAATAGGCCCCAAAGTCCTTGGTGAGACCAGTGTATCTAAGTGATGCATCTGGGCACCGCAACCGGGAACTGCTGTGGCAAGAGAAGAGGTTCTTGGTGTCACTCACTGTGCTTGCTGGGACGGGGAGGCTGCTGGACCCTCCCTCCCTCCCCAGCCCTTACCTGGTAATCATCCTGGCCAGGGCCTCCAAATGGGGGGAAGCAGCCCTTACTACAGAGGAAGCACACTGCTCCAGCTACCAGAGCTTGGACTTGACCACTTTGGCTAAACTGCCTCAAATGCGTGATGAAAGCTAAAAAAAACCAAACACTTGGCTTTTCATGTTTCTCTCTTTCTTGTCAGTTCTCTCTTTATTAAAAATAAAAGCAAAACAAAAAAAAACAAAACAAAACAAAACCCCAGCAGGACTTTAACTTTCTTTCTTCCTAAACAAGAGATACCCTATTCAAGTGTCTTTTGGCCTATTTTATGTTCTCAATTTAAGCCTACAATTTGGACAAGTGTTTTAGATTAATTCAATTTTTATTCTGAGACAGACTTTGTTTTTAAATATTTTAAATAATTTAAAGAATGACTTTACAGTATTCTGGAGTATGAAGAAATACAACCCCTTAAATTACTTAAAATTAGTATTTTAAAATTCGGATTTTCTCAGTTTTGTGTGTGTGTTTGTAAGTTCCAGACAATTCTGTCACTTGTGTAGGTTCCTATATCTACCACCGCAGTCAAGACACTGAACAGTTCCAACACCACCAGGAAACCTTGTGCTGCCTCTTTTACAACCATGCCCACCTTCCTCCCGCTTCCCACTCCCATCCCTAACTCTGGGCAACCACCACTCTGTCCTCTATTTCTAAAATTTTATCATTTCAAAATATATTGATTTTAAAAACAGCAATTCCACTGGCTATCAAAGGTCAACACCACTGCCCCACTGCTGTAGTAAAGCCAAATGGAACCAGGCCACTCTAGGGGCAAAAGAAAACCCTGCCTTATACCACCACATTCCCCCAAGAATTCTATATATGAAGATAAAAGCCACATTTAGAAAATATAATTCTCAATTTGAGAAGCCTCTGGAGTCTCCCTTTACTGGCAACCTCTCAATACTGGGCTCAAAGGTCCAGCCCCAAAGGAGATGGTCATGCAAAAAGGAGGCTGCCAAGAGCTCCCTGCCGAGCCACAAGAGAATGGGCCCTGTTGAAAGAGCAGTGTCTTAGTGAGAGACATAGCACTCAGCTGATATTTCCACTTGAGTCCTTCAGGAAGTCTGAGGTCCCTAGCATCCCAGGACTATGACTAGGCAAATGCTGGGTAAGAGCACACGAGTGGGCTAGCTATACACTCTCACTGTCATCCAGAGCAGCTGGGGCAGCTGACACTTTTGCAGACGAGTATTGTGAGAGACAAGGGGTCAACGATGCTCTCTCAAGTGACGGGAGATTGCAATGCCCTCAACTATACAATGTCAAACTGCTGAATTTGACTTTAGGTCCACACCTATGATGACCCTCAACTTCGGCAGGGGCTGATCCATTCCTCTGATCATTAGAAGCAATGGAAAACCAGAATAAAACAAGTGGTTCTTCGGTGCCTGGGTGGCTCAGTCCATTGAGCGTCTGACTCTTGATTTCAGCCCAGGTCTTGATCTCAGGGTTGTGAGTTCAAGCCCTGCACTGGGTTTTGTGCTGGTCATGGAGCCCGCTTAAAAATATACACACGGGGGCGCCTGGGTGGCTCAGTGGGTTGAGGCCTCTGCTTTCGGCTCAGGTCATGATCCCAGGGTCCTGGGATCGAGCCCCACATCGGGCTCTCTACTCTGCAGAGAGCCTGCTTCCTCCTCTCTCTCCCTGCCTGCCTCTCTTGCCTACTTGTGATCTCTGTCAAATAAATAAATAAAATCTTAAAAAAAAAAATACACACATGGGACGCCTGGTTGGCTCAGTTGGTTAAGCGGCTGCCTTTGGCTCAGGTCATGATCCCAGCGTCCTGGGATCGAGTCCCACATCGGGCTCCTTGTTCCACGGGGAGCCTGCTTCTCCCTCTGCCACTCTGTCTGCCTGTGCTCCTCTCTCTCTCTCTAACAACAACAAAAATACACACACACACAGACACACACACACACGTGGTTTCAAGCCTAGACTCTTGCTCTGCGTCTTCCATGACCTTGGCCTACAAGCCGGACAAAAGGTTTGATGGAAGGGAAGCCCAGGGCAGGTGTGAGAATAAGGCCTGAAGGAGAGGAAAGATGACCTGGTGGGGTACACAGTCCTGCCCACCTCTGGCCTTAGGACCACCTGCCTGGCTTTTCTCTACTTCTTACCATCTACCCAGGAGACTCAATAGGGCTTTGGATCTGGGCCTACTCTTTACTGGAAACAATTAGCCAATTGCACATAGTAATTATTATGAGCACAGAAAATACAGCATAGCATAAAAGCACTTTGTGAGAACTGCCAAAAGCTTCTGTATTACCAGCCATCATGAAGACCACAGCCTGTGTTTTCCTGACCTGGCATGATCTCTTCGGGGCCTGAAGGGTAGTGGGCCTGCACAAGGCACCTCCTTGGAAGGCCTTAGAACAGGTCAAGGTAAGCTCCTTGCAGCCAGGGTCCCTGAAGCAGTAGTACTCACTCTGTCAAATATGTCCTCACCAGGGAGCTCCCTGCCCAGCTGGACTATTTATGCTCCCCACTGAGGGTCCCAGGAAACCTTCCTGGACCAGCCATTCTGGGGATGGTGGGGCTCAAGACTGCAGAGTGTGGGGGTTGTCTCTGCAACTCCACATGAGGAAGGACTGAAATACATAGCAAAGGAAGAGGCTTAGGGATTGGTATTGTTACAAGAATTATCAAGGAATCTTGCCCAGAAAATTTCTTCCCTAATTCTCTACCTTTTGGGGATACCATGATACTGAAACCAAACTTAATTTTTAATTTCATTTAATTTAATTTTTTAGAGAGAGGGGGAAGGTTGAGGGAGAAGGAGAGGGAGAGAGAGAATCTCAAGCAGGTTCCATGCCCAGCGTGGAGCCTGAGCATGGAACCTGATGAAGGACTTGATCTCACAACCCTGAGATGAAATCAAGGGTCGCATGCTTAACTGACTGAACCACCCAGGGGCTCTGACACCAAGATGAAAACTTATGTATAAGCTATAGCAGCCACTCTGGGCCACTAGACAGCAACCAGAGGCCTTGTTTAAGGCCTCTCTGGGTAGTGTAGACTCTGCTCACGAACATGTGGAGGTCGTTCTGTGCCCCAGGCTAGCCACATAAAAAATAACAGTAATGGTAAGGTCATCACCATACCCCACTGTTCCCAGAAGACTTCTAGTACTCACCCTTGCAACACTACCAACAGTCGGGTCTTCTTACGAGTGTAGGCTGACTGGCGGGCAGAGCGGTTCTGCTGAGCCTCTAGGACGCTGGAAAGGTATCTTTGGAAGTGGGCAGCATGAAAACATTCAGAACTATCCATGATTTGGCGGTATACCATCCACCTGGAAATGGCAAGCATAATCTCAGCGTGGGGGCCAACTGATAGCCTGGCCCCAGAGGCTCAGCCTGTGGATCCAAGTGTGACCAGTACTCCCACAGACATTTTGCCTGGTGACCCTGCACAGGAGAAAGCAACCCTGGCATCACAGAAGCAGGCGGAGAGCACTGGGTGGGGAGCTCCGTGTCCTGAAACCACCATCACTGGAACTTCTGATAGGAAATGCCTTGCCATAAGGAAAAAGGTCAGGTAAGCACATGACCATCAATCGGACTTTGGAGTTGAGAAAGACTCCTTCTGAACAGGCAGTCATTTCCTGAAGGACCATCCAATAAAATGGTTTCAGTCTGGTACTCAGTAAAACTCTTGCAAGGAAGTGAGCAGGGTAAAGAATTCAGACTATTTCTACAACAAAAGCAATGGATATGAGGGAGGAACTGGCTAGCCACTTGGTACTTATAAGAGGCCCAATATTTCCCTATCATGTCTCTAAAACTTATCCAATCCCCCAAATCTCCCCGAACTCCCAAACTTCTAGGCAAGTTCCACCTTCTCCATTCCTTTATGGCCTCCTGTGGGATGCCTTACTTTGAGGTACTGACTAGATATTAACTGTCTATTCAGTTAGCCAGGGTTGTTTAGTAATCTGCTGGCCACAGAATGTGATGGATGAACAATTTCCCCAGTTTCCCCTAAGCCGACATGTCCCAGCTGCACTGGAACTGATGCAGTCCCCTGGTTGTCAGGGATGGATCACACCCACCAGCTCCCAAGTTCTAACTCCTCTGGTCCTGAATGGCCCTGTTGAACAGGCATACTTCCAGGCCTTTGCCTCTGCTGGTTCTGCTGCTACACTGCTCATCCCCAGATTTCCAAAGGTTCACTCATTTTCTCAGGCCTCTGCTCAAATGTCCCCTTCTCAGTGAGGTCTTCCTTGAGCACCCAATTTAAAACTGTACTCCCTCCCCCAGCTTAGTACTCTTCTACACCCTTCTCTACTTTGTTTTCTCTGTAACACTTTTCATAGCTAATATACTACCTTCCTTAGCTGGTTAATTGTATTTCCAAACTAGAATGTAAACTCCACAAGGGCAGAGACTTTCTAGCTCATTTCTAGTTGTTCATTTGTTTTTGTTCTAGAACTAGTTGTTCTAGTTCATTCACTTTCTAGTTGTTCATTTGTCACCCACACTTAGAACAGTGCCTGGCATATAGGAAGTGCTCAGTACAAATGTGTTAAATGGATAGATGGTTACTGTGCTGATACCAATCACGCCAAAGGCCAATACACGTTGAAGGTTTCCCAGTGCCTATGGGGCCCAGGCACAGAATCCCTTTCCCCAAAGCAAAGGCAGCAGCTATACTAACCTGCCATATTCCTTATGCAGAGTGACCAGAAAAGCACAGAGCTCGCTAGCATGACAGCCTGGGAGGCCAGTTACAATGCTGACAATTACCTACATGAAAGAAAAGTCACATGAGTTCGTCATTCAGCTGGGAGATAGTGTTGTGTAAAAGGTTACGAGAACTGGGGTGCCTGGGTGGTTCAGTGGGTTAAGCCTCTGCCTTCTGCTCAGGTCATGATCTCAGGGTCCTGGGATCAAGCCCCACATCGGGCTCTCTGCTCAGCAGGGAGCCTGCTTTTCCCTCTCTCTCTGCCTACTTGTGATCTCTCTCTCTGTCAAATAAATAAAATCTTAAAAAAAAAAGTTTGCGAGAATTGACTTCTGGAGCCAGGTTCTGTAGGTCTGAACCTCAGCACAGCACTCATCTAGCTATGGGCTCACAGCACCCATCTAGCTTGGGCTCATAACAGAACCTATCTTGCAGGGTGGGTGTGATGATTAACTGAGTTAATTTATATGAGTGTTAATATTTAAGTGCTTACAACAGTCTGTGGCACATAGCAAATACCATATAAAATGTGGTGTTACTAATACAATTTCCATGGAGCAGGTTTGACTAGATCAGTTAAAATACAACAGAAAACACTGGGCAGAAAAGAAGTCTCAGACAAAATGTCACAGGCTAAACTGGTGTGGTAAGTAAGCTCAGTGAAGGAGAGGAGTGGCATGGGGATATTTCCGCCTGGCTGCCCAATCTGTCCAAACTGCATGGCCTGAGCTAAGGAAACAAATGGGGTGTAGGAAGCACTCCTGAGTGTTGAAGGTTTCCCAGTGCCTATGGGGCCCAGGCACAGAATCCTGTGAGCTGGACTGCCCTAGCCTTAGCACACAATCAAATGAAAACAGGGCCTTCCGCATGTATGTATTTATTCCAAAACAACTTGAAGAAATCCCCTGACGGAGCAGGAGTCAAGCAGGGGAGGAAAGGAACCAGGTAACTGCTGAGTGGTTGTTGATTTAAATGACATAGCATGTGTTTTCTGTCACAACATACAAAACTCACCGGGAACAGGCCTGGTCACAGATAACTCAGACTAAAGCTCAGCCTGGTGGCACTCATCACTTGAGCCAGTCACATCAGCAGAGAGAGGGAGCCCTCTTCTCTTCTGGGAACCAGGAGTTCTTCCTCTCCTCTGGCCAGGCCCCTACTCTGTATCCCTTTCTGCTACTGCAGGCAGTATTTCATGCAACTTTTCCATTATCCTCCTCCTCCTCTCCTTGGTTCCTATTCCTCAGCGCCCAGGCCCCTGCCTCACAAATCACAGCATGTGTGCTCACAGACAGATACCTTCTTACTTTAAGGCCAGTCCTATAGCACCCTTTTAATAAAATACAGCAGGTAGTCATTTTCATTTTTAAACTCTTGCCTAAGGGAAAACTAAGGCTCCTAATTGCTTGGTGCTCTTATTATACTCTGCAACTGAGCATCTTCTAGGTTTGCATATAAATAACACCCTCTCTGAGCATATTATGACATATTATGACATTATGACTGGTTCTGAAGAAATGGTGGGAGGTATTAAGAGGAGGGGCATGTGAGATGGGAGCGGATTAAAATCTACTCTTGGGAAGACGATGTTTATAAAGTATCATCTTACCCTGGTAATGCCAGCAAGGCCCAAGTAACAAGTCCCTTCCTCTTATGAAGCTCAATGTGACACCGGCTGCCAGGTAAGTCCTTATCACAAACAGAAAGAGCTGATGGCACGAGAGCACACTGAGCAAGAATTTGAAAGACACAGAGAATCCAGGGGAGGCACAGCAAGGGGCCAGGGCTTTATGGCTGTTACGGGGCTTGGCTGGGGTCACTGTAGATGCCTGTACACTCTCCCTGTTTAGAGCAGGTTTCATGTGTATTATACTATCAGTATCCTAGGAGGTGGAGAGTCTTTCGAAGGGACTCTGCTTGAGCTCTTTTCATTAACTGACAGAAGATCCAAGGGCAGCCTATCGGGATTATCTTCCTGTGACTTCCCAGCATACTTGCTGAGCTGCTGTACCTTGTCATTTTCTAGTCGGTGAACAGGGTTGATTTCGGCTTGCTGCAGCAGGACAGGGAGATGGGTCCTCATCACAGGCTCCCGACTAATGCTGCTGATGGCGAAATGCTGAAGAAACCTAGAAAAATAAAGACAGTGCTATCATGTTACATCACCAGCCTTGCCTCAATCTGCTCCTTCACATAGGAAACTATTTAATTGCTAAAAAAGAAACTTAGAGAGATTCACTCTAGAGAATAAAATTGTCTATGGTATCATTACCACCTTATACACTGATCCCTAAGAAGCTACAAAGAAAAAGGAGCTTAGAAAGGACCAACACGGAGGTTCCTGACATTTCAAAAACCAGAACACTGAACATTTACATACAGCAAACTGGAGCTCACCAGTCTAGCTCTGGAAGTTTGGCTGGGAGGACCTTTAGAGGACTCTGTTTCTCCCCAGCAGAATGGCCCAGGACACTGAAGAGCTTCTGGGCACTGGAGTGTCTGGAATATCAAAAGTTCACAGATTAGAACTCCATCTCCCTACAGCACACATACTTTACATAACTTGTTCTGATGCTTTCAAGCCAGAGTCCCGTGACACAGTCAACACTTCCAAAACAAGCATCTCACTGACTTGAACACAATGCGGCATTACTGTATGAGGACGGGTGTGTCCACAGAGGAAGGTTCACCTGAAACCCTTGGTAATATTATGGGTTTCTGATTCTCGTGGATTTCATCTCTCTTCAATTCTCTTTCCCCAAGGGCACTGGCTACCTGCAAGTGGCAGCGCTGGAATGACTGTGCTGGCCCTTTCGACAACCAAGCCCCCTGTGTTACGTAACGTAAGTCACCCTGCAGAGACAGCAGACACACACAGCTTAGGGAAACAAGCATAAACGCTGAAGGCAGCCACTTACAATCTCTTTTGTTCCACAGATAATCCATCTTCCTGGATCACTTTTAAAGACAGCCCTGAGTTAGCCTGCTGTTGCCAGGGGGAGAAGACCTAAACAAAACAGAATTTGAGCAAAGAACACTTTAAACCCAACAACAGGATATGGAATCCACATGGGGATTTGATGGTTGTTGAAAATCTAGACTGACAGTACAGAGAAAAACCATCATAACAAACAAGTTTGTTTCAAAAATAGAGGCCTGCAGCAATTTCGTTCTGTATTTTTCAAAACTAGAATTTCTTTTTGGGTTCCTCTCCCAGGGATTCTGCTCCTTCAGAGGCCAGGAAGCATGGAAGAAGGCGTCAGGTAACACTGTTCTGGCAGCAGGGGCCTGTTCTTCCCTGGGAACAGGACCAGAAGAAGGAGTGGTTCACCCTTGCCTAGAGGCAGAGGGATGGCTGAAGAGAATCTAAAGGGTTCTCTCTGGGGGATACCCAAAGAGCACGGGAGGACCAGCAGGCAGTAAGAGGGAGACATGGACTAGCCTGAGATGCCACTCTGCAGCCAGGCCAGCTCTTCTCTCTTCCATGTTCAGTCAGTCTCCCGAGAGAGGGACACGGTCTCTTCACAGGCTGCGGCAATCAGACCTTTTTGAACATTGCCACCAGTCAAGAGGCTGGCCATGTGTTTAACTTTGGTTATTGCCTGGTCTCTAAGTGGGTTGTATAATTCTTGGTAAGCTCCCTCCCCATGCAATCTGTACCGAGAGCCTATAACATGGAGCCTGCCAGGTGGGACTTCACAAGGGAAGGGCCTGTGAACCATGGGAAGGGAGAGACTAGGGTAGAGTAGAGCTCTGATCCATTAGGTAGGGTCAGATAATTCAATAAAGTAGCTAAAAGAAAAATGAGTTTAATTAGGACTTAAAGGGACAAAGGAGATTTGTCTTAGCAGCTAAAAAGCCTTTCATTCAGTTCCTTTAGGTTCTCCTCTCAATGGCAAAAGCACCACCCCAGGACCCAAGGGGATTAGAAGCAGCCGCCTCCACCAAGCATCTCATCACCTCGCTGTTAGCCCCGAGATGTGGCCTTACCATCTAAGCTCCTAAGGAAAAAAAAAGTAGTATTTGTTTTGCTGACCAATGATTGGTATTACCTCTGAGTAAAATGCTTGGTATATCTTTGATTTGGGGAACAGGGCAATCATCAGAAAATTGCTTGATCCATGGAAATGAACTGGGAGATAAGGAAGCAACGAGCTTTTGAAGTCTATCAGAAGGGCAGCAACAACACTCGTGGAGTCCTAAAGAGAAAAAAGATGGGAGTATCAGTGAGAAAAGCCATCTGCATGACACTAGACCTCACAATACTGTCCGGCCACATATGACAAATTTCCCTGCAATTATTTTCACATTATGTGGTGTACTGGGGTCCAATGATAGGTGTGCTTTCCAATACCCAGTTAAGGGAGATAAAGGAAGTACAAGGGTCTTTTCCCCTAAATTGAAAAGGTCATCTCAAAATTCTTTCTGGTATCAATCCCTAATCAGATATATGATTTTTTAAAAAAAGATTTATTTATTTATCTTGGGGGGGAGTGGGAGAGGGAGAGGGAATCTCAAGCTGACTCCCCACCAAGCACAGAGACCAATGTGGGGCTCGATTTCACAACCTTGAGATCAAAACCTGAAATGAAATCAAGAGTCGGATGCCCGACTGACTCACCACCCAGGCGCCCCGATATGTGATTCTTTTAAAAAGTTACCTCTATACCCAATGTGGGGCTTGAACTCATGACCCCAGAATTAAGAGTCACATCCTAAACCAAGCCAGCTAGGCTAACCATGATCTGTAAATATTTTCTCCCATTTTGTGGGTTGTTTTCACTTTCTTTTTTTTTTTTTTTTGGTTTCACTTTCTTGATACTGTATTTTGATGCACAGAAGTTTTCAATTTTGATAAAGTCCAATTTATATATTTCTTTTATTGTTTTTGGTGTCATAATCCAAGAAATCACTGCCTACTCCAAGGTCACGAGGAATTTACTCCTATTTTTTAAAATTACTATTAACATATTATGTATTGGGGCGCCTGGGTGGCTCAGTGGGTTAAAGCCTCTGCTTTCGGCTCAGGTCATGATCCCAGGGTCCTGGGATCGAGCCCCACATCAGGCTCTCTGCTCCGCGGAGAGCCTGCTTCCTCCTCTCTCTCCCTGCCTGCCTCTCTTGCCTACTTGTAGTCTCTGTCAAGTAAATAAATAAAATCTTAAAAAAAAACAACAACATATAATGTATTATTTCAGGGGTACAGGACTATGATTCATCAGTCTTACACAATACACAGCGCTCACCACAACACATACCCTCTCCAATGTCTGACACCCAGCCACCTCATCTCCTCTAGCAACCCTCAGTTTGTTTCCTGAGATTAAGAGTCTCTTATGGTTTGTCTCCCTCTATGATTTTGCCTTGTTTCATTTTTTCCTTTCTTCTGCTATTATGATCCTCCACTTTGTTTTTTTTAAATACCACATATCAGTGAGATCATTTAATTGTCTTTCTCTGACTTATTTCGCTTAATACCCTCTAGTTCCATCCATATCATTGCAAATGGCTCCTATGTTTTCTTCTAAGTGTTTGTCATAAAGTTAGGATCTAACTTCATTCTTTGCATGTGGATGTCTAATTTTCCCAGCACCATTTGTTGAAGATACCTTTGAATGATCTTGGCACCTTGTTAAAAATCATTTAGCTACATATGTGAAGTTTATTTCTGAGCTACTTTATTTCATTGGTCTATTTATCTGACTGTATGCCAATACCACCCTGTTGCTCAATTACTATAGCTTTGTAGTAAGTTTTGAAATCAGGAAGTGTGAGTTCTCCACCTCTGTTCTTTTTTAAGATTATTTTGGCTACTTGGGGATACCCTGAGATTCCATATTAATTTCAGGATGGGTTTCTATTTCTGTAAAAAATACCATTGAATTTTGATAGGAATTGCACTGAATCTGTAGACTGCTTTGGTAAAATTGTGGTCTTAACAATGTTAAGTCTTCCTACCCATGAACATGGAGTATCGTTTCATTTATCTAGAACTTCTTTAATTTTTAGAGCTTCAAATTGTAAATCAGTCTGATAAATTTTATTCTATACCCAAACATGGAATACTATTCATGTATGAATCTAAAAATTATTATACTGGGGCACCTGGGGGGCTCAGTCAGTTAAGCGGCTGCCTTCAGCTCAGGTAATGATCCCAGGGTCCTGGGATTGAGCCCCATATCTGGCTCCCTGCTCAGCAGAGAGCCTGCTTCTCCCTCTCCCTCTGCCTGCCTCTCTGCCTACTTGTGCTCTCTCTTTGTCAAAGAAAATGAAAATAAAATCTTTAAAAAAATTAAAAATTAAAAAAATAAAAATCATTATACTGAGCGAAAAATGTCAAACTTAGAGTAGAAGGTATGATATCCATTTATGCAACATTTTATTTTATTTAAAGATTTATTTATCTGAGAGAGAGAGAGAGTATGCTCCCAAGCAGGGAGAGGGGCAGATAGGGAGAGAGAGAAAAATCTGTAAGCAGACTCCCCGCTGACTGTGGAGCCTAAAAGGGACTTCATCCCAGGACCCTAAGATTATAAGCTGACCCAAAATCAAGAATCAGATGCTTAACAGACTGAGCCACCCCAGGCAACCCCGTTTATATAACATTTTAGAACTGCATATTGATTTACAGTGACAGAAAGCCAGAGGTGGAGGGAAAGGGGAACTGCAAAAGGGCATTAGAAAACTTCAAGGGT
Organism: Mellivora capensis; assembly: GCA_004024625.1. Taxonomy (NCBI): domain Eukaryota; kingdom Metazoa; phylum Chordata; class Mammalia; order Carnivora; family Mustelidae; genus Mellivora; species Mellivora capensis. Next base: position 49,716 of record PISX010001735.1, on the reverse strand, counting down.
GATGAAAGCTTTCTGTATCTTAATTGTGACAGTGGTTTCATGAGTATATACATCGGTATACATCTGTCAAAACTTTAAATGGTTAGTTAATTGTACTTACATTGTATTTAAAGTATATGTCAATAAATTGTTGGCAAAAATATTTAAAATCCTTAAGTGGTCAAATCTGACAGACTTTTCCTTTGGAATTTCTTGTGTCATTACTAAGCTTACAAAGTCTTCCTGTCCCTGGAAGTTTAATACTTATTCATTTTTATACTCTTCTTTCTTCTTATGAAATTTAAAAATAATCTAAAAATTCTATCTAAAAATAATATCTATCAGAAGTTTATTTTGATTTTTGATATGAGGTAAGAATCCATTCTGCCCTGCTCCAAGTTAGCTAACTTATTGTCCCAGCACTTGAATGTTTCACCTTTTCTTCTCTCATCAAAGTTTTCATCTAATAATGCCATCCATTCTATCTTGTTGGCCTGCTTGCACTTTTGAACACCCTTTAAGACAACAAGTTCTATGTGGAAGAAAGATATAATTTTCTCTGAATTGTTCACAGAACTTATTTTCTGAGCCATCTGACCATACCACCTCACCTAGTCTGTATTGACTCCCAAACAGGCTGGTTTTGAGGCTGAAACCAAACACAGTAGAGGGCCTGCTTTCCACTCTGGTGTCATACTGAGAGATGAGCTGTACCTTGGCCAGGAGGAGAACAGCCTAGGGAGAACTCATAGCTGCCTTCTTCCTTGCAAGGGAGGAGAAAATGTTAAACAAACTGGTGAAGTTAAAGGGTGGCTCTGGGGGTCGAATTTTCACAGAGGTGGAGGGGAAGTCCGAGTATGTCCAGGCATAGGGCTGAGCCCTCATGGGGAAAGTGAGCCATTTCTCTTCTCTCTGGATCACTTATAATTCTTTCTCAAGCTAATGGGTGAGTTGAGTCCCATCAATGTTAGAAGAACAGCTAATCTTTCCAGTTCTTAAGAGAGTGAGCCTTTGTGTTCCTGGGCAGGAGAGGGCCATTTAAGGCCTTCTTCAGCCTACTTTCTGGTCCTCTTTGGGATAAGTTAAGTGGGCATGGGTGGCTGTTGGCCCTCCTGACCCAGAACTCTTTTCCAGCTAAGCCCTTTATGGAGCAGTGACGTTGACAAATGGACAGGCCTCTCCATGAACTCCCTGCCTGCCTGCCTCAAGGGCAATGCTGGTTCCTGACATCCTGACCCATGGTGGTGAAGCAGGGACAGGGAGTTATTTGGTTTTTGTCTCAGAAGTGTTGAGTATCCTTCTGAACATCAAAGCCATGGACTGATAAAACACCTACCCCATCATAGAACAAAATGGAATTCATGTGATCCTTGGAAAGTACGATACTCCCATGATGACGGTGAGAAAACAGAAGACCACTAGAGAAGAAGTGCACCTTCCCTGGAAGGAAAAGAGAGCTGGTCAGAGCTGGAGGGCTGGATCCTGGGGGCCAGATCCCAATGTCCTTGCAGGTATCAGGGCACACACACTGGTAACTAGAGACTAGTATCTGTAATGCTTAAGTTACACAAATTTTTTTTTTTTAAAGATTTTATTTATTTATTTATTTATTTATTTTTTAAAAAGATTTTATTTATTTATTTGTCAGAGAGAGAGAGAGAGAATATGAGCGAGCACAGGAAGACAGAGTGGCAGGCAGAGGCAGAGGGAGAAGCAGGCTCCCCGCCGAGCAAGGAGCCCGATGTGGGACTCGATCCCAGGACGCTGGGATCATGACCTGAGCCGAAGGCAGCCGCCCAACCAACTGAGCCACCCAGGCGTCCCAAGTTACACAATTTTTATCCCAAGTCCTGTGTTCTGAGGAAGCCAATGGCACAGTCCTGGAGCTTCAGAGAGAAATGAGGCATCACAGACTTCCCATAAAATTAGAAAAAACAAGTGAATAAGTTATCAGCTACTGGGAGAAAGGCAAAATTCACATTCACTTGTGGGCGTCTTGCAGGGAAACACACTGAAAAAGACTCTAGGTACGTCTGCTCCACCACTGAGTTTACAGACTCTCCTTTCTCCTATCTTGGCCAAAGCTGATTTAGCTCTAAAGAGACCACATCCCTCACTTAAAGTCCAGCAAACAGCACCAGGGTCTCAGGTAAAGGACTGGTGAAGGGACCTAAAGGTTCCTGTGCCCAGCAAAGGAACATCTGAATTAGATAATAGGGGATTCTACAGACAGTGGAGGCCTGCTACTCTAGAGCTGCTCCTTCTCCCTCTGCCTGCTGCTCTGCCTACTTGTGCTCTGTATCTCTCTATCAAATAAGTAAATAAAATCTTAAAAAAGGAAAAAAAAAAAAGAAGATGGGTGGGATGTGGACAATGGATGTGGCTTTCTCAGTTCAAGGATTCAGGTCCAAAGACAGCTGCTGTTTCTGGGTGGCCAAAGTCATACAGAATAGCTCATTATGGGCCCTAGGGGGCAGACCAAAGAAAGGACAGACAGCTAAAATGACAAGTGTTAAGACTGGGCTTGCTTTGGAGACTTAAATGAAGCACCCAGAGTACCCATAAGACTCCTGCTCTCTGGAGTTGGTCCAAGCTGTATGCTTTCTTTTCTTCTAACAGTCTTTCTTTCTTTGTTTTCATATCTGTAGAAGAAAGAAATTACTTCCTGGAGTTCAAGGCACAAGCTTGAGAATACTGTCATCAATATCTAACTGCTAATGCAGAGGACAGAAGACAAAGAAGAGGGACTGATTCCTCGAGCCGTAGCTCTAGGAAGGTGGCCCCAAAGCTCTGAAGATTGTAAGGACAAGAAAAGCAAAGGCCAAGGTGAGGAACTTTGGAGACTTCAAGCTGAAGTCTTCCTGAGGAGGTGGGATTTCAGAAGGCAGAGAGGCCTAGTGAGTATGTGTACTTGTGTGTGCATGTTAATGGGGCATGGGAAGAAGTGGGTGAGGTGGAGGCAGTTTTTAGGTACAAGATGAAGGTCTGGAGCCTCACTATCAATGGAAGAACTAGATGACCAGTCAGAGGGAAACAATGCTAACCACAGCACCGGGGGCAGCAGCAGCCCAGTCCAAGGCATCGAGTGTAAGCCTCACAGCCTCTAACAAGTACAGTCTGACCTCCTTTGCACATAGCCTTGCCCTATGGCCCTCTTGAGTAGAGGCTACCCACGACCCAGCCTCATCCTGCATCAAAGCCAAGGTTCCTCATGGCTGTTTCCAGACTATTCCCTTCCATGCTGGCACAATACTTTCATTCCCTCAGAGACACAAGCTCTTTCTTCTCTTCACTGTTCACCTCTATGCCCTCCTAGTCATGCCACAACACTTCAAACAGCTTCTGAATGTGCTCAATCTTCTCTTCCACACCCAAGATGGTCCGTCTCTTCTGAGAGATCGGGGAATGGCCCATGCCCCATTCTGGGCTCACTACTCCTCAATCCCAATGCCACAGCAGTAAAACAGCACCCAGAACATCTCTGAAATCTTCAGCTCCAGAACCTACTCTCGGACTACAGCATCCCATCAGCCTTTTATTTTTTTATTTTTTTAACTTATTTATTTTGACAGACAAAGATCACAAGTAGGCAGAGAGAGAGGAGGAAGCAGGCTCCCTGCTGAGCAGAAAGCCCGATGCGGGGCTTGATCCCAGGACCCTGGGATCATGACCTGAGCTGAAGGCAGAGGCTTTAACCCACTGAGCCACCCATGTGCCCCCCCATCAGCCTTTTAGCCATCTCACTCCCTGATCCCATCCTCTGACATCACTGAGCCTTTGAAGCCTCAGTCCCCTAGTATTCCCCGATTGCTCAGAAACTGCTGACTTTCCTCTCACCCATATCCAGGGCAGATATTCTGGAATAGGACATGCTTTAATCTCTGTTTTGTCAGGGAAAGGGACAGGAACAGATTCTGCTCAGTGTTTACTAGTTAACACCAACGGTACCAAGCATGTCATATACCTTATAGTTTTCTGCCTTCCCAACAATCTGAAGAGGCAATCTTCTTACAGGGCTGATGGGGAGACACAGCTCAAACAGGTTTCTCCCAAAGTCACAGACTACTTGCAGCGGAGTCAGGTACAGAGCAGAAGTCTGTAGGGGACCACAGCATTGTGGCATCTGGTTCCCTTCGATTCTCACCCGGCTTCCTCCCCTTTACCCTCTCCAAATGGCTCATCTGACAACTTGTGCTGCTTCTTAGCCTTATGAGGCCCACAGTGTGGTCTGCAGTACCTCCTCTGCTGTCTTAGCTCCTCCACCAGCTCCCCCAGGGCCCAGCCAAGATTTTCAGCACTCTCCTCATACTACGACCTCATCAATTCAGGCCACAAGATAACTCTATCTACTGTTTACAGAAAAAAGAGCGATCAACAGGTACTAGGAGGTAAGAATTGCTCTCCTCCTACTGCTTACTATCTGTACCTTTCCAGGTCCTGGGCTCACCCTCCACCTGTGTAGCTCTAACATGAAGCTTCTCAGAAGCAAGTCTAGTACCACTCAAAGGCCTCCTGGACAACATCCTTCCAAAGCTTCCAGAAAAAGACCACAGATGAGAGAGGTTTTCTCTAGCATTTCCTCTCTCTATACTCTGAAGCCTCGAAACAAAATGGGAAAGAGGAAGACAGAAATTCACAAGGCAGTGCTGGAAAAGCACTCATTATGGGGCCTGGCCCAGGGCAGGAACTCAGTAAATGGAAGCTGATTTTAGTATTGGCGCAGAACGGCTACCTTGGGTCACAGCTACCCCTCACCCTGGCTCTGGAAGCAATAAGTTTCATTATCCTCAGAGCATACATGAAATAACTGAAGTGACTCACTGGGTGGTCCAGTGCCTGTTATCTGGTCTCTCAGATCCTAATCCACTTGAAGTGATGACACTTCCAGTATCTGCTCTGGATTCATGACTGTCAGACTTCGGTCTGAAGGGATATGCCTTTGCAGGGGTTTCTCAGTGACCACGGTAACCAACTCCTGAGGAGATCTCCTTGTCTTTTTTTTGTTTTAAGATTTTATTTATCTGAGAGAGAGAAAGTGAGTGAGAGAGAGCACAGTGGAGAGGGGGAGAGGGAAAAGCTGACTCCCCATTGAGCAGGGAACCTGACATGGGGCTTGATCCTGGGACTCCAGGATCATGACCTGAGCCAAAGGCAGACCTTAACCCAGGCACCCCTCTTTGGCCCCCTGTCTTATCCTTGGTGCCCTTACTGAAAGGTCACTGTCATTCCTTCTCCATTCTGTGAGTCCAAAAACCCAAGGCAAGAGGAAGTTCTCCCTGACTACTCAAGCAGCAGGGGACCAAGGGATGGTTGTTTTTGATTGACCTCTGCATTACCAGGAGTCCAAAAGAAGGATGAGCCCTCAGGGCAAAACAAGACACCAAATGTCAATGAAGAATTTGGCTTTCCTTCCTTCAGACACCTGGCCATACAAATAAAGCTCCTCCTTCCTATATGAAGAAGGAATATTTATTTATCTCTGCTGGGGAAATAAGATGCAGTGGCTGATAAGAGACTCTTAATCTCACAAAACAAACTGAGGGTTGCTGGGGAGGGGAGTAGGGAGAAGGTGGTTGGGTTATGGACATTGGGGAGGGTATGTGCTATGGTGAGTGCAGTGAAGTGTATAAACCTGGCGATTCACAGACCTGTACCCCTGGGGCTAATAATACATTATATGTTAATTAAAAAAAAGATGCAATGGCTGGATAATTTTCATTTTATGTGACAGTGTGTGAAATGTACACATATTGTTTAAAGAGAAACAATAACAACACAATTCCGTGCCTGTACACTCGCCACTCAGCTAAAAAATCAAGCATTACTAGTACCATTAGCCTCCCAAATGCCCTTCCTCAGTGGCCCTCTTTCTTCTACCCAGAGGAAACCAACATCCTAAATTCTGTATAGTTTTATCATACTTCAATGTATCTATAAACCATATATTATTTGGTCTCATCTGTTTTGTTTTCATATAAACAGAGTCTTAGTACATGTGTCCTTCTGTGACTTGCTTACTACTCTCGACATCCGTTCCTGAGTCACCCATGTTGTAGGTAATATGCAGCTGCATAATTCTTTCACATGCAGTGCTGCAGAGGACCTTTTCTTCTCAAGAGTCCCTGACTAGCTTCCTGTGGACACTAGGGAATACACAAGAGGGTTTAGAATGAAGTCAGCAGATAGCAGATGACTGCTGCCTGGGCTTTCCTATCCTGAAAAGGCAGGACTCATTTTGGTTACCAAAGTTCTCAGGATGTGTCCACTGCCCTATGTGTCAATGGGACCAGTGCCCCTGTTTCTCACTGCTGAACAATCTCTGCCCAATGGAAAAAAACCACTCTGCAATCTGTAAATCACTACAGGGACAATGAAGGAGCTGCCTGAGTGCCAACCATTCATGGAGGCCCATAGGAAATAGTAAATATACAGTCAACTGATATTCAACAAAGGTGCACAGACAGATCAAAGAAAGAGGAGAGCCTTTTCAACAAAGGGTACTGGAAAAACTGGATATTCCTATGTAAGACAATGAATATCAGACCATACCTTGAATAAGACTTTTTGCCTATTCCCATCAGCCAGAGTAGAAAACCTCACACTTCACAGGGATGTCAGGTAGAATACTCAGAAGGATTCTGCCTCAGCAGTGGGGTAAAATTAGCCCTAAATTAAATGCTGTTCTGTCTCCTGGCTAACAAAGCTTAAAAGGAAGGCCAGATGTGGGGCGCCTGGGTGGCTCAGTGGGTTAAAGCCTCTGCCTTCGGCTCAGGTCATGATCCAGGGTCCTGGGAATCAGCCTCACATCGGGCTCTCTGTTCATCAGGGAGCCTGCTTCCTCCTCTCTCTCTCTGCCTGCCGCTCTGCTTACTTGTGATCTCTGTCACATAAATAAAATCTTTTTTTAAAATTTTACTTATTTATTTGACAGACAGAGATCACAAGTAGGCAGAGAGGCAGGCAGAGACAGAGAAGAGGAAGCAGGCTCCCCGCTGAGCAGAGAGCCCGATGCGGAACTCGATCCCAGGACCTCGGGATCATGACCTGAGCCGAAGGCAGAGGCTTTAACCCACTGAGCCACCCAGGTGCCCCAGTAAATAAAAACTTTAAAAAAAAAAAAAAAAAAAGCAAGGCCAGATGATATGAACAGAAGAAAAACATATTAGAACAATTATTATAACTGTATCCCGTATGTTCAAGAAGCTAAAAGACTGAAACATGTTAACTTGAGACATAAAAGATGTAAACAATACCTAAACCAAATTTCCATAGATGAAAAATACAATGTCTGAGAAGAAAAATACACCGAATGAGACGAATGACATTAGACAGTTGTGGAAGTTTAGCTAAAAGCTACTCCAGGGTCTTGCTGCCCCCACATACATTTTGTTTGGCCAAGTGACCTGGTGGGGCGGGGGAGGGTGGTGCTTAAAATGACACTGACCCCTCAAACAAGCCCTGTGTAGCAGCCTGCAGACTCACAAGAAAATGTAAGTTCCTGACATGACTTCCCCAACAGCCCTTGTGATCAAGTCTCCACTGCCTCCTAGGGCCATTCCCTTGTGCATCCCTTAGAGAAAACCCCTGTGGAGCTTACCAAAACCCTGCTCTTTTGGTTTGAATTGACCTACCTGGCCTTAGCCTGGGAAGCCCAAAGCATCCTACCCACAAACCCTAATAAAGGCATGTGCCCCAGGTCCTGCCACTCTGTCTGCATTCTGTTTTGACCTTCCTGTGTGCCCTGAAGGCATGAAGCATGCCATCGCCCTGTACTTCCTCCAGGACTTGTGAGAAATAAAATTCCCTATTTCAATTTCTTTTGTGGTCTTTTGTTGAACTTGGCTCTCCATTCAGTACCCTGCGTTCCACTTCACAAATGTTAATTTAACATTAACAAACTCATAACAACAATGCAGAAGAGGTTAGTAAATCAGAATATATACAAGTAGAAACTATGCAAAATGAAACATGATGAGAAAAAGGACTGAAAATAATTGTACAGAGCAACAGGGGGCTGTGGGACAATTTTAGGCAGCAAAGTGGAGGCCCAGAATAGGAGGGGAAAAACTTAAAAAAGAGGCCAAAATTACTAACTTGAGGAAAACTAAATCCATCCATTGAAGAAGCAAAATGAATTCCAAGCACAAAGAACATGAAAAAAGACATACCAACTCACAGAAAAATAAAATTGCTTAACATCTGTGATAGAAAGAAAATCGGGATGCCTGGGTGGCTCAGTTGGTTAAGTGTCCAACTCTTTTTTTTTCTTTTTTTTTTAAGATTTTATTTATCTATTTGTCAGAGAGAGAGAGAGGACAGGCAGGGAGAGTGGCAGGGAGAGGGAGAAGCGGGAGCCCAACTCCGGACTCAATTCCAGGATACTGGGATTATGACCTGAGCCAAAGGCAGACACTTAACTGATTGAGCTGCTTGGTGTCTCTGAGTGTCCAACTCTTGATTTTGGCTCAGGTCATGAGATCAAGCCTTGTGTTGGGCTCTACACTTAGTGGAGTCTGAGAGTGCCTCCCCTTCTCCCTCTGTTCTCCCCACACTCGTGCATGGACATACACTCTTTCTTTCTCTGAAAAAAAATTTTTAAAAATCTTAAAAAAAAAAAAAAAGAAAAGAAAATCTCAAAAGCAGCTGGAGTGAAAAAAAGACAACTCTGATAGAAGGAACAACGGTAAGGATGGCAGTGGATTTCCACTCAGGAATGGTGCAAGCGAGAAGACAGTGGAGTAGAGCAAGATCCTTCCGGAAAGAAGGAAACCGTTGGGGTGCCTGACTGGCTCAGTCAGCAACTCTTTACGTTGGGGTCATGAGTTTAAGCCCTACGATGGGATTGAGCTTACTGAAAAAAAGAAAGAAAGAAAGAAACAAACAAACAAACTACTGACCTAGAATCTTTACCAAGTGAAAGTATCTTTCAAAACCTGAGGAGTGGGACTTCTGAAATGACTGTGAAGATTCTGGCAGATGCTCTCCCCAGAAAACAGCGATGAAACTGGTCTAATTGTTAAGACAACTCTTTAAAGACTCTGGTAATGGACCAAATTTATACAATAAAACTGAGAAGGATTTATTTGAGAAAAATCTACTGAAGCTTGATGAGAACGGTGGAAATGTAGTGTTTCAACCAGGGGCTATTCACTTGACCTCCCCTCCAGTTCCATGGTATACAAAAATCTTACAAGGGAGAGGGGCTGACTTTGTTTGAGACAAAGCATAGCAAATTATATAGGCGTGGATGTCAAAAAAAAGAAATCAAAGTGGCAAACATTCAGGGAATGCCAACATACTGACTAGCCAGAGATGTCAGCAGTGGCTGGTCCAGCTAGCCAGAATGCAACAGGAAAGTCAGGAGACTGAGACAACAGATGTCAATTACTATACAGCAAGAAGGCTGTGTTTTAAGGCATCTTCCTGGGGCCATGTGCACCACGAGACAGGTACAGGAATGCTCATGACAGGACTGTCTGCAATAGCAAGAAAATTATGAACCCCAAATGTCCATCAACAGTCCAAAGAATAAATAGCACATTTTCATATAAAGGAATCCCACTGAGCCATGAAAGTAAATGAACTTCATGGCTATCCACAACAATCTGGATGAATCTTAGGAAAAGAATAGTGAGCAAAAAAAGCAAGACCCAGAAGAACACAGAGTGTGATTCTATTTGTGCTACTCAAAACCAAGACATTGTTTACGGATATAGGCATATGTGGTAAACCTCTAAACCGGGCTCCTGAGGGTTAGCAGGTAGGCAGCCTGCCTGACCAAGGACAGCAGGCTGGGGAAGAGAAGGACACGTGAAGGACATAAATGAACAGGAAGCTGTACAGCAAGAAGTCCTGTGATGGGAGAAGTCACTAACTGGGGAAGAAAAAGGTTTCAGTGGAAGCATTTCAAAGTAAAGGAGGTACTAGTCTTATCTACATGTAGTGGAAGGGCCAACCCTGGACTGAGAATCAGAAGACCTGGACTACCCTCCAGACCTACTGTGAACTTGCACTATAACCTCAGACAAGTTTTCACCTATGGGGCTCAGGACAGGAAGCTCAATTAGGATAACGCAGGCTAAAGAGCTTTGTCAATGCCTTCAGGGAATGGGAACGGATGAGTTTCAAGCTCATCACAGTCTCAAGTAGAGACAGATTTACCAAGACACTAATGACACTTAAGCTTCAGAACCCCTCACCTGCCCAAGCCCCCTTCTAAGGCCCTCAAAAGAATCCTAACTATTTTGTGTTATTTCTCCTTGAAAGAGCCTTAAGTGGTATAAACTTTAAGCCCCACTTGATCTGAGCTCCAAAGTGGCAAAAAGTTTAACAGACAGCTAGGGGAGGTTCCTGTTTAAATTCACTATTCCTATTTAACTTTCCTGCCTCAGAAAACCACCTCCTAATTCAAACTACATTTCTTTCAGAAACTAAGAGTGTGCTCTCAAAAGAGTGTGATGAATAAGGCTCCAGAAATCCCTGGCTGTGTCCTTTGTGTACAGACCTCAGGATATATCAAATCTTCCTGGATAACTCAATACAGCACAAGATTACTTTTTTAAGAAGGCCCTTTGCTAGGAAGGTGCAAACTAATTTTGGCAAATATCCTTGCTAAATATTGTAACTGGCTCAACTATGACACAACCACCTCTGTGTTGCCTCTACAACATGTTTTTTTTTTTAAAGATTTTATTTATTTATTTGACAGAGATCACAAGTAGGCAGAGAGGCAGGCAGAGAGAGAGAGGAGGAAGCAGGCTCCCCACCAAGCAGAGTGCCTGATGCGGGGCCTGATCCCAGGACCCCGAGACCATGATCTGAGCTGAAGGCAGAGGCCTAACCCACTGAGCCACCCAGGCACCCTACAACCTGCTTTTGAAACACTATGCAATCTTGCCCCAAGGCTAGTAGCACTGTCACATACTCCCTGCCTTCAACAGGTATTCCTGACTCTGGTCTTCTGTACCTGGATCTGGAGAGGCACAAATGTATGCAGGGCTGGGGCACAGGCACAATACCAAACGCTATTACTTATTACCCGGCATTCTGTGGAGCCCCAAATCTCCTTGTGCTTTGTCTCCTCCATAAATGGAGGAGAAGAAGCTGAACCACTGATCTGAGACCAGGGAGAGGAATCTGCCACTGGACAGACTACTTCCAAGAAGAACAAATTATCCAGAAAGGGGATTTGCTCAGTAGAGACTGAGAAATTTGTGGAATAAGTCACAACTCTTCCTCCACTAAGATGGCTATATCAATAAGGGTAAGAATAGGACTCCTAAGAAAATGTTATTTTGAGAAAACCAAAAAGGAACATGGAATCCACGTAAAACCAGCAAAGTTCTGAAAATCTTAGGTCAGCAGAAATACTGCCAGCTTGGACTGAAAGGGACAGGGAGAACATGAAATCAAAGGAGAATACTGGACCCCTAAATGCTATTGGCAAGATGCAGGCTGATAAAAGTCAACTACAAAGTGCTACCTTTGTGAAAAAGGAAGGATGACCAAGGTGTAGCCACAAGCTTAGAGGAGAAAACTAAGAGTTTAGAGGATGAAACTAAGAGCCCAGGTGGCAGAGATAAGAGCCATGGTGGACTATTCCCAGGCCTTAAAACCTAACCCAGACCCTGGAGTGTACTCAGCCAGATTTCAAAGCTACCTGAGGCTGATGACTCTTTTTTATTTTCCATTACTCCCCACCTTTCTGAAGCTGAATGTCTGTAACTGTTATCCTATGCCAGGGCCACCTTGGGTGTTGGGAGGGCAGAACAGATAACTTCTTTCATTAGTTTCACAGGGCCACAGCTAGAGAAGAGTGTTCAGGGGTTGTATTTAATGAATTAAAAGCCAGAGCCTTATCTATATCTCATTTAGATGATTTTGATGATGAGATTTTGGATTTTTGAGCTAGTAGGATTTAGGACTTTGAACTGTTATCATAATAAGGTGGGGCCCTTGAGAAGGGGTGACTGTATTTTGCATGTGGGAGGAACATGAATGGAAAGCCAGAGTGTAGACTGTGGTGGGCAGAAATTTAAGATGACTCTCATGACCTTCATCTTCTGATGTTACTCCTGTGTTCATGTAATGTTATACTGCAAAAGGGACATTATTTGAGTGAGCTTCCTCTAATCACAAGCAGCTCTTCACAGGCAGAGTTTTCTCTGGCTGGAATAGAAAAGGAATTTAGACAGATCCGAAGGATAAGAGAGATTCAACAACACAGGGGAGGTTTTCATTGCTGAGATGGGGAAGGGCTGTCATAGGCATAGACCTCTGGGAGAAGGAGTTAAGCATGGTCCTGCCAGACAGCTAGCAACAAGATGGGGATCTCAGTCCAACAATCCTAAGGAACTGAATTCTGCTGATAATCCTAGATGAACTTGGGAGTGAATTCTTCCCCAGAATCTCCAGGTAAGAGGCTAGTCTGACTGGTGCCTTAACTTCAGAGAACTTAACATAAATCCAGCCAAGTCTACTTGGACTTCTGACCTATAGAACTGTGAAATAGCAACTGTGTGTTTTAAGTTACTAAATTTGTGGTAATTTTTTATATAGCAACAGAAAATTAATCCAGATGTATTTAGGTCCACAAATTCTATCTCTGGACACACTGCCGCTCTAGCCCATTCTGAGAACAATCCTCAGGCAGCAAGAAAAGGACCAGACTGTGGTTCTGGGGCCATCCCTTCCTAGCACAAGTTTCCTCATCTGCAAAATGGGTGGATAAAAGGATAAATGCTGTAAGGAAATATTTCTACACCAGCAAGTCTTTTCAAATATCAGATGTATTGCTAATCATAACACCCATGTCAATACCTGCAAAGAGGGACCCAGACACAGTCAAGAATAGAAAAGTAATAGCTGGCTCACCTTCCTCAGGCCAAGAATGTGGATTGCTGGAATAAAGATATGCTCCTTCTCCTCCTGTTAGAAAAGTACCCAGGAAACTGGCATCCCCCTTTAAAAACAATCACAAAGAGCAGACGATTTATAGCATAAACTTTACTGAATCAAAAGTCCTGCCCGTTTGTCTGTCTACAAAAGCTGCTTAGTCAGCCTCACAGAGACCCAACTTTTTACATGCCTTTGGCATTGCCTGGCTCTCTGGCATGTTACTGGCATTTTCAACTTGTACAGTCCTCTCTGAGTCCAGGCATCAAAGCCTGCTACGCTTGTTCATGCTCCAGTGGATTTCTAGCAACTGGAGACAGCTCTCCTTGCCTAAACCTTGACCTATAAGCTCTATATGTCTGGTCCAATATGAGACCTGCTTCTAATAGTACTGGGAGATTAAAAAAAACACACCAAAGGCCAAATGGCAGAACGAATCCCTCTAACTGTGTACCCCATTAAATTGTTATTTCTAAAGCTTTGCTGGGAGGGGAAGGATGCAAATAGGAATTGAGAAAAAGAGGAACATATTCTTCAGGTTAGCTCTAAAATGAAATATTCTAGATTATCCTCATAAACTGTTTATATTTCATTTTGATACAATGTTAACATTGAGGATAAGAAGGCTGCTTACATTCACTGCTTGCTGGGTTTTCTCAGACAATTTTACTTCATTATCTTCTACCTGTATGCAAAAGAAGTGCAAGTTTTCAGTTTCCTACTTCAAGGGCAAAACTCTCCTAGGTCTCCCCCATGTTCAATATTTCTAGGACACTGACTGCGCAGTCCCTCCACCAAATCCTGTGCTCTCAGGCCCTGATGGCTGGCAGAGCTGGGCTGTCTACTTGTCATCAAGACTCAGAGCCCAAGGCCATGGTGGACTCTCCCTCTCCCTGGGATCTGAGGTCCAGCTAAATGAGCCTACAAGATGTCTCCACTTGTATTTCACTTCAGAAAAAAGCAACTATTTGTAAGGATAAAGGGAAGAGAACATATTAAAATATTTTGAACATGTTCTCATTTATATGTATTCATGTGACAATAGAGGATGATTCTTGCTCATCCTATTCACATCAGAATTTATTTTGTAAAATAGGTACTCAGACCATTATTAGACTCACTGCTCTCATACTTTCTGTGTCCTAAGGCACCAGAGTTTTAGACCAACTTCCACTGATGAAGTTGGGACCCAGAGAGACTCTGCTGTAAAAACTCAGCAGCAACCATTCTGACCAGAGAATCTACTCCTTACTATCTCTGTGACTTTGGACAGGCTGGTCAATTTCTGACCCTTAGTACCCTCATCCGTAAAATGAAGGTTTAATTTCTTCCTTTCATAATTTAATAGGGACCCAAATCACTTAGTTCATTTCTTCTGGCACTTTCCCAAGATTAGGACAGAGTTAAAGAAACTAGATTCATTTGTATAAAGAAAAAGAGCTAAGATAAAAACTTCCATTTCTGAAGAGTAGCTAGCTTAGGATCTGACATCCCACCAGGGACCCAATGAAGAGGCTCTTCCTCAAATGTTCTCTCCAATTTCTCCACATTTAAATCCACTTCCACCAGATGAATGACACTAACCAGCCAGGAGCAGAATCTGGGTATGGCGGCTGTCAGGACTATGAAGCTGGTTTCTGTGGTAACAGTGCCATCTGCAGGAAGACCACAGACATGCCAGTTACTGCCCACTACTTGAGCTCACCTTGTAGGCCCCCAAACTACACCCCTCCCCTTCTCAGGAGCGATGGCTCCTCTTATTAGCATACAGTAAGTATAGTATGGTATAGTACACAATAACTAATAATACAATAGTAGTATACAAAATCTTGGGCCGTCAGAAATTGAAAACTTCCTCATCTGGGAACAGGGAGACTAAGGAGGGGAGGGAAGAAGGTTTCCCCATGTGATTAACTATTATTTTTTTTTCAACAAAGAGAAACACACACTTAAATGTAGAGTCCTGGGAATTAGTCCTTTTCATCTATATTTTTAATTTTTATCAAGGTAGTGCAAAGGTTAAAAAAAAGATCTGATTATCATTTCAAATTGCTTCTTCCTGACTACCAGTAAGGCTGTACATATTCTCATATGTGTGTGTGTGTGAAGATAATATTATAATTAATAACACGTTATGTATAATTATAATATACAATAATGTAGACTTATTACATATTACGATTTATACATACATAAGAACTATGACACTATATCTATTAACTTATTTTGCCAAAACAAACAAAAACTCAAGTTTTGCTTTCTAAAGACCTTATAAACACTTACCCTTTTCTTTAACCAAGATCTGAGATGTCAAGAAGGATTCTGAGAAGACCACAGACCCTAAGGACCCCCTTCCTCCCAGTAAATCAGGAATGTCATACACAGTCATACAAGCCTGTATCAAATGAGAAAACAGAGTCAAGCCAGTTGTCACTCTTAAACTTTCAGGGAGAGACCCTTAGGAAACAGATCACAAAATACTGCTCTAAGGCACATTTTGACAGAATACTCCAGAGTTTCTAAGGAAAACTCAAGTTCTTCTGAACTACATCTCAGGACCGGGAGAGGACTTCAGCATCACCCATGCTCCCCTGCAACTGCTTCTGATCAGAGACACATTTGGGCCATAGGAGTATTTCTATGTTTCTATAAATTCCCTCAAATTCCTTATCTTTCCTAAGATAATAGCCATCCTTCTTAATTGTGATGAGCCCCTGGCCTCTCAAGAGTTAGAGGTGTTTCTTTCAGGCTCTTGTACACTTGTATACTCCTCGCATCCTGGCATATCCACATGCTTGCCAATTCCTTCTCTGGTTGGGGCTCAAGTTCTGAACAAGTCTGGGAAGGTGGTCATTCATTCATTAAACATGTCTTCATCGATATTTCTGGATACATGTCAATACCTACAAATCCTTCTTTCAGTACCAAGAAAATGAAAAGAAAACTACTTAAGCTTTTATGGCAAGACAAATAAAAATAGAGGCTTTAGTAGGCTGGAAAAAAACCTGAAACAACACAGAGAGATCTCTTGAATGGCTGATAAACAAGCCCTAATTTATGTTAGAATAAAGAAAACAGAACAACTTCAGGGGGAATCTAGCAGAAGAAATGGAGAAAATGGTATGAGCCAGAGCCAGGGTCTGGAATGACAGAAGATCTGGTGAGGGACATGGGATAAGTAGCACAATGAGCACTCTCAGGTCCTGTCTCCTCTTGGCCTGATGTTGCTGAATGGCCATGTGCAGAGTTCCTGAAACAGAGCCCATTTTCAATATACTGTGATCCTAGCCTGGGATCCCTATTCCAGGTTCAGGGCACAGACAAAAGATGTGGGGCTCTTGAAGAAATTGCTAGATTTCCAAATACAAAAGGGAGGCAGAAGAGTTGAGGGAAAAAACTGTGATTAGCCAAAGTGGTTAGTTTCTCATGTTGTTATGAAAAAAGGATGTATAAAAGTGATAGGTAGGCTTTTATATTTTAGTTAACTTTCTGATTAGGCCTGACAACTGGGAGTTTTTGTTTTTGTTTTTGTTTTAAATATAAATCTGCTTCAAAGGATTTTGAACATGTGAAAACACGAAGCCTTCTTGGGCTGCATGGTCTCTCTTAATTGACAGTGGGAACCCCACTTTTGTTTCCAGATCAAAGAGAAGACAATCCAGTGGGTTATACTCAATACCTCACTTTTATACTTGCCTTCTAATATTGAGGAAGAGGAGAAAGAAAATTGAAAGGCAGAACTTCATTTCTACTTGAAAAGGAGGACAAGATTTATACAGAAAACAATTTTCTCTCTCTTCTTTCCTGTTTCACTAGTGGCTGATGAAAGTGTACTTAACACAATAGTATGATTCCACTGGGCTCCTGATCACCTTCTACCATGCAAAGGACCTTCCAGAGCACTGCAGAGGAGTCTAAATAGAGATATCAGGGCTTACGGTCTGGCAAGGAAATAAAGTACTAACACCTAATATCAGGAGCATCTCCTAGCATCCTGATGATGTCACCATGAAGTCGCTTAGTTCTAAATGAGCATCAACACAAAATGCTGATGATACAGGGAGCAGACACTTTATAAAAGGAGAACTTACAACCTTAAGAAGTTACTCTTGTTGTACTACTCTGTAGATGAGATGACCTACTGCTTTCCCACTGGTGATGGTGGCAGGCATGCATTTGCACGGAGTCATCCACACCTGCACACCAAGTTCCTGGTGACCAAAAGCTCACTGGAATTAAGGCTCAGGCCGTAGCCACAGAACAGACTCAAGGTGTAATCTGTGCCCATGTATTCTGCAACCAGAATCTTGGCTGGATAGCTACCATACTCTCATGCATTGCTTGCCAATCTTCTGCACATTAGGATGCACAGAGCTAAACAGAGAACTTGGCTTGTGACCAGGAGCAACTTGTCTAGAAACTCGGCTCCCCCAGGCCATGCCAGCCAGCTCACCTGGGGACCAATATATCTGCATCTCTAACCCATGCCCCTGTCCCATCAGGGTGCTCCCAGAAAAATGGGCTGGAAAGTTCTCTCCGACTACCCACTTCACTGGAGACTTAGGCCCCCAGTTTTTTGTTTCTTTTATTTATTTTCACAGACCATCGTAAGGGCATCAACTAAGGCCCTGGAACACAGAGAATCCACTAAAAACTCATCGGTCTGTGTTGAGACAGGTTTATCCTCAGCTCACATTTCCACATGAGGTCAGAGAAGTCTCAGTCAGTTGGAGGAAGCCTTCTAACCTTAGGCAGAAGTGTCTCTCCCAGGCCCCAGATAAGACTCTGGACCCTGGGAAGCTAAGGCATGGGATATGATGTGCACCTTGTACAGCCACCTGGGCACCCTTAAAATCATAGGCTCACTATGGCTGCAGCTGGAATGCTCCTGAGAACAGACCAGTCTCCTCAGGGACAGACTGCCCAAGACTCCCACCTACTCCTGTCTCACCCCTTGCAGATGTCCCTCTTTAGGCCACTCCCTGACAGCTGACTTGTAACACCTCTGCTTACCGTCTTTACAAAGTATAAGCTATCTTCACTGTCCAGAGGCACAATCCTAGAAGAGGAAGAGACAGGAGAAACATATATCACAATTACAATGTTCTTTTCTCAACCTGGCAACAACCCACAGACCCAGATTTCTTTCAGGGCTTTTCAAAGCACTGGGCGACATGTAGGCAGAATTAGTATATAGACCACTGGAAGGAATTAGGTCCACCACCTACTCCCATGCCTCAGTCTTTCAAAGGGAAGCACTCAGAGTACAGCGTCTCAGCTGAGTATAGCAAGTCCCAGGCCCAATCCTGGCACGATGTCATTGCCAGAACTCTAAGACCACCCACATCAGCAGTTACGGGATAGACTCTCTTCACTTCTTGTTCCTAAAACTTGTCCCAGAAGAGCATGCATCACAAACATACACTTACCTTCCCTGATTATTCACAGCATGGATATGAAAAGCCATCTTGGAGCTATAGACCCGAAACAAAATAAAAAGTCAGTCTGTTCTTGCTAACCACACTGCTGGCCACCCCCTACCCCCCAGACACCTGCTGCTGCAGTGCACCGGTGCTGGGCCTTCATGGCACATTTGCCAAGTGTGGGGCCAGCGTCTGACTCCAGTCACAGCTCTGCCTCTGTGCAGATTCTCAGGGCTGGCTTGACTCTTGGACAGAGCAGGAGAGAACCATGTGCTAGAACTGTTGCCTACTGCAGACAGGGAAGACCCTCTACTGGCCCACAGTCTCCTGCCCCACACCTGTGACATACTGTCCTGATCCTCCTCTTCTTTACTACCTTTGGGTCAAGCTGCCATCCCTGCTCCAAGCCCAAGCAGAGACACCAAGTCCTGTGTTCCTCTTAAGAGATGATTTGCTAATTTGATGTAGTGTAAGGTACTCGGTCATGTGACCTTGTGGAGAGAAGGGAGTGGGGGCTCCAGATGGAACTGCCATTGCCTGGTGTTCTCTTCTTGTTCTTTCCTCCAGCTAGGGAAGTATGCCCAGGACTAAAAGGCTTTGCCTGCCCTGGAAAGGCTGAGTGGCCTACTCAAAGCTCCGAGGAAAGGAAGAAGGGAATGACTATGCCAGCCATGTCGACGGTGACAGAGAAGCCCTCCCCCTACTGCCCAATGTGATAGCAGCTAACATGTACATGCTTAGTCACTCTGCATGGTGGGAAGACAAGAAACAGATGTACGGAGAGCTCCTTGTCTTACCCAAAGTCACACAACTAGAAAGCAAAAGAGTTTCCTCAAACTCAGTTCTGCCAGGAATAGATAATCCAGGCCAGCACAAGGCCTTAAGGAAACAAACTTCTATCCCTTTCATCTTATGGCCAGAGCTATAAGATCCAGAAGACCCAGAATAAAGAGGCCTAAAGCCTTGCACCAGAAAGATCTGGCTCTTCCCTCCACTCCTGGAGCTGCAGCAATAAAATTCTTGTTAGATCAACTTTTTAAATGTTCTTTCTTACTACCCAGGGCTGTAGGTGTAAGAAAAAGTGGGGCAAGGAGCTGAGGCACCACAGGGAACAGCCCATAAGTATTCTAAGAAAATTCCCCAGTGTCGCTGGTGTCTTTTGCCTCTTTTGCCAAAAAGTGCACCAAGTGGTCCTCATACAGGATGGGTGGCGGGTTAGATAGACTGGGTTCATAAAAGTTTAGCTATGGGCACAGACCACACAGAGGGCCCTGTGATATGCCAGGAGATGTATGATGGCTGGACTCTAGCAAGCCTGAATCCCAGAGCTTCTAGCTCCTGAGACAAAGCCAGGCTCAGGGTGTCTATTACCTGAGAGGCATCGGAGGCCCAAGGCCAGGATCTCCTAAGCAGGAACTGTCTCTATGTACCCAGGGACCCTGACCCTAACAAACTTCACCCTTCATGTCCCTGCTTTACCTTTCTATTCTCTAAACCTGGGTCCTTCAGGTCTCTGATGCTTCTGCCATTGATCTGCCTCCCATTCTGGCATCAGGAAATGTGTCTGACTCTTTCTCATATAGTTCCTCCATCTCTGGCTCCCTGGCCTCTCAAAGCCCTGATCATGAATGTCTGTCTTTCAGATATCCTCTTATTTTACTGGAACATTTCTCAGAGGGAAGATGGAATATCAAATACAAGACAGAAAAGGGTCTTTATTTAATAAAACATTAAAAATAACTCCTTATAGAAAATAACAGCCATTGCTTACCGAAGGGCTGCCTTAAACTGCATCAACTCAAAGAAATCTAACCCAGATCCCAGCGTCTGCTCGGCTACCTCCTTTGCCTATAAAAGCAATGACAAAACAGAGACAATTAGCTTTCACAGCAAGAAAGTGTACACATCACTGATAGGAAGTACCCTTCTAACATTTGGCCAGGAGAACATTGCGCCCCTCCCCTCTACGTGACTGCTTTGTATACATCAATAGATCAAAGTGAAAACATAGTGTTAAGGCAAACAGGTGCCTGCTTTCTTTGGGTTGGGTTCACAGGAAACACTTCATTCAGGCAGGTGGGCACTGGAACCTGATCTACCGGGAACTGTAATCAGCCAGGATGATGCCATTGTGAGGTCTGGAAAAGGGTATCCTCCTCCCCTCTCCCTTGGCCCTGGGGGAGAGACTACTGCCCTTGGAGTTTCTGCCAGATGCTAAGAATATTTAAATACCTAGATTTACAAAAGATCACTTAAAAAGAAAAAGTGTGAGAACTGATACTGCATAAGCCTTCAGCTAAAGGGCTGACAAATTCCAAGTTGCCAGGGATCCAGTTCAAGTGAGGAGGGAAGATGGCAGGGAGCTGGTGACTACGGCTACAGTCTCTGTGGTATCTACATCATACACAACCTTTCCAATATCAAATGGCTTCCTTCAGGAAAGGTCCTATTGGCATTGGGAGGCATCAAGCTGACTCTTCGCATCTCCTTACTGGGTCAGATATAGGAATCCAACTCAGCAGGGCAGGTTAACCGCAAAACAGCAAGGAAGAGAATGGTCAGAGAATGAGAACACATGTGCTTGTCTAGGAAAGGCAAATCAGATTTTCTAATTTTTAGTTGTTTTTTTTTTAAACACTGAATTATAGGAAATCTCACTTTGTAGCTCAAGACAAACTTACCTAACTCTATTAAATTCACAGTAGAAAAATCTATATTTTTATTTTTTAACTTTTAAAGAGCTAGTTAAAAAAAAATAAAGCTAGAAAGTAAAACAGTAGGCTACAGAATGACTTTTCTTTAACACGACCAGATATCTACAAAGAATTGCTGATTAGCGGTCGGTCATTCCTAGGACAAAGGCAGTTCAGTCACAGGCAGCAGAAGCTCAGTGCTCTCCAGGCACCTTTGTCTGGCGCCATCTCCACTGAGGCCTAGGCTCGCACAAAACTGACTACTACCAGGTGTCCAAAGCCAAAACACATGAATAGGAAGGTTTACACTGAAATTACTACTAAGGAAAGAGAAACGTGGTATTGAAATTACCTTTGTTAGACTGGAAGTTTTAGCATAACATGCAATGCCAGCCAAAACAGCCTCTATAACAGCAGCATACACCTGGGACAAGAGCCTACTTTAGAACAAAAAATATGGGTTAACTACAGCATCACAAGGTTTCAACAAAAGCTGCATGCACATAAATGACATTCCCTAAGGAACTGATTTTTAAAAAGAATGAGAAAAGTGCAAAAACAGAACTCATTGATTTCTAAGCCTTCTATAAAGATTTATTTATGTCAGAGAGAGAGAGAAAGTGTGTGCGTGCATGGGGAGCATGGCGAGGGGCAAAGGGAGAGAGACAGAATTTCAAGCCGACTCCCTGCTGAGCACAGAGCTTGACTCAGGGCTTGATCCTAGGACCCTGAGATGATGATGTGAGCTGAAACCAAGAGTTAGATGCTTAACCGACTGAGCCACCCAGGCACCCCTGATTTCTAAACCTTTTAAAAGCCATGTGCCCGGGCACCTGGGTGGCTCAGTGGGTTAAAGCCTCTGCCTTTGGCTCAGGTCATGATCCCAGGGTCCTGGGATCGAGCCCCACATCGGGCTCTCTGTTCCGCGGGGAGCCTGCTTTCTCCCCTCTCTCTTGCCTACTTGTGATCTCTGTCAAATAAATAAATAAAATCTTAAAAAAAAAAAAAAGCCATGTGTCCCACGTGATTTATACTTTGCTCTTTTTTTTCTAAGTTTTGTAGAGCTTTTTAAAAAAAAATTATTCATTTGAGAGAGAGAGAGAGAGAGAGAGCAGAGGGAGAGAATCTCAAGCAGACTCCATGCTGAGCACAGAGCCCAGTTTGGGACTTGATCTCATGACCCTGAGATCATAACCTGAGCTGAAACCAAGAATGAGCCTCTTAACCAACTGTGCAACCCAGGTGTCCCTATACTTTGCTCTTATTAAGCCACGAAAAGAAAAGCCAACTCTGCTCAGAAGACCAATCCTCCCTGTTTGTGATCCAACTGAAGAGAACTCTGCGGGCTCCCCAGCCCCTCTGTCAGAGGAGTCTGAATCCCTTCAGTATCTTGGTACAGACTTTCTGCTTTCTGGGGACCAACCACACCATACATTCATGTCATCTCCTCCCAGGCCTACGAACTGCTACTGGAACAAAAAGGAGCAAAAGAGATTACCTCAGAGGAGAAGATGAGATCCACATAAATTTAAATTACCAGCTGCACACCACTTTTAAGTAGCTTACCTGATCCAGAGAAGAGAGTGTGGTCCTGAGGGCAAACATTCCCTTCCTAAAGCTCCCTGCTCCTCACTCACCAACTCTGCCCTTTCTCTTGGACTTCTCACTTCCCAAAGTGATTTTAAGAAGGTTTCTTCCTTCTCAGCATTTTGGGCCAGATAAATTTTTTGTCACGGAGTCTGTCCTGTGCACTGTCCTGTGTTGTGTTCAGCAACACCCCTGGCCTCTATCCATTAGACGCCAGTAGTACCCCCAGTTGGGATAACAAAAATGTCTCCAGACACTGTCAAAGGTCACTGGGGGGTGGGGCTGGAGGAAGAGGAGCAGTAGAACTGCCCTTGGTTGAGAATCACTACCTTATGGGAGAGAGATTTGGGATCTTATCAGGGTAATTATAGAGAGAAGGGGTTCATCCACAAGGCCCTAAAAGGCAGGGAAGATGCCTGGCAAGAAGATGATAAAGACTTGCCAAAGACTATGTCAACATTTATACCTGAGAATCTTGTAACAAGTAAAGGAAGGTGACCAGAGTTGGAAAGCAGGAGGAACCTAGAAATGATCTGGTCTATCTCTCATCTTACAAAAGAAGCAAGTAGGGCCTCAGGAGGTAGAGTAAACTGTCCAAGGCACAGAAAATGAATAGCAGACTTGAATTCAGGTCTGCTGTCAGCCTGGTGCTTTTCTATTGTACCATGTCATATAGCCAATTCCTTTAATTTCCTCCTTGGCTCCCACACCACACCTCTACATTTTAGGTAAGAGATTTGAGTTGGGTAGAAGAAAAGAAGACAGAAAAAGCATACATAACAAAATGACAGCTCCAAGGATCAACATATCCTGAAGACTGCTGGCTAGGCCACAACAGAGGGGTATGTCTTGGTAGGAAGGGGCCTGGCAGGGGCACTGACAATGAGCATGGCCACTTCCAGGTAAGATCAGAATCCTCCACACCTTGGCACAAACACCAAAGACATATAAAGATGCCCTTCCTCCTTTCCCCACCCAGCCTGACTCACTCAGTACCAAAATGTTTTGGCCCCCTCACTGCTTGGCTTTCTCCTATACAAACCCCAGACAACAGCTGAATGCAAAGCCACCTGGCTACGGGCTTATAAAATGGCCTGAATGGGACGCCGAGACTCATGCCTGGATGGCGCTGCCATCGCCTACCAGCTCTGTGATTCACCAAGTCTCCACATGTACGCTCAAACACTAGTCAATACTAGTCCCTGAAGCAGGGCACCAATGAATTTGGTTAGGAGAAATGTTTAAGTGTCCAGAATGAAGATCTAGTGGCTAAGCACAGCTGGCACATAAGTACCAGCAGGTACAGGGGTGCCTGGGTGGCTCAGTCAGTTAAACATCTGACTCTTGATTTTGGCTCCGGTCATGATCTCAGGGTCATGAGATCGAGCCCCCTACTGGGCTCCATGCCGGGTGTGGCTTCTGCTTAAGATTCTCTGTCTCCCTCTCCCTCTATCCCTTCCCACACTGCTTGTGTGTGTGCAGGCGCACAAACTCTTGCTCTCTCTTAAAAAACAAACAACAAAAAAAAGTAGTACCAGCAAAGTGAGAATGTGGCTGACATGTTGCTAAAGGGCAGAAAACCCACACACTAAAAAACTGCATACACATTAATTACAGCTATACAAAACCTAAATGTATAATTTTTTAAAAACCCAGTAAGATCCACAGTTAAGATACTAATGGGTAGGGACGCCTGGGTGGCTCAGTTGGTTAAGCGGCTGCCTTCGGCTCAGGTCATGATCCCAGCGTCCTGGGATCAAGTCCCACATCGGGCTCCTTGCTCGGCAGGGAGCCTGCTTCTCCCTCTGCCTCTGCCTGCCACTCTGTCTGCCTGTGCTCGCTTGCTCTCTCTCCGTCTCTGACAAATAAATAAATAAAATCTTAAAAAGAAAAAAAAATAACCTGTTTAAAAAAAAAAAAGATACTAATGGGTAGTGCCAAAGAGGAGGAATTATGGCTGATCTTGTTTTTCTTCTTTTTCTCTTCTATTTCCCAAATTTTCTGCAGTATGATTATATTCCTTACATTGTATTTTTTCAGATACAGCTAAGTTGTTCCTACTCCAGAGATTCTGATTCAGTAATTCTGGGAACTACTATAGCCTGGGGATCATATATTTATAAAAAGATGCTTAGATGATTCTTTGTGGTCTGTCATTATTGGCCTTTGGGAAGCACTTGTCTAGACCCCAGTAGTTTACACTAGAATATTTAATTAGGTAATAAAAGAATTCTATTATGTTCATATTTCTTTTTTTTTAAGATTTTATTTATTTATTTGACAGACAGAGATTACAAGTAGGCAAGAGAGGCAGGCAGGGAGAGAGAGGAGGAAGCAGGCTCTCTGTGGAGCAGAGAGCCCGATGTGGGGCTCGATCCCAGGACCCTGGGATCATGACCTGAGCCAAAGGCAGAGGCTTTAACCCACTGAGCCACCCAGGTGCCCCTATGTTCATATTTCTGATGGAAAACTCCTTTTTGGAATTCAGTAGTTCCAGCATTGTTATGGATTGAATTGAGTCCTTCTAAAACTCATAATGAAACTCTAATCTTCAATGTGACTGTATTCGGAGACAGGACCTTTAAGAAGGTCACTGAAGTTAAATGAGGGGGGAGTAGGGACCTAATCCAGTAGGACTGGTAGCCTTATAAGAGGAAGAGACACCAGAGATTTCTGTTTCTCCACAAGAGCTCAGAGGAAAGGCCAGATGAGGACACAACAAGAAGGTGGTGGTCTGCAACTCAAGGAAAGAGGCCTCACCAGAGACCAACACTGCTGGTACCTGGAACTTGGACTTCAAGCCTCCAGAATTGTGAGAAAATAAATTTCTGCTGTTTAAGCAACCCAATCTGTGATATTTTGTTATGGTAGCCCAAGCAGACTAACACAAACGTTACTGAGTTTCTTTCTTCCTTTTTTAAAAATTAACATATAATGTATTATTTGCTCCAAGGGTACAGGTCTGTGAATCATCAGTCTTACACAATTCACAGCGCTCACCACAGCACATACCCTCCCCAATGTCATAACCCAGCTACCCCATCCCTACCCTCCACCCCCAGCAACCCTCAGTTTGTTTTGTGAGATTAAGAGTAGTAAGTTTATTTCTTATCTTTGGTTTCCTGTTATATGTGGGGGGAGCAAAGTCAACACTGGACCTTTTTTTAAAGTTGCACAGCCTTGGGGCGCCTGGGTGGCTCAGTGGGTTAAAGCCTCTGCCTTCAGCTCAGGTCATGATCCCAGGGTCCTGGGATCAAGCCCCGAGTTGGGCTCTCTCTTCAGCGGGGAGCCAGCTTCCCTCTCTCTCTCTGCCTACTTGTGATTTCTGTCAAATAAATAAAAATTTAAAAAAATAAATAAAAATAAAATTGCATAGCCTGAGTTCAGATCCCAGGACTATTCCCTAAGCCTAAGAGTCAAATCCAGAGGAAACACTGCACAGACCAGAAGTGGTTTCAACATAGATTCTCCCAATGTGTTTTAGGATGTTTTATTTTGGGGATTAAAAAAATGTACTATGTAGAAGACATAATAAGAAGAATCACACCATTGAAATGGGTTTGCAGAGGAAGTCTCTGAGTTCTGGAGAGAGGAGCACATGGCAAAGCTGGCAGGACTCCAAGCTGAGAGACAGGGCTAGGAAACCACAGCTCTGCTCACCATGTCACCCAAATGTCCTACCCACTGCTGATCTCAAAGGAGTTAGAGGGATAGCCACAACTTCTGAGTAACTCAACTTTAAGAAAATATAAAATAGAAATGAAGACTTACATTTGTTCAGTTTTCTTGGGCAACTTATTCTCATCACCTGTAACAAAGGACCATGAATTAAGTGTGACAAGTTCATGCGTCCTGCAAACACTTCACAAGGAGGCTAGAATTTCTTAATTCGAAGGAGAGGTCAAGAACTACATTTTTGGGACGCCTGGTGGCTCAGTTGGTTGAGCAGCTGCCTTCGGCTCAGGTCATGATCCCAGCATCCTGGGATCGAGTCCCACATCGGGCTCCTTGCTCAGCAGGGAGCCTGCTTCTCCCTCTGCCTCTGCCTGCCACTCTGTCTGCCTGTGCTAGCTCGCTCTCTCCCTCTCTCTGACAAATAAATAAATTAAAAAAAAAAAAGAACTACATTTTTTTTTTTCTTTTGGGTTAAACACAGTACAATCACAGCAGCTTTTCCCAGAATACTCCTAGATCTTCACCTTTGACACTGATTTTGACCACCCACTAGCGTCACCTGTGAACATCAGAGAAGACCTGGGGAATCTTAGGCTCTGGAATGTTTCGCCTTTATTTTTAATTTTTTTAAAATATGAGGTATAATTAAGTAGGCTCAGTTCTGACTCTTTTATCATCTGCTTAATTAGCTGACCCTTAATTATCATGCTTCTTTCAGAGTTTTCCAGCTTATACAGCAACACCCAGGTGAAAACCTGGTTTCTGCTGTATTCTGTTCTGTGGAGCAGTGCTGAGATCCTCATTTATTCTAGAGGTTCTTCTCCAGGTCTCTTTGGATATCTGCAACTTCTGGTTACCCTAACAAGAAGGGCAGCCCCAGTGCACCTGATGTTTCTGGAGGGCCCTGCAGCATGGAACACTTGCTCCCTTCTACCTTCTAGAAGGGTAGAAGGTACTCTTCTACCACGGCCCTTCTTCACCAGAACAGCAGGTACCTGGCTGACTCATCCAAACTCTCACTGTAGCCCATATCTCCTGCTATCCAACTGGGACTCACTCATCTTTGTCTTCCCTCTAACACGGAGCACACGGCCTCACACATGGTTAGACAATATACATGTTGAGCTGATAATTATTCCTCCAGAGATACATTCTTTGAGAAATGTGTTAGGTATATCAACTCTCCAACTGCACTGAGAGAGGGAGTTGGAGGCCTACTAAGTGGATATCATAAGCTTCTGAGGAAAGCAGTTAATGATGAATCCATTTCTAATTCATGGGAGATATTATTCATTAGGGAAGCTGATGAGATGAGAACTTACAGGGACTTACCCAAGTAAGGAACATAAGTAGCTCCAAAAAAGTATGTTCTTGAACAAGCAAGGGGTCCCTTTGGTGAGACGCACTGTACTACCTGGATGTCAGAAAAAAAAGTAAAAAAAAGAGTAGGGACTTAGTGTGTACTGCTGAAAAATGAAAATTATATCATTCATGGAAATCAAGTTTATCTCACCAATAGCTGATTTATTATTTTTTTAAAGGCACAGAGGAAAAGATCACCTTTAATTATTGTTTTTCCAAAAGTATTTTGTGTTGTGTATTCTTTTTTAAGATTTTATTTATTTATTTATTTGAAAGAGAAAGTGAGAGAGAGACAGAGCAAAAGCAGGGGGAGATGCAGGCAGAGGGAGAGGGAGAAGCAGGTTCCCAGTGGAGCCACCTAGGTGCCTCCTGTGTTGTGTTTTTAACCTTGGCTATATTGTGAGATTGCTATTGGGTCAGCTCATGGTGCTAATGAATTCGCAACTTAGAAGGTAAAAAGAAAATGTGCTTGGGTTTTGACTGTCATTAATAGTTCAGAACTTTCACAGTGAGAACTTTGGCTGACATGACAGAGAAATGTGTGGAAGCAGCTACAAATTCAGGAAAGGAGGGTGTGCCCCAGGTCCCCACTTCTATTCGTATTTCATCTCTGTACATAAGCCCTGGAAAGAGATTTAAAAATTCTTATTCTTCGGGGCGCCTAGGTGGCTCAGTTAGTTAAGCAGCTGCCTTCAGCTCAGGTCATGAACATAGGGTCCTGGGATTGAGCCCCGCATCAGGCTCCCTGCTCAGTGGGGAGTCTGCTTCTCCCTCTCCCTCTGCTTCTCTCCCCTAGCTTGTGCTCTCTCACTTGCACACTCTCTTTCTCTCAAATAAATAAATAAAATCTTTAAAAAAAAATTCTTATTCTTCTTCCCTGTTTAGTTGTTTATTTATACAAAGATGGATACAGATGTCCTTTTCTTTTGAAAATCCAGCATCTCATCAGGGTTCCCAGGCTATCAGTTATAAAACACAAAAATGCTACCATAAGAACTAAACCAAAAGAAATTAGTGCAATATATTAAAAAATAGCTAAATGTGACACAAATATTCATTCTACTCCAATCTTTGAGGAAATCACAAGAGAATGCATGGCATTTTTCTGTAATATTGTGAACACTGTGAATCCAAGTTAAAGATGTGTAATAAGGATTGTTTGGCCTACTCTATAATTCAACATAGTGCATATGATCAATATTGCCACGACCCTAAATAAAAACGCATGTGCATATTTCTATTTGTTGGTTAACTGGCATATTTCCTCAACAAAACATGTTTCTTGGATTTCCAAATTTCCCCCAATTGAAAGTTTCTTTTAAAATGCCATTTGTATAAAGAAGATGTGGTATATGTATATACAATGGAATACTATACAGCCATCAAAAGAAATGAAATCTTGCCATCTGCAACAACATGGATGAAACTAGAGGGTATTATGCTGAGTGAAATAAGTCAATTAGAGAAAGACACATGATCTCTCTGATATGAGGAATTTGAGAGGCAGGGTGGGGGGTTGTGGGGGTAGGGAAGGAAAAAGTGAAACAAGATGGGATCAAGAGGGAGACAAACCATAAGAGACTCTTAATATCACAAAACAAACTGAGGGTTGCTGGGTGGTGGGGGAGTGGGGATAGGGTGGTTGGGTTATGGACACTGGGGAGGGTATGTGCTATAGTGAGTGCTGTGAATTGTGAAGTCTGATGATTCACAGACCTGTACCCCTGGGTTAAATAGTACATTACATGTTAATAAGAATAATTAAAAAGAAAAGAAAAGAGGGGCGCCTGGGTGGCTCAGTTGGTTAAGTAGCTGCCCTCAGCTCAGGTCATGATCCCAGGGTTCTGGGATCGACCCCCGCTCTCTGCTCAGCGGGGAGCCTGCTTCTCCCTCTCCCTTTGCCTGCTGCTCTGCCTACTTGTGCTCTCTTTCCATCTCTCTAGTAAATAAATTTAAAAAAAAAAGAAAAGAAAGTGCCATTTGTTTCAAACCTGCTTCCTTAGATCATATCGTAAATTTGTATAAGCACAGATTAACAACTAAGTTATTGACACATTAAAAGAAATTGGTAAAACGGAATTTACCAATATAATGTACTGCTCAGATAATCTGGATTTGCATGTTTTACATGTCACCTATTAATCTGTTAATTATTCACAAACGGCACAGAAATGGAAAGGGTAAGTATGTTACTCTGAAAAAGAGATGAGTGAAGATGAAAGATCATAATCTAGGACCCCTCCTCACCCTACCCCAGGACCAGATCTCAGGTAAGTTCCTTGACTTCATTAAGTTTTGTGTTTATTAAATAAAGATTCCCAATTATTATAGAAAGTTGTATAAAAAAGAGTTGTATAAAGAATTTACTAAATTACAAAAAATAGAACAGTTTTAGGTTTACAGAAAGAAGTTAAACCCATAAATGTGTTGGGGATCCCTCTAAGACTGTATCTTCCAAGAGTTTGCCACTCTCACTCTGGTCCATATTTAGCCTCCAGGAATTCATCAAAATTATTATTTAAGTGTGGCTTCTGCTCCAGGTAAGCAGACACGGCTGTGATTCTCTGGATTCAACCTGTCTCTCTAGATCTCAGAGTAGGTTTGGCTTGAGACTTCAGTTCTTTGATGAGTCCAAGAAAAGTTGTTGGTTTTCAGTTTCTCAGTTTTTCTCTTGTAAGGATGGGAGAGATGATTTTCATGGTCTGTACATGTTAGTGCTGAGAGTGGAAGTCCACCCTGGATGTTACTTCGGTCCTGCACTTCAGCAGACTTCCTTTGACACTGCTTCCATGGGTGAACAGGGGAGCATGATGCTTTGTTACAGCCAGGTAGGAATGTAACCCCAGGTTCCTACACAGTCTGCTGAAACCCAGTGTGAGAGAGGTGTGTGTGTGTGTGTGTGTGCGCGCGTGTGTGTGCGTGCGCATGTGTACACGTGTGTGTGTGTGCTCCTTGTTACTGCTGGGCAAGAACAGGAATTCAGATTCCCCAGTCTGCCTTCATGGGTGCCACCCTGGCTTGGGACAGTGACAGACATTATGGGTTGCGGGTAGCCTTGTTATGGCTGAGTGATGGTTAAAGTCCTGACTCTCCACTGGCCTCCAATGATACTACCCCAAGAAGAACACCTCGTTACTGCTGGGTAGGGGTGCACATCCTGTGTTCTCCATTGATACTGCAGGGGGAAGGAGGGGTCACTGGTGCCCAATGGGATGAAAGTCATGGCTTCCTAATGGGCCTTCTCTAACATTAATCCTAACAGGGGTCAGGGTAAGGCAATGGCAAGGGCAAGGTAGACATCTAGGCCCTTTACTCAGTACTTATTGGTAGGGGTGGATGGAGAGGCAGTTTTTTTTCTGAGGGGTTTGCCTGAAGTAGGATAACTGTTGTCTAAAAGTTTTCTGTCTTGGGGCAACTGGGTGGCTCAGTGGGTTAAGCCTCTGCCATAGCTCAGGTCATAATCTCAGGGTCCTAGGATGGACCCCCACATCAGGCTCTCTGGTCAGCGGGAAGCCTGCTTCCCCCTCTCTTTCTGCCTGCTGCTTCTGCCTGCTTGTGACCTCTGTCAAATGAATAAATAAAATCTTTAAAAAAAATAAAAAATAAATAAAAGTTTTCTGTCTTGCTAGGCTGTCCCCTCCCTAGTCCTTCTGCCAGAGACTAGGCTTTTCATGTCTGTGACAATTGGCATTTCGGGGTTGTCGGCTTCTCCAGTATCCAGTCTGAGATATATAAGCAAAAAAGAACCCCCCAAAACTCACTGCCATTTTGTCCCTTTGGTCCCAAGTTCCTCAGCCAGCTTGCCTTCTTCTACCTTCCACAGTCTTTTCATGTTTATTTTACATAAAATGTCCAGTGTTGGGGCGCCTGGGTGGCTCAGTGGGTTAAGCCTCTGCCTTCAGCTCAGGTCATGATCCCAGGGTCCTGGGATCGAGCCCCGCAACCAGCTCTCTGCTCAGCAGGGAGCCTGCTTCCCCCTCTCTCTACCTGCCTCTCTCTCTGTCTACTTGTGATCTCTCTGTCAAAAAAAAAAAAAAATCTTAAAAAAAAAAAATGTCCAGTGTTTTTAGTTGTACTCAGTAGAAGGAATTGGAAAAAAATATGTCTACTCCCTCTTCCCAGAAGCAGAACTCGCTAAATTTCCTTTAGTTTCAACATATTTAGTGAACATATAAGATTACACCAAGAACCCTATGTCATTTGGCATTTCCTGTGTATTCCCAGGATCCTTTGGGGGGTTAAAACGAGGTCTGCACTCTCCCATTAAAGGGCAGTAAGATCCTGATAGCACATCCATCCACTCAAGTAGCCCTATATTCCTGACCAGCTTAGAGGCAGAAAAATTTAGTCCATGAGAGTGTCAGTCCAGAGCGACTTAGCCTCATGTTCTCCAATCAAAACTAAAAAATAGTACCTACCTCACCAGCTTTCCTGACTGTCAGGAACATTTTGAAAATACTTAAACTTCCACAGCCTTTTACAAGCACTAGAGTCTCATATTTCGGTCTAATGTTTCCTTTAAAAGAATGTAGCATGGGATGCCTGGGTGGCAATGGGTTAGAGCCTCTGCCTTCGGCTCAGGTCATGGTCCCGGAGTCCTGGGATCGAGCCCCGCATCGGGCTCTCTGCACAGCAGGGAGCCTGCTTCCTCCTCTCTCTCTACCTGCCTCTCTACCTACTTGAGATCTCTGTCTGTCAAATAAATAAATAAAATCTTAAGAACAAAAAAAAAGAATGTAGCAGACAATTTACCACCAAATGAAAAAGTCTTCTCCCTGGCACCCTCAATAAAAGAACAGTGATCCTCAAAGTTTATGTCCTGAAATGTAACAGTGAAGACATATCAAACCTATTAGGCTTGGAATGAGTCTATTTGTAAGTTAATTTAAAAGTCTTATTCTAATGACAACATTACTATGACAACTTGAAGAGTTTGGTTTGATAAAGTATTTTTTTAAGCTTTTTCCTGCAAATATTTATTAACTACGATGTTTTCAAATCACACCTAGTACTTATGCAAAAATACAGTGAGTTTGCAATCACTTCTTTCACTCCAAAACAACTTCGAGATTAAATCAATACACAAACTAGAAAGGTTCCCCTTCCCCTCCCCTCCTCCCTATTTATAAAACCAATTAAGCAAGTCAAGCCACTCACCATGTGTTTGGCAAAGCTCCCATTGGGACCAGTGTTGCGTACCAGATGCCCTTCAGAAGGGAAGTTAAAATTGCCAGCGTTCAGATTTTCTCGTGTGGAGTGATTACCAAAGAGAACAAATGGCTGCCTATTAGGGCTGGAGTGGCAAACCAAAAATGTGATTAGAAAAGAGAGTCCTAGCTAGGGCAACTTCCCAGTAAGTGGGTTTTCAGTCCTGCTTGGGGTTTTCAGTCTTGTAGTCTGAGGAAAGAGGTCAGTACAATCCCCCTAATACTCCTTGCTTGCTGGGAAGTGATACCAGATGTCTCTGACTCCTCCTACTGACCCACAGGGATCATTTAGGAACATAACTAAATTGAAGCCAGGTTTGTATTTTCAGCTTGTTCTACTTCTTAAGGACAAAGTTCCATAGGTCTGTCCATGATGCAGAGATGGAGCAAGGTTCCAGTTTCATACAACAGTATTTTAATAGAAACAGAAATTTTAAAGGATGACACCAGTTGCGATACTCAGACTATAGGCAGACAATGGAGGCATTAACTATTCCAGAGCAGCTTTTAGGATTGGGAGGAGGAGAGTAGGGTTGCAAATATCTCACTGCCACACTTACCTGCCCTGCATGCATCCCCTTCTTCTGTCTCCTCTTTTGGTTAGACTTGTCTATTTTAGTTTTTTGCTGTCACTTTCTGCTCACTTCTCAGTCCACTTCAGTTGACCCCTCAGTCATTTTACTCCAATTACTCTTGCAAAAGTCACCATGTGACTTTCACATAGCAAATAGCAAATCCAATGGATAGGCTTCAGCCTGCCCTTCCTTGGTCTCTCAGAAGCACCTGACACCCTCTCCCTGAAAGAGCTGTTGCATCTCAGTTTCCCTTGTCAGCCATTCTCTTCCTCTATCTGCCTCTGAATATTCCCAGGGTTTTACTTTCAGCTGTCTGTCTCTCCTTTCCTCTTTCATCATCTACCCCCGTTCCTCTTCTAGTTCTTGCAATAAATAAATGGCATCATCATCCACCCAGGGACTGAGCCAGACCTGAGAAGCCTCCTTAGGCCTCCTTGAGTTCTCCTGCCCCTTACCTTCTAAATCCAACCAACCACCATATTAGTTTCACTCCTATTTATCCATTTCCCTTAACCCACATGGTCACAAGCCTCATCCATGATGCCATCATTTCTTCCCCAAATAACTGCGCTGTCCCCTCACAGTGACCGTGCTTCCACTCTTGCTCTCCTATAATCTATTCTCCACAGTTCAGAGGGGACAACTTTCATACATGGAAAGCTTTTTAATGCCTTTATTTCATTTTCTGGAGAAGGACTGGAATCTTTTACATGGCCAAAGAAGACTTGTATGGTCTGGCCTGGCCAACTTCTTTGGCTCCATGGAAGGTCACTCTCCCCCAACTCTTATATTCCACCAAACCCATCTTCTTTTATGTTCCTTACACTTTCACCTCGGGATGCTTTTCTCCCTTAATCACGTTTAAAAAAAAAAAAAAAAGATTTTATTTTTAAGTAATCTCTACACCCAGCGTGCGGCTTGAACACAAAACCCTGAGATCAAGAATTGTGCATTTCACCGATTGAGCCAACCAGGTGCTCATCTTATTAGCTTTACTCATCATTCAGATCTCCCCTCAGAGAAGACCATGTTCTCCAGCTATAGTCTTCACAATGCCAAGTTCTTTTCTCCTTCATGGCACCAATCACAGTTTGTAATTACATTATTTTGTGAGGTTGCTTGATTAATGTCTTATTTCTCTACTACACTACACACTCCATAAGGGCAGAGACCATGACTGTTGGGTTTTTAAAAAAATTTTTTTTAAGTAATCTCTATGTCCAACATGGCATTTAAACTATGACCCAGAGATCAAGAATCAAATACTCTACTGACTGAGCCAGCTGGGCACCTCCATGACTGATTTACTTTTTAATCATTTATCTCTTGCTTAGCATGTCATATGTTCTCAACAAATACTACCTAGAGGATATTTTTAAGATAGTTTCTGCTATGGACTGAATGTTTATATCCCCCACAAAATTCATATGTTAAAATTCTAACCCCCAAAGTAATAGTATTAGGAGGTAGGGCCTTTAGGAGGTGATTAAGTCATTAGGGTAGATCACACAGAATGGGATTATAAAAAAGGCTCTTATAAAAGAGCCTCCTGAGAGATCCCTTGTCCTTTCTGCTATGCAAGGTTATAGTGAAATGACTGCTTTCTAAGAGGAAGTGGGCCCTTATTAGACATTGGATGGGACAGTGCGATCTTGGGACTTACCAGTCTCCAGAACTTTGGGAAATAAATGTTTTTTGTTTATAAGCAACCTAGTTTACGGTATTTTTGTCATGGCCCCTAAAATAGATTAAGATGGTTCCCTTTATTCCCTACCCTTTCCTTAAATTGCCCTTAGTGTGTGTCATGTGGAAAATTCTTTGCATTTCTTGTATTATCCTTAAAACTATCTCCTTAAGTTTCAGGCAAATAGGAGCTCTTAAAAGTAAACATGACTCTGATTCTTCTTCTGAAGCTTAATTCGAGGTAAATGACTCTTTAGGCAGAAAAAGATGACCCTAAGTCCCACCCATGGCAATTTGTCTCACTTCAGATTGGACTGGATTTAGGGAAGAAAAGAGAGGAAAGATCTACTCTCATCTATCCATCAGAGGAACCATAACCCGCAGGGGCCCTGCCAATTACCATGATAAGAGAGATGCTAAAGGAAATACCTCAAGAAAACAAATGCAGCAGCCCTAATGCTCCCGGTCTTCCTGGGGCTGGACCTTTATGCCTGAACCTTTTTACTCCCTGTAACATGCTATGGATCCCTGCCTAGCCCTTGGACATTCTGCTTCCTAGCTTTCCTGGGGGTAGGGATGGAATATAAAATTCTTTTCTTTAGATTTCAGCAAGTTACAATGTTTTAAAAGCTAGTTTACTATAAACCTGTATTTAAAAAAAATTTTTTTTAAAAGATTTTTATTTATTTATTTGAGACAGACAAGAGTGAGACAGCACGAGCAGGGCAGAGGGAGAAGCAGGCTCTCCACTGGGCAGGGAGCCTGATGTGGAACTTGATTCCAGACTCCGGAATCAATGACCTGAGCAGACGGCAGCCACTTAACTGACTGAGCCACTCAGGTGCCCCTAAAACTTATTTAAAAAAATATATGGATAGGGGCACCTGGGTGGCTCAGGTCATGATCTTAGGGCCCTGAGATCGATTCCACACGGGGCCCCACATTGGGCTCCCTGCTCAGTGAGGAGAACTGCTTCTCCCTCTCCCTCTATACCCCACTTGTGCACTCTCTCTCTCAAATAAACAAATATTTCAAATTAAATAAATAAATATATGTATATATATACACAGAAAAGCAGTAAACGGACAATTTTTCAAGGTATTAATTTCTTACCCTGTGATGACTAAAGTCAATTTGTATTTTCCTGACTCTACCTTAGGGACTTAGATGCTCCCTCACAACCACCCTCCTGGTCAATCCCATTTTCTCTATTACCATTAACCTTTCTTCCCCAAGAAACTTACCTGTTTTCAGTTATATGGCTGGAGATCATTCCATGACTGAAGTAACTTCTGAATGGCTAAAGAAGAAGCCAATATTGTCTATATTAAGATCATAATTTTATAAAACAATCATAAAACCCCCTCATATATGTACATATGAATGTAAGTATTGTGTGTGTGTACACGTGTGTGTGTGTGTGTGTGTGTGTGTGTGTGTGTGTGTTTGAGAGAGATGTTTACAGATTATTTTAAGAACATGGAATGACATATGTAGTAGAAAGCAACATGAATTTTTAGGGCAGGTAGCAAACAAACAAAAAAACAGCAAAAGAAATAAAGACAAAAGGCTGCAAAAGAAAATGGGAGGTAAAGAAAATTACCACCTATGGTCCAAGTTACTAATCATGTAGGAATTTTCCCTTCTATTAAAAATTTGTTTTTCTACATTTCTAATAAAGGAATATATTTTAATTCTAACACACCAGTTTATTTTTATATTTATTTTTTTATTAAATATTTTATTTATTTATTTGAGAGAGCAAGAGCATGCAAAAGCAGGGGGAGGGGCAAAGTGAGAGAGAAGCAGACCTGCCGCTGAGCAGGGAATCCAATGCAGGGCTTGAACCCAGGACACAACATATTAATTTAAAATCGGCATTGAGGCGTGCCTGTGGCTAAGTCAGTTAAGCGGCTGCCTTAGGCTCAGGTCACAATCCCAGAGTTTTGGGATTAAGCCCTACATGGGGCTCCCTGCTCAATGGAGAGCCTGTTTTTCCTTTTCCCTTTGCCTGCTGCTCTACTTGTGCTCTCTCTCTCTCTCTGTCAAATAAATAAATAAAATCTTTAAAAATAAGTAAAAAATAAAATCTGCATTGAGAAAGAATCCACAGAACTTAGAAGTACACTGAAAGAAGTTTCCCAGGAAACCACAGAAGTATTTCTCAGCCTTGGTGTGTATAGTACTAGGCTAAACACTAATCTAAACTTGATATGCAGGGTCTGTATTAAAAAGGTTCAAAAATTCCAAAAGGCAATTTTAATCTACTTAAATAACATCTATTGTTCTTCCCACACCCTGATTATGTAAGTAATATATGCTTATTTCAGAATTTAATAAAAACCACCTATAATCTTCAATAACTGTTAACATTTTGGTATATTTTCTTCCTATGGTACATCCATAGTATATGGTTATACCAAAGCCTATTAAATAGTCTTCCATTCTTCAAAATTTGTATTGCTACTAACTCTCTTATATTATGAATAATACCGTAATAAACAACTTTCCATAAATTTTATTTGCAGCTCTGACTATTTCCTTAAAGGACATCTAGAAATGAAATTTTAGGGTAAACAGGCAGAACTATATTGCCAAACTGTTTTTTGAAGAACATCTGGGATGCCTGGGTGGCTCAGACGGTTAAGCATCTGTCTTCAGCTCAGGTCATGATCCCAGAGTCCTGGGATTGAGCCCTGCACTGGGCTCCCTGCTCAGCAGGAAGCCTGCTTCTCCCTCTCTCACTCCCCCTGCTTCTTTTCTCTCTCTTGCTCTCTCTCTAATAAATAAGTAAAATCTTAAAAAAAAAAAAAAGAAAAATGGTATTTCATTGCTGTTTTATTATATGGTCCTTTGATTTCTAATGAAGTAGAGTATTTCAGATATAGTCAATGGCCATCTGGATTTCCCTTTGGTAATTAACTGTTTACTTACATCCTCTGGATGTTCGTCAACTGGAGTTTGGAGTTCACAGATCTTACTGATCTGTAAAAGCTCTTTATATATATATATATATATATATATATATATATATGTATATATACATATATATGTTAAAATAGCTAAATTTTACTGAGGGTTTACCATGTGAACTGTGATAAACACTTAACCAACTGAGCCACTCAGGCGTCCGTAACTGTGATAAACACTTAAATGCATTATCTCAAGTAGTCCTAATAATCTATAAGGTTTATTCAATCACTCACCCATCCAGTTAGTTAATAATACTGTACTAATACTAAAATGGGGGAAAAAAATGAAAATGAAATCTACACAATGGAGTACTATGAAGCATAACAAAGAACGAGGCAGATCTCAATGAACTGACTTGGCGAAAGTTCGAGGACATATTCTTGTTGGGGGGGAAAAAAGCGAAGTGGAAATGACTACATGTATCTTGCCCTTCAATGAAAGAAACAGAGAAAATACACAGATATCTGTTTATTTGTGCAAACGAAAAAAAGATAAAGCAGAAATGAGGAGATTTGTTACCTACTGGTAGTGGAGCAAGTGGAAAATGGTGAAGAGAGGGAGGGAATGAGAAGGGGGTAGTAGGAAACAAGGAGTGACATGTCACAGAATATACCGCTTTGAGTATCTTTCACTCTTAGAACCACAGTAATGACAAGAAAAAAGAATCCAGAAAACTGAAAAGGGTATTAGTGAGATCCGGAACTACTTCAAGTGGCCTAATACAGAGGTAATTAGAGTCTCTGAGAGGAAAAAAAACAAAAAAAGACCAGTTATATACAGAGGAACAAAGAAAAAGAATAAAAATTAAGATGAACATTAAAGATAAAGAGGAGAACATCACAAACAATGCAAGGGAGAAGACAGTGGAACAGCATCTTCCAGATACTAAAAGGAAAAAAACTGTCAACCAAGAATTCCATACATGGAAAAAATGTCTTTCAAAAATGAAGGTGAAATAAAAATATTTTTTGAAAGCTGGAAGAACTCATCATCTGAAGATTTGCACCATGAAAAATATTAATGGACACTCTTCAAGGAAAAGGAAATCATACTGAATGGAAATTTGGATCTACACAAAGGAATGAAGAGCATCGAGAACAGTAACTACATACGCAAATACATGAAATTTTTAAAATTATTTAAATCTTTTAATAAAGTGGGACGCCTGGGTGGCTCAGTTGGTTGGGCGGCTGCCTTCGGCTCAGGTCATGATCCCAGCGTCCTGGGATCGAGTCCCACATCAGGCTCCTTGCTTGGCAGGGAGCCTGCTTCTCCCTCTGCCTCTGCCTGCCTCTCTGTCTGCCTGTGCTCGCTCTCTCGCTCTCTCTCTCTGACAAATAAATAAATAAAATCTAAAAAAAAAAATCTTTAAAAAAAGTATTAAAAAGGATTAAAACAAGATTAAAAAGAGAATTAAAAAAAGAGAACTGACTGCTTAAACAAAAATAATAGCAATGTATTAGTGGGGTTTATAAAATGTAAAAGTGAATGCACGACAACAAAGATCAACACCAACTCCAAAGGTCAGGAGTCAGTACAGCACAGGAGAGATGAGGACTGGCAGTGCAAGCCCAAGACAGAATCAAGTGTAAGCTCAAGACTGCTCCTCTGATCCTCCCTGTGACTAACTCTGGGGACTGGCCTATGCCCTGATTCTTGATTTAGATACCTTAATTTACTCATAGAGTGAGTTTTACACTGAATCTAGTAATTTCACCATTGTTTGCCTGGAAAGAAAACTTACCTAGGGGTTCAACTGAGGAAAGGAGTGCTACTCACATGTGGAGAGTTATTTTTAGGCCTAGTAACTAGCACCAAATAGAATTCCTTTCCGACAGAGGTACCACCAGACTCTAAAATGAGCATCCTTCTCATATAGAAGCTGGCACAGAAAAACAATAACAACTTCTTTATAGAGGTTGGTAGGTTGGTATGGAGGCTAAAAACTTCTTTACAGCACACAACAAAGCTTAAGGCAATAATAACCAAAACATATAAGGATTGGTACTGTTGAATTCTGAAAAAAATTAACAAAACGAAAGCATAAAAAATAAATAAGTTAATCAGTTTTTTCTCTTTGACCCTTTCCCTACATACCTCACCCGCCTGAGATTCAGAAAGTTCCAGCAGGAAAGGAATTTCTGTATCAAAATTAGCAAAGAAGCTAGTCCACTGATGTTCAAAAGCCACCAAATCCTAGGAAGAAAATAAAAAGGATAATGCATTCGGTCACATTAAGAGGTACTTTAGAAAACCAGAATCATGAAACAGCATCAGCTATCAAAATACCAGATCACTTAAATATATTTTAAAAGTTAACAGCAAACTACAGATACATGTTATCACATAGATGAACCTCAAAAACACCAAAAGAGGCCAAATATAAATGACCACCTGGTATATGCTCCATTTATATAAAATATCCAGAAAATGCACATCTATAAAGACAGAAAGTAGATTAGTGGTTTGAATGAGGCTGAGTAGAAACAGAGACTGATTACAAGTTAACACAAGGGAATTTGAGGGGTTGATGAAAATGTTCTAAAATTTGATTGTGGTGATGGTTGTACAACTCTAAATTTCACTAAAATTTCCTGAATTATACACTTTAAAATGGGTAAATTTTATGGTATATAAATTACATTCTAAAAAAGTTATTTAAAAAGAAGACAACAATGTGCACCCAGAGCCTTACTTCAGCAATCTTTATTAGAGAGAGGGACTTATTTAAAAGCACCTAAAAGACAGTACATCCAGTGACAAAAGGTGGTCACACCAGTGCAGCTTTGTTTAAGGACAAGTCAGATGACCTTAGTTAGAAGTTGGGTAGTGCCCTGGGTGGCCCATAGTCCTCTTCTCCCTCACACCCTCCCCTAGTGGTGGTGGAGGAATTGCAAAACTCTGTGCTTTTCCCGGTTGACTTTCAGTGCAACCTCTCTACCTCCCCCATCCCAGCTGTTTTTCAGCCTCTCTGAACGCATTCCTGTTCCCAATTACCACACATTGCTTTGTGCTTCTGGCTTTCCTTTAAAACATCATTAGTTAACCAGAACACACGAGTTAACCAAAACACATGAGTTGCTTAAGATACTCAAATAACTATCTTTGTCTTTTTTTTTTTTTTTAAAGATTGTATTTATTTGTCAGAGACCGAGAGAGAACACAAGCAGGAGGAGCGGCAGGCAGAGAAGGAGGCTCCCTGCTGAGCAAAGAGCCCCACAGGGGACTCAATCCCAGGACCCTGAGATCATGACCTGAGCCCAAGGCAGACACTTCACTGACTGAACCACCCAGGTGTCCCTCTTTGTCTTAAAGTTACTGATAATTCATGGTCAGATAAGTTATCTTTACTGTCCATCTCACACAGTGTGTTTGTATGTTGGGCACTGGCCTAGTGCCTTGCTCACAGCAGGCATTCTGTTTGCTGCACTAAAACTGATTGGCTGGATCTATGCTCCTCTCCATTCTCTCCCAGTCGATAAATAAGTACTCAGACTTATGGGGTGTTACCCATGTACTGACTCTACTTCTGGCCTTAGGCATAAAGCATAATAGACTTCTGCAGGGAATACTTAGTGTAAACAACATTCTTACTAATGGCTCTGCTGCTTGCTGCCCAGATGATCTATATTTATAGATAGATGCAGAAGTGTATGTGTATACATATCTAAAATTATTTTTAGTAATCATGTAAGTGACAGTGCTGATATAGTTTTCTATATATATTTTATATATAATGTGGGATAAAAAATCAGGTATATGTGTATGAGTATATGTATATTTCTTAGCTAGAATTTCCTAGCTCTACCCACTGAAAAGATCTAGAAACAACGACCAAACCAATACCAGTGAGCATTCCTAGCATCTAGACTGTTGTGTTGAAATACGACTCCCCACTCAAAGAAACCAGAACTTATTAGAGAAGTGACTGATTCCAGATCTGGGAGAGGAAAGGTATAAAATAATCCAGGAATATCTTGTCATACTATATGATAAGCAAGTTATCAAGGACTATAGGATTGTGTTAAACAATCTGTGACCAACTTAAAGTAAGCCACTCCCCAAAGATGGAACAATGTGAACATTAGTAAAGATGATAACTCCAGGGGCGCCTGGGTGGCTCAGTGGATTAAGCCGCTGCCTTCGGCTCAGGTCATGATCTCAGGGTCCTGGGATCGAGCCCCACATCAGGCTCTCTGCTCAGTGGGGAGCCTGCTCCCCCCTCTCTCTGCCTGACTCTGCCTACTTGTGATCTCTCTCTGTCAAAAAAAAAAATGATAACTCCAATGGACAGAAACATCAAATATGTTTACATCTATGAGTTCAGAATGAGACATATTAAAAAGAACTGATTGGTTACTTTTGGAGAATGGCTGGGAGCTAACTTTACTTTTAAAATGATAAATAAAATCAAGAGTTCAAACAATTATCCTGCTTTTCCCACATGGACTCTACCACTGCATAACCAAATAGCAAGTTGAGTATTCCTCTTTAAAGAATATAAATGAAGAAGGAATTACAAAATTGGAATACTACCATTTTACAATGGTGAATAGAGAATCTAATTAATAAAGATCTAAGGGTTGCATATCAATGTTCAAAAATAAAAAGAGAATCAATTAGATATATGTACTTCTTGTAAAGAATACAACACCCTCCCAGAAGTAGTTTTCCCTTCCAAAATCAAAACAGTGATTAAAACTCTATATTCAGGGCACCTGGGTGGTTCAGTGGGTTAAAGCCTCTGTCTTTGGCTCAGGTCATGATCCCAGGGTCCTGGGATCAAGCCCTGAGTTGGGCTCTCTGCTCAGCAGGGCGCCTGCCTCCTCCTCCCTCTCTGCCTGCCTCTCTGCCTACTTGTCATCTCTGTCTGTCAAATAAATAAATACATAAAAATTAAAAAAAATAGACTCTAGATTCAACTACCAATAGTAAAGAAATACAGAACACAGGGGAAAATGTTAAACTACTCGATAGGAATGTGATCAACAAATCCCAATGAAGACAACTATAAGACAAATGATCTGGCTTCCTTAATAGATAGTAAATGAGGGATGGAGACAAAGTGATGGAGCGGGAACCTATAGATTAAAAAAAAAACCTACACACACACAAACATACACACACACACATATGCATGCACACAGAGACAAAGTTAAACTATGTTTTTTTGGAAGTAAATTTTGTTGAAAAAACTGCAAAGAAAAGTAAGGGGGTTACTGCCATAGAATTCATGATAGTGTTATTCTTGGGAGAGTAGGAAAGAGGTGATGGGTTTGATAAAAAGCAGATTGCTTCGGGGGTGGAAAGGTTCTGTTGCTTTGCTTTATAATGACTCATTAAGCTATATGTTAGTTTTATGTTCTTTTCGGAGTCTGTAGTAATAAAAAGTCTTTAAAAACAGAGGCACAGGTACTATGTATTCACTACAGAAAAGTCAGAAAATACAGAACAAAAATCAGTTAATATTTTGTAAAATATTCTCATTGTTTTTACAGAGGTATCTTACACACACACACACACACAAATAAGTGCATACTTATAACTGGTAACCTACAGTTACCTGGGTTAGACTGCTCTGTCATACCACCTCTGTCCTGTGGCCCAGTAAAACAGACCTTCTGAGTTTGGGATCCTGACCTGCTGCTATTGGGTCCAAATGGTGCCCCTGATCCAGGATCCAAGATAGTCTGTGTGTTTTGGGGAATATATGAAAAAAGATGGGGCATCCTGTTCCAAAAAATTCCCCAAGGACGTGTCAGTACTAATTACAGAATAAGGTAGAATGAATCATTAAATATCACTTTCAGTTTCATGCTATGAGTGAAATGAAAGATGTGATGAATTCTCATACTT
The DNA here is from genome assembly GCA_004024625.1 of Mellivora capensis. Taxonomy (NCBI): domain Eukaryota; kingdom Metazoa; phylum Chordata; class Mammalia; order Carnivora; family Mustelidae; genus Mellivora; species Mellivora capensis. Next base: position 5,809 of record PISX010001735.1, on the reverse strand, counting down.
AAAATAGCATTATATATGACATGTCCATATAAATACACACACACACACACACGCGCGCGCGCAGAGTCTTAGAACGTCCTAACAGCCTTGCATTTCTCTATGCCCACTTTATAGATAAGGAGACTGAGGTACTGAAAAGTAAAATGACCTGCCTGAGGATGGAATACTAAAGAGCAGAAGTGGAAATGTATCTAAGTAAGAGATACCCAGATCCTGTGTTTTTTCCACCAGACACACTATTCTCCACCTTTTCCCTAATACAAATGGTGCACTTGTGGAAACAGATACTGTGTATGTAGGTGGAACTGGTCAGTTGCATCTGATGATGAAGAAGGGAAAGTTTATCTGCACAGACTCTTTGAGCCCAAATCTAGAACACAGGCCCAGATAGATATCAAGGTCAGATAAGCAGCAAAGGTCTGAAAACCCCAAGAACCATGCCAGTGTGCCTTGGTTCTTGGCTGGTAGAGAAGGATACTGAACTTTAGACAGAACTCTTGGCCGTAGGCTGGCATCCAGCTCGCTAGTGGCTCAAAGTCTGTATCATGGCACCACCAGCAAGTTGACTTGGCTTAAGGACTAGGCAAGGAGAAAGCACTCACATCTGAGCAGTTGCTCATAATGTTCAAAAGGAGAGGATTCTGGGACTTTCTGTGTATTTCAGGGGCTTTCAGACAGGTTCCTTCCCTGTGGCTAGAACGCTCATACCCCCCTCCTCCTCTGTCTGGAAAAATCTCTGATCACCACACATGACTCCTTTGGGAAGCAATCCTGAGCAATTCCAGGCAGTTATTTTCCTTACTCTCTATGTTCCATTGCAATTACACCAGTTACTAAAGAATACCACTATTATTGGTCTAAAAGCCCATTAAACAGTATGAGTGGGAGCCAGGTCTACCTATTTCTGTGTTTTAGCATAAGCACAGTATCCAAGAAATAGCAGGGATCAAGTTATTATTTGCTTAATAAACCAAGAAGCAGGGGTGCGTGGATAGCTCAGTCAGTTAAGCATCTGATTCTTAATCTCGGCTTAGGTCATGATTTCAGGATTGTGAGATCGAGCCCTGTGTCAGGCTCTGTGCTGAGCGTGGAGCCTGCTCAAAGAGCTGCCAGCAGTGATTGGCCAGTGGGAATTAAAAGCCTAGATGTTGGGCACCTGGGTGGCTCAGTTGGTTAAGCGACTGCCTTCAGCTCAGGTCATGATCCTGGAGTCCTGGGATTGAGTCCCATGTCAGGCTCCCAGTTCCATGGGGAGTCTGCTTCTCCCTCTGACCTTCTCCCCTCTAATGCTCTACCATCTCTCTCTCTCTCTAAGTTTTTTTAAAAAAATCTTAAAAAAAAAAAGCCTAGATATCAATTCTGGCTTAAGATTACACGTCTTGACAAAGGGGAAATAGACGTGAGCAGAAAAAGCATTTGGATGGTGGACAGAAAAGAGGGTTTTATTTTTTATCTTTTTAGATTTTATTTATTTATTTGACAGAAAGAGAGAGTGCACAAGTAGGGGGAGGAGCAGGCAGAGGGAGAGAGAGAAGCAGGCTCCCTACTGAGCAAGCAGCCTGCTGCAGGACTTGATCTCAGGACTCTGGAATCATGACCTGAGCCAAAGGCAGCAGCTCAACCAACTGAGGCACCCAGGTGCCCCAAAAAGAGGGTTTTAGAGAAGTTTGGAGGCTATGAAACAGCTCAGAGAAGGGAGAAGAAAATAAGGTAGATTTTAAAAAAGTGATAGATTTTAAAAAGTGATTTTTAAAAAGTGGGTACAAATTGCTCCCTTTTCAGTAATTTTTCTAGAGACACAAATAAAGACTAGAATTGCATTTTAAATACTTCTGGCTGTTGGATTCGAATTTTATTAACATTTGTAGATTCACCACAAGAGATCCCTGCACAAATTTATGGTTATTTTTATACATGTTTATAGTAATTTTTACCCCATGTGGGGTTCAATGAGCTATTTGGAGATGTACTTCATCAGCTTGGAAAGTTCTTGGGACATTATCAGTTCAGATTTCCTGCTGCATTTTCTCTCTACTTTCCTTCTGTACTTCAACTATACTATGTAAGATCATTGGACATTGTTTGGCAGATACTGGACGCTGTTTTACTCCCCTTAGTCTTTTTTTCTTGGTCTTTCAGTTTAGAAACTTCCTCTGACCTATCTTAAAGTTCACAGAACTTTACTTCATTTGTATCTAACCTGCTACTAAGACAATCTAATGAATTCTTCATTTCAGGTATAGTATTTTTCATTTCTAACATTTCCATTTGGTTCTTTTTATAGTTTTCAGGTCTCTGCTGAAATTCTTTAGCATTTTTAGTAGTAACTTGAAATTTTCCATTAGTTAATTCCACGATTTGGACCTAATTCTCTTGACTCTTTCTTTCTTTTTTTTTTTTTTAAGACTTTACTTTTAAAGTAATCTCTACGCTCAATGTGGGGCTTGAACTCACAACCCTGAGATCAAGAACTGCATGCTCTACCAACTATGCAGCAAGGTGCCTCTCTATTGACTGTTTCTTAATAATGAAATTTTCTTACTTTATATCTTCTAATTTTTTAATCATATGACAGACATTTTGTTATTAAAGTTTTCACTGATAAACTGAAGTACGTAATATTTACCTCTAGAAAAGTACACCCTTTCTTTTATCAGGACATTAAAGTAGGGATCTAAGTAATTTTGATCTATAATTTATCTGGGTCTGGATCTTACCACATTCGTGCATTTGTTAATCACTAAATTAAAATATTTTGAGGGTAGGATCTGAACTTCAGTTGATTTTGCTCATGGGAAGTCAGAAAGCCAGGAAGGGCCTGGTCTACAGCCCACGGTGATTACCACTATTGCTTCTTCAGCTATAAGATGTCATTGTTGGCTGAGGTGCAATTAAAAATGTCCCTCTGGGACGCCTGGGTGGCTCAGTTGGTTAAGCGGCTGCCTTCAGCTCAGGTTATGATCCCAGCATCCTGGGATCGAGTCCCACATCGGGCTCCTTGCTCAGCAGGGAGCCTGCTTCTCCCTCTGCCTCTGCCTGCCACTCTGTCTGCCTGTGCTTGCTCTCTCTCTCTCTCTCTCTCTGACAAATAAATAAATAAAATTAAAAAAATTAAAATAAAAATGTCCTTCTGAGTGGTCCCTCTCAACTGACTCCAGAGATGTGTGCAATGTTCTTAAAAATACAGTGTCATGTTTAGCCTCCATGTGTGACGTATAGCATCCTCATATTCCAAGGACTGCATGCAAGTGCAGTATGGGTCTCAGACACTTGTAGAAACTCCTTAACTACTATTTCTCATCCTTCTTTGTGGTTAAATTTTCTTTTAAATTCTTTTTTAAAGATTTTATTTATTTATTTGACAGAGAGGGAGAGGAGCACAAGCAATGAGGAGCAGCAGAGGGAGAGGGAGGGGGAGAAGCTGGTTCTTCAATAAGCAGGGAGCCCAATGTGGGGCTCAATCCCAGGACCCTGGGATCATGATCTAAGCTGAAGGCAGATGCTTAACCTACTGAGCCACTCAGGCATCCGTGTGGCTAAATTTTATCATTTTTGCATTCTTATACTATAAATTTTTGCATGTTCACTTTTTTCCCGTAATTAGACTAGCCATGGATGAATGATGATGATGATGATTCAGTCTTTTCAAAGTAAAAAAGTTCAGGTTTTATTTTTCTTTTATATTCCTATTTAATTAGAAATGTTTAAGCAGAATGGATGTTCAATTTTATCAAATGCCCTTTAGGCATCTATGGAATTATCACAAATGGTTTCAAGGAGAAAAATTAGTACAGTGATCACATTAATAGATTTCTTGGTACTAAATAAATATTGTACCCTTATTCCACTTCGTCAGAGAATATTCTAACATGATACTGGATTCTACTTGCTAATATTTTACTTAAAATACAGGCATTAAAGGGATGGCTGGGTGGCTCAGTCAGTTAAGCACTGGCCTTCAGCTCACATAATGATCCCAGGGTACTGGGATCGAGCCTGGCATTGGGCTCCCTGCTCAGTGGGAGTCTGCTTCTCCCTCTCTCGCTGCCCCTCTCCCCCTCTGCTGGTGCAATTTCTTACTTCCACTCTCTCAAATAAATAAATAAATAAATGATCTTTGAAAAAAAAAATACAGGTTTTAACATTGACAAGTGAGACTCGTCTGTAGTTTCTGTTTTTGTTACTTTTGTGGGTTTCAGTATCATAACTAACTTAATTAAAAGGCTACACACTGTTCTTTTTCCATGCGTACCTAGCCATGGTCACTGAGAGACACCACTGAGCTGCTTAATCACAGTACCTATTCCGCCTCAGTTTTATCTGTTGCTCCTCACTGGAAATTGATCCCCCCAACTTAATGCTTTCTTCCAAGTTCCGACATTAAAGGTTGATCCTGTAATCCAGGAGTCAGCAAGTCCTAGCTTGTGGACAGGCCACATATCTTTGTAAATAAAGCTTCCTTGGAACACAGACACACCCATGCATTTAAGCATTGTCCACCATTGCTCTCGGGCTACAATGGCACCGCGGAGTAGTTCTAACACAGTTCTAACAGAGAAGGAGGGCACACAAAGCCTATGCTTGCTGACCTCTGCTTTAATTCTGTGATTGTTTTAAGCCAAACCCCATCTTTTTAATCATTTCATCTCAGGGAAAGAGTGCAAAAGACACCATCTGTGTTGTTGTTGTTTTTTAAGATTTTTATTTATTTATTTGACAGGCAGAGATCACAAGTAGGCAGAGAGTCAGAGAGAGAGAGAGGTGGGCAGGCTCCCTGCTGAACAGAGAGCCCGATGTGGGGCTAGATCCCAGGACCCTGGGATCATGACCCGAGCTGAAAGCAGAGGCTTTAACCTACTAAGCCACCCAGGTGCTCTAACCATCTGTGTTGTTTTTTTGAAGTCCAGCCCAACCAAATGTTTTTAGGTGGAAATGTCAACCCTAGTAGGCAGCCTTGGTCTTGCCTCAGGTGAGGTTTCCTCAGAGTGAAAGAGGCACTATCACTTTTCCTCCTTCCACTTCCCCCTCCCCAGGAGTTCAAGATAACAATCAGGGAACAAGTGTTCAAATAAAAACATATCTTGCATTTTTTCAAGTTAAATACCTGTTAGTAGATAACTGAACTGGCTCTAACATTTATACATTAAATACAATTTGGCTTCTTACTTCTGAAAGCAAACTCTCCAGAGACATAGGATCCATCTTGCTGTAGACATTCCATAGACTCAAACTCACATCCTGCAACTGCAACATAAGGGTAAAAACATTGAAATAAATGAGTCAATATCACTATGACAATCAGAAGTATCATAAATTACTATCTTGGTGAAAACTCAGTGATTAGAATAATAAATAAAAATCTTATCAATTATATTAGAACCAATACATATTAATAAATGCTGTCCCATTCAAGGAAGCTATCTTTACAGAAACTTTGGTACATATTTTGAATACCCTTCTGAGGACTCTACTCAATGCCCTTTGAATTAGTTTTTTCAATCTAACTGGTGGGAACAGGGACTGTTCTCAGCCCTTAGCATGTATCAGGCACTGTTCTTGATTACTTTTCAGATTTTTTTAAACTCTGCCCTTGGTAAGTTACCTGACACATGAATGCACTGACACTTCTTACATACTTGGGATGGGGGAGAGCAGGGGAATCTTGGCAGATCTTTGGGGTTCTCTCTGGGCACTTTCCTTTTTAGTACTCTGGCTGCCCTGCTCTCAAAAGACTCCACTGCATCTTCTCGACTTAGAAAATACACTGGGATCCACCTGGGTACCCCCTCCACCCCATGCCGAGGGCCTG
>PISX010001734.1:9732-183899 GCA_004024625.1 Mellivora capensis | reverse complement strand
TTTTTTTTTTTTTTTAAGATTTTTATTTACTTATTTGACAGAGAGAGGTCACAGTAGACAGAGAGGCAGGCAGAGAGAGAGAGAGAGAGGGAAGCAGGCAGAGAGCCCGATGCGGGACTCGATCCCAGGACCCCGAGATCATGACCCGAGCCGAAGGCAGCAGCTTAACCCACTGAGCCACCCAGGCACCCCTTTCTAACGTTTTCTAACTGCAAATATTACCACTTGGTGAGGACCTTCCCAATCACCCTCCACCATGGGAAGAACCGCCCCCCCGGCCGCCCTTGACCCCAAGATGCTGCATGCCTTTCCAACAGCGTGGACGACATCGGCCCCGTGTGGTCACATGGCCTTTCCAGGGCACTCGGCCACGTTTCCCTCCACAGGGGCTGTCTGTTAGGCTTTAGGACTCCAGGTGAGGGAGCTCTCCCCCATCTCTATGGCCCCCATAACATGGGGGCCTATAGCCCGAGACCCTGCTAAGGTCTGGTGTTACCGCTTAAAACAAAAACAGTTTGCCAACACACTACCAGGGATGGGCGGGTGGGCCCGGCACCCCACGCATAGCTCCTCTGGGTAAGTCTGTCCTGCCCACCAGTCCCTGAGCCCCGCAGTGATGACGGACAGACCTGCAGTCCCGGCTCAGACCGTGTCCACCTGGCTCCAGAAGCCTCCCGTTCGCCTCCTTCCCTGCTCTCCTTTCCCGAGATGCTCCACAGGGCAGGTGCCCATTCCAGCTGCATCGGGCAGGTGGCTCACTGCCCTCGGCCTCCGGGAGATGATCTGTCTGTCGGAAAGTTTCAGGACCAGCTACAGCCACACGGCCATGTCGCGATGGGTCACGGCCTGCCACGGCCAGAGCCGCTCCTTGAAGACCCATCCCGGGCTGGTGGACAGGCCTCCGTGTCGGGCGAAGCCTGCTGGTGATGCCGTGTGCGTCTGAGTTGGTCCTGGGGCAGCGACCCTCTTCTCTCCTTCTTCCCTCCCTCCTTCTGTATCTCACGCCATCAGAAAGAAACTAGTTTCACGGCTAAAAACTCAGGCCTTGGGTCAGAGAGTCCTGAGTTCAAATCTCAGCTCCACCGGGTAGGATCCCTGTGACCGACGGTGTCTCTCTCGTCCGTTCCTGGGGGCCTGCAATGGGCAAATGCAGACGGAACTCCGAGCGGTGCCCGGCACAGGGCAGGGGTGCCCGGCACAGGGCAGGGGTGCCCTGCGGGTTAGCTGAAGGCTTCTCCTTACAATAGCCACCGTCAGCAGGCAGCCTGGCCTCTGTGGTCAGGTGTCACCCACGGTGTCTACAGTGCGCTTGTTCCTCTCGCTCTCTCGTGCGTCTCATCACACTTCGCTGAAATTAAATCAGAGCTCACAGGGGAAGCGTCTCGTTATGCCTGGCACACAGTGGGCACTTTACAAACCACGGTGCCTTCCAAGAGTCTGAGGGCAGCATCCCCTAGCCCAGTGTTGGGCACATAGTGGGTCCTCCATAACAGAGCGGAGGGTTAGCCCAGTGCCCTCTCTTCCTCCTTGCGCCCCCCCTTCAGTGCTCTGTCCTTGCCCCTCATCAAGGTGGCTCCCAGATGAGCTCCAGGAGAAGGTTCTGTGTCGCCCATGGAGGCCGGGAAGTAAGACGTCAGGACAGACATGCTCTGGGGCCCTGGGGTAAAGGGGTTCCATCTCAGCGGAGACGAGGGGACAGGACTCTCTCGGACTGCCCTCCCATGTGATGCCCGGCTCTGGCCCCTTCTCTCACTGTCCTCACCACCCCCTCCCCCTTGGTCAGGCACCCAGCCTTCTCCCGGGGTCACAGTCCTGGCCTCAGATCTGCCACCAGGCCAGAGCGAGATCTTGTCTGACTCATGTGGGTCCGTGGGAGACAGGATGGGGGGATAGATTGTCCCCACCGGGGCTCTTCTCCAGGACAAAGGCCAGCCATGAGGCTGCATCGGCAGGCAGGCTGATGAGACACTGCGGGACGGGGTACAGGGACATTTGTCACGGTGGAGAATGACAAAAAGGAAGAGGTGTCTGACCTGGGCTGACACAAACCCGGAGCAGGGGGGCAGGGGGCAGAGACACAGTGTCATTTTTCAGCACAATTTTCCTCCATTTAATGTTCCCATAGATTCTGGGACCCCATCATCTGATGGCCCATAGAGATGGTTTATGGTGTTAGGGTGTCAGATTCCAGGAAGGGAAAAATTAACTGTGAACTTACTGTCCTACTAGGACCCTCATTGCCTGCAGAATACCAAGTTGATTTGGTTTTGCTCTTCTTGGAAATGTACTCAAGGTGAGGGAGATAAATGGGATTGCAAACCCCCCTTTTGCTTGTAAAGAAAATGGAGAGACGCTCCCCTCCCCCTGCCCAAGTGCGCCCTTCCTTCTGGCATGGGGGGAGGGTGGGTGGGGGTGGGGGGTGGGGGCGGAGGGGTCTTCCCACTCCCTCCCGGCCCTGGCCCCGATGGGGACCAAGACTCCTGCAACGGCAGAGCAGCTGAGGCTAAAGGTTTCTCTAGCCCTCCCTCTTCTCAGCCTCCCCCCTGCAGTTCTCTGTCCTCAGCTCTGCGATTGTCATCATCGGGAAGGTCTGAGGAGAGACAGGGTCAGTTCTCTGTCTCAGACAGACCTCGTCCTTGACTCTGGGAGGGAGAATCTTCAGTCCTGAACTCCATTTCTTGGCAGGGAAGAAAAGCGAAGAAACCAGGTCACGTTCAAATCGGGCAGGGCGCATGCTCAAGACCCTCCAACACCATGTCGGGGAGAAGGACCGTCAGACAGTGAGGTCCCGCATCACACCCAAGAGGATGGGCGGAACTGAGGCCCTTAATAACAGGTGCCAACCAGGATGTTCCAACATGGGAGCTCCTGTGCGCTGCTGGAGGGGGCGGTGGGATGTCCGACGGGCTGGCTGCTTCGGAAAATAGCCTGGTGGCTTCTTAAAAAGTTAAACATAGAGTTACCTGTGGTCCAGCAATCCCACTCCTGGGTATAGACCCCAAGGAATTGAAAACACATGTTTAAACCAGGACACGTACACGAGAGCTTGCAAAGAGCTGTTCCCCGTCTGTCGACGCCCGCATGCATGAGCAGAATTGGGCAGCATCCCTACCCGGAGCTCTACTCCCCCCGAAGATGCAGGTGGAGCGCCAAAGCCTCATGCTCAGTGAAAGCAGCCGGTCGTACGGGGTGTGATGTCACGTCCATGAAATACCCAGAGGGGAGTATGGGCAGGATGCAAATCGGGCTGGCCAGGGTCTGGAAAGAGGAGCCAATGGGGAATAAGGGCCTGTAATAAGGGGTGTGGGGCTTCCTTCAGGGGTGACGTGAATATTCTGGAAGTACGTAGAGGCAGTTGCACAACATTGCGAACGTACTAAAAACCACTGGATGGTTCGTTCCCTTTGAAACGGTTAATTTTATGTTGTGCAAGTTTCATCTCGATTAAAAAGATATTAAACGGTCATTTCGAGCAGGGCCCTGAGAAGCCAGCTTGGGGAGACAGGCTGCCTCAGGGTGGATTGTTGCAACTGGAGGGAACGTTCGCTATGTTTTCCTTCAGAATTTCTGGCTTCCCCCACCCCAGGAATGAAGGCTTGGTGGGAACGTCAGGTAACACGTACATTCCGTCCTAGGAGAACTTTGGGAACCAGCCCGGACAGAGCCAAGAACCCACGGGACACAGAGGGCAATTGTCTCCTCCTCTGCAAGTCCCCTACCCCCCACCCCCACCCCATGCACACGCAACCACCTGCCCAAACCACCAGGCTCTTCTGCCTGGGCCAAGCCATTCCCCGAGAGCCGGCACAGGCAAGGGCGCGGGCAGCCAGCTGGGAGAGCAATTCCAGAAAGCTGAGCACGTGGGATGCATGCGTGGCCCCCGGGAGATGTGGTGCCCCGTCTCCTCCTTCCATCTTCAGGCTTCAGGAGGGCGGCCCAATTTCCCTGCTTCCCTCCCTTGCTGTTGACTGGGGGTCGACCTTCAGGCCGGCTTCATAAATGGTGTCTACAGAAGGAAGACCGAAGGAGTCTTCATCCTGGAAGGCAGAGGCATCCCCCAAGGCAGCCCCTAAGATTTTCCGGAAGGATGGTGGGTGGTCTCCTGCCTGCTCCTTCTCCCTGGTACCATCCCTTGGAGCCTTCCTTGATGAACCCCACCACGGACTGGGATTCCGAGAAGACCCCACCTGAGTCTTCACCCCGAGGTCTGACTGTCCCCCTTGTCCCGCCATCACCCCCATTTCCATCACCTGTCCCCAACTACAATCCTCCCAAGTGTCTCCTGGTGCCCTTGGGGATCCCCTCCTTCCTCTTCTACATCCCTGCCGCGTGGGCAGGGAGAAGCAGGTCCCCAGCCTCTCAGGCCTCTTGGAAACCTCTCGGAACAGAAGCGGCTCCCAAGGGTCGTACTAATATGCTCAGTGAAAGCAGCCAGTCGTACTTTTGCATTAACCCATGAAGAGAGAGACCCCATGATGGACACCGCCACTCCCCACCGACAGGAGCATCCGGATCCGGATATGAAAAATCGTCCTCGATCTTCATCAGCCACAGCCACCGCCCCACCCCCACTGCCCCCAGCCATGGAGCCTGCGTAATCCTCAGCAAGAGAGGATAATTAATTCGAAAAGGCCCACATCCCGGGGCCTCAGCCTCTTTGACGAGCGAAAGGAGGGGAGGCAAGAAGAGAAGCTATGTCTGTTGGAATAATCCCTGTCTCGGGGCAAGATGGTTCCAGTCCTAATGAGACCCCCGGGCATTATCCCGGCGTGTATTGTCTATCACGGCCAGGAAAAGGGCGAGACCAACTTTATTTCTGAATTTGGACTGACTTAAAGAGGTGGCATCACATGTGAAGGGCACCCAATCAATCTGTTACCCTCACTGCATGAAATTGTATTTGCTTGCCTCTTCCTATCTTGCTGGGCACAGCTGGGCTGTAAGTCATTGGTGATAACACTCTTTATTATGCCGTCCTGTTTATGAACTGTGCCTGGAAAGAGATGATAGAAATATGCAGCAATATGCAAAGGGATGGGGGGAGGAGAAGGGGGAGCAAATGCTAGTTGCCAGGGCAACAAAGGGGCTATTTTGGGCATCGGATTTTGCAGATGATGAAAAACCATTTCCTTGCGATGGTTGGACTCTCCCCTCCCCCCTCCTGGAAGCGATGAACATAGAACCGAATATTTAGGCAGGGGATGGCTTAATTTCTTAATTAAAAATTATTTTATTTTCCCTTCTACCTCCTTTAAAAATGGATGGAAAAAAAAACCCACCTAAGGGTGTTGATAAGCATTCTCGAGCGGAAGGCGAGCTCTGTTCTGGTAGAGAGAGATGTGTGAATAATTTACTAATCTCCACTGATCCCCGCCACCTCCCCCCACCGCACACTCCCACCTCTTTTTACCTACACCGACTTAACTCTGATAAACTCCCCGAGCAAAATCCCCGAGCTCTGGACCTCAGCAAAATCCCGAAACCTGCAGGTGTTTATAAGCCGCCTGAATTCCAATGAGTTTTTTTTGCAATTTGGCTGCCAAGGAGATGGCGAGAGCTGAGCGGAGCCCCCACCTCTGGGCACGGGAGTCTGCACAGATGAAGGGGAAGGAATCCTCCAGCGAGGCCCCAGATCCCGGAGGAGGGACTCGCCCTGGGGGCGCGGGGGGCGGAGAGGCTGCTCAGCAAGCCCGGCTGGCTCCGGGCCCTCCGGATCTGTGCCCATGTCAGGCCACCCCTCGCACTGCGTCCGTTTCCGCGGGGTGGAGGAGTTGGTGGGTTTCAACCTTGCTGCCTCCCTATTATGGTTTCGCTGGTTCTCAAAGTGGGGTCCCCTGGTCAGCAGCAGCACATACCCACCTCACGGAAATGCAGGTTCTCAGGACCTAGGTGTTGGATGGATGGGGTTGGGGGGGGCAGTCCTCAAATCCAGCTTCCCAGCCAGCAGCACCCCTGCTCCCAGTACTCTCAGGGGTGTAGGTGCAAGGAGAGGAGGGTGGTGGGTGAGCAGCGGGTAGTTTTCCCGGGCTGGACCCCCCAGGCATTCTCCCCCTGCCTGCTGAGCTCTGGTGTCAGGTGTAAGATATGTCCCTGGGCCCAGGGTGCGTCTTGCAGCACTCACTGGTTCTGGAAGTTTCCATAGATGTCAGAATTGTCAGGATGGCAAGGGAGGCTTGGGGGTGGTGGCTCTTTTGCTGTGGTTGAATGGGTTTGTGCCTTGGAAGTACGTTTTTGTGCCTCTGGCTTTGAGACAATGGGCCACGCTATGTTCTTCCCAGTGGCTCCCTTCTTCCTGCTTCCTCCACCGGAAAGAAACCGCCCCTGAAGTTGTCTTTTGTGGGGAAATTGTGGGGGAGCTTCTTTATGATAAGTTAGGGGAGAAGGTGGCCGGTGGCTTCAGATGTGGGCCCTTCCTGTGGGGTGCCACATATGACAGCATCATTGCCCTCAGCCCCAAGAGAACACTAGGATTTAAACTTTCTTATAAAAGTGAACTCTTAATCACACATCAACTAAGGCATACGTACGTGTGCAGAAAAACTGGAAAATAGAGCACAGTACAAAGAGGTAAACACCTCTTCTGTGTTTCCCTGTCGAGATAAGAGGACATCTTCCTGCTTTGTTACGTCGTTCTCCTCTTTTCTCTCTCACTCTGTTTATTTTTACAAACTTGAGGTCACACTGTCTTCCGTCTTTTCTTTCCATCGAACATCCTCGGGCGAGCGTCTCCCCCATCTCCTTAAATAGTCTTCAAGACTCGCTTTTATTTTTTAGCGGCTGCGTACTATTCTGTAACGTGGATATGTCGTCGTGAAGCTCTTTCTGCGAAGCCATTATTTTCCGCGTCTCTTTCAGGATGTGGAAGTGGCACCTCGTGATTTTAATACCAAAGAAAGCCGAGGGCGCAGAGAGGCCGAGGTGAGTCCCTTTGTCTTTGACGCCTGGCGCGCCGGTGGAGGCCGGCTGGGAGAAGCCGATCCGTCAGTGGGGTTTGAAGTGAGTTTCTGCGCTGACATTCGGGGTAAGAGACGGAATTACTTCCCCCAGGGCGAGCAGCAGCGTTTGGCATTTTGAAGCTTGGCAATGAGATAAATGTAGTAAAATAGCAGCTCACACAAAGCGTCCCTTGAACTCCCTGGAACGGGGCTGTCGCAGGAGGAAAACAGGAGCCAGGCGTGTCTGGGGGACTGCCCACCCCCTCGGGGCCCGGAGAGAGGCAGGGGTCTGTCCAGTCTCCTGGGGTGATGTTTCTGCTCCATTTTATCCTCTCTGTGAGCACATTTGGGGTCCACTCGCCTGTGAATGGGAGCAAGTGAGGCAGAAATTTCTTCCATAAACGGAGGACCTCTGACACCCCCTCCGCCCTCCATTGGGGCCTCCAAGCATTCATGTCCCTTTGCAGCTCTGCTTTCCCATGAGTTTGGACCTGCCCTTGGCCTCCAAAGCTGACCAAGCTGCCCCTTTCTTCCCACGGGTCCCACCCCGGCCACCTCCTCCGGCAGGGAACCCCTAACCCTGTCAGGGTGCTGCGTACACACCGAACACGGGGCCCCCCTTTCCAGGGGGTTGTGCATCTCAAGGTATTGCTGTGAACGTGCAGGCGCCCCCGTGACCCTCGAGGGCGGGGCTTCTGTTGACACGTGGAGCCGCAGTGTCCCGAATGTTGTAGGATGTGGGCAGCATCCCTGGGTCTCCCCACCCGCCTTCGCGCAGGCGGCGCCCCTTCTCACGACAACCCCAAATGCCTTCAGACGTTGTCAGTTACCTCCTGGGGCACACGCCCACGCCTGGTTAAGAACTGCGGGTGTAGGACAGCATTTTCCAAGGTGTATTCCGGAGAAACCGAGTCTCATGGGTCGCTAACAGGTACTTTCTAAACAATGGGGCTCCCAGATGAGCTAATGTGAGAAACCGTGAGCTGGACAGCCTTCGACAGGGGGTCTCTGCGCCCACCTGGTTTGTCCCTGCCTCGCATGCTTTCCCGGTGCTCTGGGGGGCCGCGTGCCCCCCACTCTTCCTGCGGCACCTTCATTCCTGCATGGGGGTCCTTGCTGCTGTCTCCCCTTCCTCTTCTTCTCTAGGCTCTGCCACTTCTTCTCTCGTCTCTCCCGGGCTCCTGGACCTCTGATTGGTTCTTTTGTGCTATTGACGTCATCGCCTTTAATTTGGGGGAGGAGTTTGGTCCCAATTTTCGTCCATTCAGTGGCAACACTTTTTCTCTGACCGTGTGAGCTCTGTACGCCCTCCTGGGCGGCTGCTGGTGACCTCCCTGGAGCGTGGGGTGGGCGCTGCCTTGGTCCGGCACCTGCTGCTCTCTGCTCTTCCCCGACTCCCTAAACCTCTGTCTAAATCCCTCCGTAGCTCCCCACGGCGCTCAGGCCAGAGTCCAAGCTCCCTCCCAGAGCCCCGAGGCCCTCTGCAGGCAGCCCCTCTCTATCACGGCCCTGTGACCCAGGTGAGCACCTTCAGGTGTCCAAGGGCCCAGGCCCTTCTCTGGCCCTTGGTCTTGGCACACCGCTGTCCCCCCGTGTGGCGTGTGCACCACCCTCCTTATCTGGCATCTTCTTTCATCCAAGGGGGCTGCGTGCCCGGGCTCAGCCTGTGGTTGAGGAGAACGATCACGGGATCCCTGGGGCCTCGGACCTCCCACAGACACGCCTGCCGCCTGTGGCTCCGTTCTTCAGGCTCAGGGAGGAAGGACCGGCTGCTGCCCCTGGCTGGCATTGGGACGCACACCGGCCAGTTAGCCAGGCCTGGGGAGGGGAGGGAGCTGGCCTTTATGGAAGTGACGGACACTGTCCATCTCTTGCATTCATCTCTTGTAGCTCAGTTCAGGTTATGAAACTTGCCATTTTTGGTCCCCTCATCCATACCCTGGAGGTCATCTGTCATCACAGTGTATCACTGCTTCCCTTCAAACTGACCGTCGGCATCACCCCCAAACCTCCGTTCCTCCCAGCCTCGCGAGGCTCTGATCTATTTTAATTCTGTTTCTTTCTTCTTCTTTTTCTTTTTAAAATTAAGACCATTTTTTTTAAAGAGCAGGTTCCCAGCAAAATGGGATGAAAGGAACAGATTTCCTGCACACCCTCTGCTCCCACTCATGCAAAGCCTCCCCCACTACCAACACCCCCCTCTCCCCGATGGCTGAGCCTCCGTCACACGTCCTACCACCCAAAGCCCACGGTTTACACTCAGCTTCACTCTCACTGTTGTATATTTTATGGTTTTGGACACGCGTACGGTGACGTGCGTCCACCGTGACAGCACCCTACAGAGTCTCACTGCCCTCAGATCTCCCGTGCTCCCCCCCCCTCCCTCCCTGCTAGCCCCCTGGCAGCCACCCATCCTTTCACAGTTTCCATTGCTCTCTCTTTCCCAGAATGTCGTACAGAGAGAATCCCACCGTCTGTAACCTCTTCCGATTGGCTTCTTTCACTGAGTGATATGCATTTACGGTTCCTCTGTGCCTTTTCAGGGCTTGAGAGCTCATTTCTTTTTGGAGCTGAATCCCATTCTGTTGTCTGGATGGACCATGGTGTGTTTATCCGTCACCTACTGGAGACAATCAAGGTTGCCCCCCGCCCAAGTTTTGGTGATTACAAATAAAGTTGCTGTAAACAACCATGTGCAGGCTTTTGTGTGGATGTGAGTTTTCAGCTCCTTTGGATACATACCAAGGAGCACGATGGCTGGATGGTATGCCAAGAGTAGGTTTAGTTTCACAAGAAATCGCCCAATGGGCTTCCAAAGTGGCCACACCGTTTGCTTTGGGGCCAGCCACCAATGAGATTCCTGTTGTTCTACCTCCTTGCCAGCAGGGGGTGTCGTCAGTGTTCTGGATTTTGGGCCATTCTGATCATTGTGTAGTGGTTTCTCACTGTTGCTTTAATTTGCATTTCCCAGATGACCGATGAATTGGAACATCTTTTTGTGATCATTTCCCATCTGTGCATCTTCTTTGGTGAGGCGTCAAAGTCTTTGGCCCATTTTTACTCCGGTTGTTTGTTTGCTTGTTGAATTTTAGGAGTTCTTTATATGTTTTGGATCACAGTCCTTCATCAGATGTGTCTTTTGCAAATATTTTCTCCCAGTCTATGGCTCGTCTTCTCATTCTTTGGACCCTGACTTTTGTAGAGCAGTGGATTTTAATCTTCATGAAGCCATCATATCAAGGATTTCTTTCATGGATTGCTCCCTTAAGTCTTGTGGCATAAACTTTTTATTTTGAAATTATTTTAGATTTCTAGAACAGTGCAAAGATAATACAAAGAGCACTGTTTGACTGTGGTTCTTTATTGACCCCTCGGGGGACATTTGGCAGGATAAGGAGACATCATGGGTTGTGCGCACAGGCAAAGATGCTGTTAAAACCCTACAATGCACAGGACAGCCCCACTGCAAAGAGGGTCTCATTCAAAATGTCAACAGAATGGACACAGAGAAGGCTCGCCACATGCCCTTCACTAGCTTCCTGAATGTTAACATCTTAAAATAACCGTGGCACATTTACTAAAAGAAGAAGAAATTAACATCGGTACCATACTGATATTGGTTGGCTTTTTTTTACTCTACTGACAAATTTTTATGTGTCCAGAATATTACAGTTAACCGTAATTGTAATGTACAGACATCTCTAGACCTTTCTTGTCTTGCGTAATTGAAACTTCATGCACGTTGAAATGCATCTCTTCTTGGCCCCTCCCCTCAGCCCCTGGCAACTACCGTTCTCCTTTGGCTTCTATGAGTTCAGGTTCTTAGAGATCTCATATAAAGGGAATCATACAGTGTTTGTTCTTCTGAAACCGGCTTATTTCATGGAGTGTCATGTCCTCAAGTTTCATCCATGCTGTAGCTGGTGTCAGGATTTCCTTCCTTCTTGAGATGGAATAAATATTATTCCATTGTCCAGATGGACCACATCTTCTGTATCTGCTCATCTGGCCATGGACATTCAGGTTGCTTCCACCCATTTGCTGTTGTGAACGATAGTGCCATGGACCCTGGAGAGCCACTATGTCTTCAGGTTCCTGATTTCAATTCTTTCGGATAAATTTGCATAAGTAAGATTGCTGGTAGTTCGGCTTGTAATTTTTTGAGGACCCTCCAGACCGTTTTCCCTGGTGGCTACAACATTTTATATACCCACCAACAGTGCATGAGGGTCCAAATCTCTCTACATCCTCATCAGCTTTTTTTTTTTTTAAGAGTTCACTTATTTATTTGACAGAGAGAGCACAAACAGAGGGGAACAGCAGAGGGAAAGGGAGAGGCAGGCTCTGCTCTGAGCAGAGAGCCCGACACAGGGCTCGATCCCAGGACCCTGAGATCACGATCTGAGGGGAAGGCAGATGCTTCACTGATGGAGCCACCCAGGCACCCTCAACACTTGGTTTGTATATATATTTCTGTATTTATAATGGCCATTCTAACAAGTCCCAATGAACTGGTTTTGATTGGCATTTTCCTGGTTAGTAAAGTTGGGCATCTTTTTATAAGCCCATGGGCCATTTGCCTGTCTTCTTTGGATAAATGCTCATTCTAAGTCCTTTGCCCATTTTTTAATTGGGTTGTTGAGGTTTTCTGCTACTGAGTTGTAGGAGCTCCATATGGGCTATGGGTCTCGGATCCTCATCAAATGTGTGCTTTGCGGATACCCTCTGCCATTCCTTGGGTTTTCTTCTCTCTTTCCTGACCATTTCTTTCATTGTGATCAGTTGGCTTTTTAACTTAACACTTGTATTTCTTTATATCTCGTGCACTCTCTGCTCTCCAAGTCACCGATGGCCTGAGACAAACTCTAAGTGTCCCAAGAAGACCTCCTCCATGGGGCGAACCCTTTCTGTCCCGCGGATCACCTTTGGATCTTTGATGTGTTCGGTAAAAATCACGTTAGGGGGCGTCTGGGTGGCTCAGTGGGTTAAAGCCTCTGCCTTTGGCTCAGGTCATGGTCCCAGGGTCCTGGGATCGAGCCCCACATCGGGCTCTCTGCTTAGCGGGGAGCCTGCTTCCTCCTCTCTCTCTGCCTGCTTGTGATCTCTGTCTGACAAATAAATAAATAAAATCTTAAAAAAAAAATCATGTTAGGCCAAGCTTTTAAAAAACAGAACCCAGGGGCACTTTCCACCAAAACATGAACAGACCTGCATTTGGGAGGTGCAAGGTCCGGGGGGCAGGGAACAGAGTGAGGACCCTTTTTGGGGACTCCAAGTCCATTCTCTTGAGGACAGGCCATTGGGTTGAACTGGTGTCTGTAGAAACTATTTGCATCCATCCCATGGTAAAGATCAGCTCATCCACTCCTGAGTGTCCCTAGGCCTGGGGCTCTGAGGTCCTCATCATGGGACCCAGGTGCTCCCTGACCTTGGCAGGTTTAGGTCCCTGTGGTCCCCAGTACCGAGGAATCAGCTCCCACGCTCCCCACCCCACCAGATTCGAGAGAGATCTGGGGAGAAACCAGTAGTCACTTCCATCTTTTTCAGTGTCTCTCTGGATCGTGAGTGCCACTGCAGGTCCCAGAGAGGCGGAGCCCTGAGCCCTGTCCCCAGCGCACTGACACTCTTCGGGCCTGAGAAAGAAAAGCTTATTCAACAGGGCGCCATTCCTGTCCCACAGAATAAGCGCCCAGATCAGGGCTCTCAACTCCTCAGTGGTCTTGCTGAAGGCAGACTCTGATTCAGGGGCATGGCAGGTCCTGAGCCACACTCAGAGACACGGGGGAAAGCCCCGTGACCCGTGGGGAGCCAGGGCGCAGCGAGCAGCAGTGATTCGGAAATGCTGCCCCGAGTGGCGCTGCCCCGAGCCGAGAAGGATGGACAGAGTGTGGGTCGAGAAGGATGGACAGAGTGTGGATCGAGAAGGATGGACAGAGTGTGGGTCAGGAAGGATGGACAGAGTGTGGGTCCAACTGGTTGCTGGAGGCAACCTTCCATTGTCCTCGAAGCAGAGGTCTTACTTGCCTTGACTCAAAAGGTGAGAACCAAAGGAAGGGAGGATGGACGGCCAAGCTCATCTTCACTTAATTCAGTCGGATTCATCGGAGACCCTTGAGTCTGGCCGAGCGGCGATCTGGGGACTTTGTGGTGGGGGGCGGGAGGCAGGGAAGAGGGCCTTTTCAGCCAGCCGGGTTCCTGGCAGCTGGAGGGAGGGCATCCGTCGGGGTGCCGCTGAGACCCTGCCGATGTCTTTGCCATCGCGCTACCAGTGGGGATGGGCCGTGCCATCCAAGGGCAAAGTTTGTGCTTTTAGAAATTTCTTTCCGCGGATGCGATTAGCCAGCCAGACCTGTTGTCCTTTTGCAAGCAGCAAATTACCCAGGAAAATGTAATTACCCATTCACTCTTATTAGTGCACAGCTAAGAAGATTGGAGCAATGGCCCTTTCATGGTCTTTCAAAGCTTCCTCACACGATGCGTCCCTGATATTAAACACAATGAGACTTTTTTGAATTCAATTAAGCAGTTGCCTACTGTGACTCTTTATTCATTGCAAATTGTCTCAGTAAATAATCTTCATCAAAAGTCAGAACCAATCCCCATTAGTTGTTTAGATTAATTAATGGACCCCCCCCAGAGCCACCCAAATGAATTCAATTCGAACGTCAACAACTTGGCCCCGGAGTTTCCCAGGTTGGCATTAAGACAATATTAAACCTGCAATAAGTCACATTTAAAATGTTAATTCAGAGAAGCTCTCCATTTAGAGCATTTAATTAAATCCTTAAATAAACTGCATGGGCTCAGTACCAGATGGTTCTGTATTTTCACGGCAGCACCGAGCCGGCATGGTGAAGATAACCAGGATATATAGAGTAATAAAATCTAATCTCGTTTCCAGCGGGGAGAGTCAGTGAATGTACACAACCCAGGCTCAAATTGTAAGTTAATTACATTAACCCCAGTGTACTCCGGGATCTGAGCAGCCAGAGATGAAATTAGTCTTTTTCCTATCATAAGATTCTTTTCAACTTCACTATATTAATTTTTAGCCAAATACGAACTCATAAGGAAAATTGAAGTTAATGTAACCAAAGATAACGTAATGCAGCCTTAATATTCTGAAGGGATTATGGAGACCCGGGAAAATATACTCTGCAAATGTCACTGACTCGAAATGGATTTATGGGGTGGGGGAGAGGAAATGAAGATGCCAAGGGGGCTCTTGTCTCCGCCCATCGCCCCCCTCCCGCCTGAGGGTTAATAAAGGACTTAATCTAGAGAGTTCCGTCCTTGCAATCACACAGGCTTATGGGGGTAGAGGAGAGGGTCTGTTGGGGGAAGGGACACGTGGCCGCGAGGAGAAGTCAGTCCGCATCTCCAGCAGGCGATGGGGCCCTGGTGTCACCCGGCAGCGGGATCACCTCTGCCTGCCCCTGGGCGCGCCGTCCGTAGATTTCCATGGCTCAGCTGTTAATCTCTCTGTCCTCAGAGCATCCGTCCTCCAAGAGGAAGGACGAGGCGAATAGCTCTTCCCAGCCTCCCTCGCAAGGTGCCCAGGGGGACCCTGGTCCTCCGTCTCCCAGCCCAGAGACATCCCAGTCATGTTTGGTCTGGGGCAAACCTGCTTTTGAGGGAGTTTCCCCTAAATCCTATCAATTCTCAAACAGCTAAGAGTATCTGGCAGCTGCGTCTTCCAGGACCAGCCCCCTACAGGAATGGGGGAAATGAGGAAAACCCAAAACGTTTTAAATTTGTCTCAAAAGAACAACGTTCCTTTCCTGCAATTCCAATCAAAGCAGCGGGAAATGTATTACATTTCCAATCACCTCATCCTGGGAAATGACTTTAATGGGCCATCATAACCCTGCAGTCACCTTCACTTGACCTTCTTTGATTTGAGCCATCAAACTTCCACTTAGCTTCCTTCTTCATCCTTGTCCTTGACTGTCAAACTGGTCAGTGAAGGGTCTCATACCGAGGTCACTGGCAGACGTCATCCGAACGCTGGCTATAACCCGTGGGGGTGGGCGGCCTCTCTGGAGTGCAGTGTTCAGTAGGATTCTGAGCCTGAATCCGGGCTCCAAGAGGAAAGAACGCCCCATGTGATTAGTCATACCCATTGCAGATGTGGGTGTGTTTGCACTATGAACACTTCCCAATTTTTAAAAGAATATCGCTGGAAATATTTCCAGGGATAGCTGTAATTTTTTTTTCAAAGACTTTTTATTTTTTTAATTTGGGAGAGAGCATGCACAAGCAGGGGGAGCGGCAGAGGGAGAAGCAGACCCCCACGAAGCAGGGAGCCCGATGGGGGGCTCCATCCCAGGACTGTGGGATCATGACCGGAGCCGAAGGCACCTGACTGAGGCACCTGACTGAGCCACCCAGACGCCCCAGGAGCATAATAACTTAAACAGATTTTCCTGATGATTTGAATTAAGGGATAACACGGAGAGAGCAAGATTTAAAGGAACAAGCAGGTGGTCATCATTGCTCTCCCTAATAATCCTTACTTTCCATGGTTCCTGGTCATTGAATCAAAGACGTTAGAGCCGGAAAGAAAACTGGAGGTCAGGTCTATCCAGCTCTTGGGACAGAGGAAAATGAAGCCCAGAGAAGTTAAGTGGCTTCATGAAGCCACACAAGCCGGTTGTGGCATGCTGGGTCCTGCTCCAGCGGTCTGGCCCCCGCAGCTGGCGCCCAGCCACACCTGTCTGCACACACCTGCCTCTGGGTGGTTCTGCTTCACGCCCACTCGGAATCCACAGCACAAGCGTGCACCTTCAGTTGTGGGTGCCTCACTGCTGATTCTGACGCTGGGTCGGTCATTCCTGGGACCGGCTCATACAATCGCCCCCCCAATTTGTCTTGTTCTGCTCCTCTACCCAGGAGGAAGAAACACAAGCAGGTCGTGCTGTGTCTCCGCATTGGCATGTATGCCCACCCATTTGTCAGGGGGACAGGTAACCAGGCTTGGCCTGGGTCTGGTCTGGTTCTGCAAAACGCACCATCGCCCCACTCCCCACCGCAAGGACCACGGTGGAGGGAAGGCGCAGGTGCTCGGCAGCAACCTAACACCAACCAGAGCTGCCTAACAAAGATGCCCTCTTCTGCCTGGAAGGGCAAGCCAGTCGCTGTGCAGGGAGTGGGGGCAGCCAAGGGGCTGAGCAGGGAGCCTCGAGTCTGGGAGCAGTCTGTGCTTGGCGGGGTGGACGGGAATGGCTGGGCGCTTAGCCACAGAATCCATGCCCAGCGCTCGTCTCTGGCCTGGAGCAGGGGACCTTTCCTGGTGGAACTCCACATGGGGATTGTTCCTGCTCCGCCTAAACCCCGGGCGGCTGCAGGACAGGCTGGCTCCAGGAGGAGAACCTGCGAAGAGAGGAGACAGAAGCCATGTCCATGGGTAAGAGGACGAGGGTCTTTGTTGTGCCTTGATGAGGACCAGCCGCTTGCCCCTAGCACCCCCGGGTCTGTGCTGTGGGAAATCAAGCCGAGCAGGAGCTGAAACCGTGGCATTGTCATCGATATGGAGACCAGAGTTGGCAACTCAAAGCAGTTACCCATGAAGGGTCGGAGGGTCCCTAACCTCTATGCTCCAATGCAAGGACCTAGGTAGTTCATTCCAGGCCACAGAGAACCCAGCACAGCCTGGACCCCAGAAGAGGACCAGCCATTGGGGCCACCGTAGTTGCTCTAGGACGAACCCAGGAACACTTCCTCTGACCCCCTGCTGATGTCCCATCAGGCGCCTGGCCAGCAGGGACAGGAGCTAAGGCGGAGCCTCCCCGTCTGGCATTTGAGGTGTGGGTGTGGATCGCTCCTTCCCAGAAACAAACAGCCTGGCGTGTTACATCCACTTCCCTCTTGCTACCCGAGCGCTTATTTTGGAAGTGGCTCTGCTGGGTGGCCCTGCCCGGGCTCTGGCTCAGTCTCTGATGAAAGATGACCCCTGCTATTCTGTCATCTTTCTTCTCTGTAGTGAGACTCGTTCCCCCCAGGAGTGTTCTAGCCCTTCACAGCGTGTACCTATCGAGGTACCTACACGAGGGAGGGGCAGTGCTCGGAATGTGCGGGGGAACCCCCTTCCCCAAGGCTGCAGGGGGGAGGAGGTGGCCCTATGACTCCCCTCTCTCGATGCCTGGTAAGCCAGCTGGATCTAGCTTAGCTGGCACAAGAGAGGCCAAAGCCTCTTGTTTTCATTTGGTTTTGTGTGTTTTGTGTCTGAAATACAAAAGTGGCATCAGACTCAAACGTTCTTCTCTTCCTCTGTATCCAGAGAACACGAACAGTGGAAGTGTTCATCGTGACTGCTCCAGGCCTGAGCCTGGCAGATGATCGCGATTTCTTTGCACGAGGGGGCTCTGTGGCTGCCTCTCCCCAGCACAGTTCCCCGGGGCCAGGTGGCAGGGGAGGCGAGGAGGGGGTCAGACAAGCGCTCTCTCCCTGGGCGCTGCCCTGCCTGCTCCTGCCTGAGCTGGGGGGCTTCTGCTGCGGTCAGACTTGGCCTCGTGATAACAGGGGGTGGAGGCGTGGTTGAGTCGTTGGTAGAAATCACAGAATAAAATGCTGCATAGTTTTTATGAACGTGATCTGGGTTTAGTGTGTTGGGGAGAGAAGGGCAGCGATCGCGTCTGCGCAAGGAACCGGGGGGTTGGGAGCCTGCCCAGATAGTCCTGGGACGAGCCGGTCTGCGAGAAGCCCCTGGTGGAAGCTTCTTGGCAGGGTTTTGCTTTGGGGGAAATGTGGTTGTGGACAGAGTGGGGCTGGCTTCCCTCTGACTGCACCAGCTTCCCTGGAGTCACCAGCGGGGCCGCCCGCCCTCCCTCAGCTCAGCTGCGCTCGCCGTCGGGGTACCCTGTGCCTGGTGAGCCTCAGTCCCCCGCGAGGCTTGCGGCGCTCATTCCCCGCACAGACCTCGGCAGGACCACAGCTCGGTCAGGAGGAACTATCAGAGCCTCCCTGACCATCTAACCCCGGATCCTGGGGTCGGAAGGGAAGCTGTTCTCTGCCCCCGGGGAGGGGGCCTGGAGGGAACAGAAGACGGGGTGGCTGGCCTCTGGGACTTCGAGCAAGAAGGAGTTTGCTGTCTGGAGCCAGATTCCTGCTCTGACTCATCACCGTGACCGTCAGGAGGCCTCACCGCCCTGCTGTAGCCCCAGCGCCTGGACACAGACGTCCGGCCCAGCGTGGCCACGTCAGGCAGGCGAGTCCTGTCATCAGAGGCTTTAGAATGAGGAGGGGCTGCAGAGATTGCCGTCCAGTGACAAGCTGGGCTGAGGCCAGTTTAGGAAACAGGAGAGAGCCACAGAGACCTTGAGCCCCACTGAGGGCAGATGCTACCGAAGATGTGCTTCTTTCCTCCGGAGAAGGACCAGTGTGGGGGCTGGAGCTGGGCTGGGCTGGCAGGTGAGCTTGTGTTCATTGTCCCTCCAGTGGCTCTCAAAGCAGCCACCTTCACTGGTCCTGGCGGTCACAGCAGGATTTGCCCCATGATGTTTTTAAAGAGACATGCCCTTGACATTGCTTTCCCTCTAGAATTGCACCTGCTGGGGGCAAACCACCCTCCCTTTCTCCCTGGCAGAATGCACCCACACTGCCCACCAGGCAACAGCAGGATTCCTTTGTTAAAGGTCTGATCCCCAGAGGCAGACTGTTGGAATCTGGGGCCTTGTCCCCAGCCTTGCAGGAATGCCAGCTAAACACCCAGAGACCTAGGTCTCCAGCAGCAAGGAAACTGTGCTTGATTTTGGCTTTTTCATCTCGGACAATGAACATGAGCTCAGAATGGTGCTTCATTAAAATAGTTACTGAATAAATAGGAATCAGCTGCGTCACTTACGGAGAGCAGCGGGGAGAGCATCGGGGAGAAGCAAAGATTTTCG
The DNA here is from genome assembly GCA_004024625.1 of Mellivora capensis. Taxonomy (NCBI): domain Eukaryota; kingdom Metazoa; phylum Chordata; class Mammalia; order Carnivora; family Mustelidae; genus Mellivora; species Mellivora capensis. The sequence continues at coordinate 165,079 of PISX010001734.1, read as the reverse complement.
GCACAGGCTGGTGCTGCCTTGCTCTCTTATCAGCTGTTTCTCAGCTTAGCTCAGACCTGGAGGGCAAGAAAAAAATAATCAGGAGCTTCTGAATTAGACCAAGCCCGAGTTCTGTGCCAGGTTCCTTCCCATCCTTGCAGAGGGGATTAAGTGAGATCACGCATATGAAGCTCCTAGCACGTGACGGGGGCTGTATTAATCAGAAGTCTTTCGTTGTAAGTGACCCAAATCCCAAACTCAAATAAGGAAAAGGAAAATTCATTGGCTTCCATAGCTTCAGGTATGGCTGGATCCTGGCACTCAAACACTACAGTCAGGACCAGGTATCCGTTTGTCTCCCTCTCTGAGCTCCTCTGGGCTAGCTTTATTCCCAGATGGGCTCCTCTCGATGTGGGTCCTGGCCCACTCCAGACCTTCGACTCACCAGCTTTAAGACTGTCTGTTCTTTCCTAAAAGCTCCTTGGACGGACTTGCCCCAATCATAGAGCATGCCTGACATGGGGATCCGTGTGGGGTCGGGGTGAGTGAAGGAATCGTGAGCCCCGTTGTGATACATCTGTGTCCCCCGATATCCCACAGGAAGGAGGTCCCCCAACCCTGTGTTCTGCCTCAGGGTCTTTTCCAAATCTCAGGCAAGGTGCCCTGGGGCCAGTTAGCACCCCCAGAAGCCACACTCTACCAAAGGGGGACGAACGTCTGTGCCTGAAGAAGGGCAAACTGAGGCAGAGGGTCAGCCCCACCTGAAGCGAGAGCACGGAGAGGAATTTGGTGGAATGCGAGGGCAGGATGGCAGGCTGCTGTCCCTGCGGGGCTCAGGTCTCAGTCCCCTTCTTGGTGCCCTGCTAGTCTTGGGGTGAGCAGGTGATTCTTCTCGGCCTCTGCCTTCACGTGTTTAGTGAAGGGCTCCTTGAGACAAGGTTGTTTTCCCTCTAGCATTGGTTACCTGTCGCTGCCGTAACAAATTAGCATGAACTGGGGCGCTTAAAACAACTCAAATGGACTTATGGCTCTGGAGGCTGGAAGTCTGGGGTCAAGGTGTCGGCAGGGACGTCCCCCCCCACCCCTTCAGGGGAGACTCTGAAGACCTCTAATCACATCCACAAAGACCCTTTTCCTAAATAAGGTCTTATCTCAGGTTCTGGGCATTAGGATTGGGTGGGGGGTATTTTGCAACGTACCACGCCCTTTTGATTTGAGGCCAAACTTCTAAATCAATCTGTCTCCCATTTTCTTTGGGAATCTTGTTTTTAATCTTTCTGAAACTTTCTAATGTAATTTCAAATGTAACTGCATGTAAGCCCCCCAGGGAGAGTGGATGGGTGCTCCTGGTATATAAAGGATACGAAGTTGGGGTGATCCAGGCTCATTGGGCATTCATTGAGCACCTACTGTATGCCAGGCTCACTCACCCCTCACAGTGACTCATCCTCCCAATTTACAGATGCAGAGAGTGAAGTCTGAGGTTGTGAGGAGGTCACACAGCCCGTGCACGGCCGGGTGAGACCTGGGGTCCGTGTAGGTCAAGTGCAGGTCTTGCTCTGTGTCTGCAGGGCTCGTCTGGGGCCACTCACCACACTGGCCTCACGTGAAGCACTTGTTGGTGCCTTCCAATCCGGACTAGACCTCCCATGCCTCACTTGGACTCTTCCCACCCTCCCTAGGCCCCTTTCCCTTGTGCTTCACAGGGTCAGGCTGGTCCGGTCAAGGTCCACAGGCAGCAGACACCTTCCTGTGTGGGCACAGATGTCCCCTGTCCTGAGGTCCCCTGCTGGCATGTGGCCCCCCGTGCCCAGCTCCATGGGAGGCAGGCTCACAGCTTCTCTCCCTGCCCCCCTCACTGCCCACATGGACCCCAAGCGTGAAGGATCCTCTCAGAGCCCCTAGCCCTCCCACAAACTCTGTCCCCATGTCACCCTCTAAATGACAACACTAACCGTTCCCTCTGAGATCTGCACTGTCACCTTCTGGGGCTGCCCCTGTCCATCTGGGTCACCCTCCCCGCTAAGAACACAGAAGCATTAAACGCTCCCATCCTCCCTGAAGACCCTTAGCCAAGAGCAAGTGACAATTTGGTTTTCTTTTGCTTCTTCTGGTTCTGGCTAAACGCGGGGACTTCAGGAGGCCGTCGAAGGGCAGAGGGCGGAGGGCGGGGTGCTCTTCCGAGGCTCTGCCCTGCCTCTTTGACCTTGCCTTCTGGCTGCCTCACCATTCCCACGGCGTGACACGCACGCGCTGCCCGGGGCCAAAAACAAGGCCAGCCTTGTGCTCCTGGGGAGAGCAGAGGTGGGGCCGGGGGGCTGCTCTCCTCTTTGCTGGGCCCCGTGGGTCTATCCAGCCGATTATAAAGAGCCTTTAGGATGTCTCTCTGTTCTTCTAATGCCCTCTTCCCAAAAGTCACTGAAGGAATACCTGTCCTCTAGGGTGTTTTATGCCGTTGAATGGGCTTCTCCAACTGAGCGTCCCCGGGTCGCTTGCGAGTCTCCCCGCAGCTGTGTGTGCTGGAGACATGGGCCAAGCCAGGTCCCCAGCCTGCGGGATGCCAGCTTTCCGAGAGGTCTGAGGTCTGGCCCCGCTCCGGACCTCATCCAGGAGAGCGGGGCTGACACAGACGTGCTCTGTGCCCTTAGAAGTGGCGGGCCAGGGGCATATAAAACCCGACACTCGGCTCCGGAGCCCCTGCGCCAAAGAGCCCCTTTGTCTGACCTGTCACATGCTCCCTCTGTGTGGGTTCCAGGCGGCTCCGAGGAGACCTGGAGGGAGGCCACCGGCTTCTCCAAGCCGCTTCTATAAATAGCCAACCTCAGGAATTCGCTCGGAGTGGGGACTGTTTTCCCCGGTTTGAGACTTCGTTTTTCCAGTAATCCTGCTGAGTGCTTCTGGGCCGGGGCCACAGCAAGGGTAGGGACCACTTGGAGAGGTGGGGAGCTCTCCCCCCCCCCCCCCGTTTAGGAGGGGCGGATGTGGGGGGGGGGGCAGGGCTGCCAGCCTGCTTGGCTCTGGATCCCCTGCCCCGTCTCTGGCCCCATGGCCAGCACGTGACTCTGGTTATCTGGGACAAGCCGAGGTGCCCAAGTCCGGAAGTGTCTTCCCCTGGGCCAGTCCCCGGCCAACACAGCTGGTAAGCATCAAAATGAGATGGAGCACAGTGTGTAACAGGAACCAGCTCTGGGCTGTTCCAGGCAATCCATGGAGAAAACCCCTTCTGTCAAGTCTGAATTCCTCTGCTTTTAAGTAAGCCGCGTGTGCTTCTCCCGAGCAGCTTGTAACCAGGCAGCTGTGCGAGCAGCCTGAGATTGGGGACCCCCTGGGTTTTGCCTGCTCATCAGTGACCTGAGGGTCGTAGCCCGAGGGGTCTCCAGCCCCCCTGGATTCAGCTCAACAACCTTGATTGAGTGCAGGGGCTCCAGGCACTCCGCAAGCCGAGAGAGGGACGTCCTCAGGGAGTGGGTGCCATGAGTGGGGGCCCGGGGACCTGCAGGTGGGTGGCCAGGGGTGGAAGGGGGCCACCGAGGTCATGGCAGTTCTGTGCCTGCTTGGAGCAGCGCCTGGCATAGAAGCAGCAGGAAATCTGACTTCTCATGGGCAGAGTCAGCTGGCCCTGGAGAGGAAGGCTCCAAGGGAAAAGAGAGAGAGCTCCCGGGAACTAGAAGGAGGTGCTGCCCGGCTGGAGGGAGGCCAGGACAGCAGAGCTGCATCCAAGAGGCATGGGAAGGTCAGACAAAGACTGCCGGGGCCAGGACCCAACAAGAAGGCCAGCATGCCTTTAAGCATCCCGTCCTCTGGCCCCGAATCTCTCTCTTCCCTACACTAGTCCTGGGTCCCAGCTCCCATCCCTGGCTTCATTCATTCATTTGGGAAGTCCTAAGCCCTGTTCAGACCTGCTCCAGACCCTGATCCCCCCCGCGTGCCCCACCTCCCATCCCCAGCACCGTCACCTGTGCCCTCTCGACGCTGCCACTCCCCGCTGCTCTGGGGAGACACTCTGGTTGTGTCTCACCCCCCAGGAGCACCTGGAGCGCAGACCCCGAGACGCACAGGCCCCGGACAGCGGACCCACGGCCGGTCAGCCCGAGTGAGGCCAACCGAAGTACCTGCCATCCTCCTGCCTCTGGGGCGAGGAATGCCGGGCTTGGGGTGATTGGGTTTTTTAGCAGAGCAGCAAGAGGTATTTCCAGGAAAGAAATTCAGACATAGACAGCTAGAGGCAGAAGGGAGCTAAATTTTTACTCAGAAGGAAGACTAGTGCATGAACGGGCCCCGGTCACCTGTCGGTGGTTTGTCCCGCGGTCTCCAGGTGGCGCGGCGGGTCTCGAGCTCGGGAGACGTCCCCGCTCGCCCGGCTTCGCAGCGCCAGGCGATGTGTGATTGCTGGTAACGTAACGGCTAAATCGGGCAAACGGGCCAGCTCTGCAGACCCCGTCCATCTGCCTCCCAGCCACAGGCTCTCAAAGGGAGGCCTGCGGACCCCAGTCCCCGTCCACTGTGGGAGCGACTCGAGGCACAGAGGCTGTCCCTGTGGATGCAGCCTGGCAGCCGGCCTGGACGCGGGCTCTGCCGTTTGCCCCCGTGGGCCTTCAGCCAGGGGCTGAGACGGAGTGCTGGCCTCCTCGTGGGGCTGTGACACACTGGATGAGACGGAAGGTGGGCGCGGCTCCGCCCCGGCCGGGCACGTGCCATGTCCAAGAGGAGACCCTTGCCATTCTTGGTGGGAGGGCTCTCACGGGAGCGAGCCCTCAGAAGACGAGCTCCCACACAGAAGACGAGGAGGTGGTAGAGGGACAGAGGACACCAGCCCAGAGGCCACCACGGAGGTCCTTAAGGTCACCAGCGGCTTGCTGAGCGTGATGGAAAGCAGGTGTGCACCTGTGCGGCTGGCCAGCCTGGGGGTGGGGCGTACCCGCGATTCGGTCCAACATCGTGGCGTGGGAAGACGTCCATGAAGAAGGGCCTCCTTGACACCCGGGCAGCCCCCGCTTCGGGTCGCCTCTCCCCCTTTGACTAATGGCTGACCTGACATCTTTCAGCGAGTGACCTTGTTGCAGCTGGTAATTCAAATATCTTTCAGCGTCAGAAATAATAAGTGCCACTGTGAGATGAACAAGAGAGGCTTAAGTTGAGAGCAGATTAATGGGGTTTTAATATTCCTAATTTAATCACTCTTTTCTGTCGCACTGTGGGCAACAATGATGTAGCAGCTAATTATTTTTTTAACCATGATGGGGATCTTTCCTAATCAATTTTATATTTAACATGAATGAAGGGAGGGCAGTGATTAATGAGAGAATAAATCTCACCAAACAGGCACAAGCAAGCAATCAGTTAAAAATACGGCAGGATGATTTTTTTTTTTTTCTTCTCATGGAGCAAATTCTGCAGGAATGGGATGGAGCGCCATGTTAAGTCCCTCTCGTTCTGAAAAGAAGAGATACATGAAAGTTTTAAAAAATGTGTTGGATGGAAAGAAAAGGCACACCTGCGTTCAATCTGAAACATTGTATGCTGAGAAGTCAGAGGCCCGGGTCACAGCTGCTGCCTTCCAGGAGGAAGGAGCGCATTGCAGGCCACCCCCCCTTATTCGCAGGCTCACTTTCCGAAGCCTGGACACCTTCAGAGGCCGCGACAGAAGGTCAAGTGCAGCCGCCATCGCTCATCTCGCTCCTCTAATCACGGGGGCGGCTTCACAGCCCACTGTGCCACGAGAGGAACGGGGAGCACAGCACAACAAGATAGAGAGACCTCATTTACGTAATTTTTATTACAGTCTACTGTTATAATTGTTCTATTCGATTATTAATGTTGTTCGCCTGCTCCTGTGTCTGATTCGTAAACTGCACATTATCGTGTGAGTGTAGGGGAGGGAGCACAGGACACATAGGGCTCGGTACCATCTGACATTTCAGGGGTCCCCTGGGGGTTTGGAACGCACCCACCCCCTCCTGCCCTGCAGATCAGGAAAAGCGGGGGAGTCCTGTGGATTCAAATGTCGCTGCTGCCCTTTACCATGCGACCATGGGCATCGGGTTTCTCATCTTTATTTTTCTTCTTTTAAGCAGGCTCCATGCCCAGCACAGAGCCCAACATGAGACTCGAACTCACAACACGGAGATCCAGACCTGAGCCGAGATCAAGAGTCAGTTGTTCAACTGGCTGGGCCACCCAGGCGCCCCCTCATCATTTAAAAGGGGACAGTGTGGGGCGCCTGGGTGGCTCAGTGGGTTAAAGCCTCTGCCTTCGGCTCAGGTCATGATCTCGGGTCCTGGGATGGGGCCCCGCATCGGGCTCTCTGCTCGGCGGGGAGCCTGCTTCCTCCTCTCTCCCTGCCTGCCTCTCTGCCTACTGTGATCTCTGTCTGTCACATAAAATAAATAAATAAGTCTTTAAAAAAATAAAAGGGGGCAACTATGTGCCTTCCTTGGGACCTGCTGAGGGCTCAGTGGGTGAAGGTGCATAGCACTTGCCTGACCCGTATGCGTTCCCATCGGACGGTGATTCACAGGACCCGCAAGGTATGTCCCAGGCTGGGGCCCCACGAGCAGGTCCTGAGAGGAGGCGCTGCCCCCAAGAGTTTGCCAGGAGGTATTTGCAGAAAGCAGAGCAGGTGCATGGGGAGTGAGATTGAGGAACGAGGCCACACAATGGGACGGTATCAGGCTGAGGCCACCACGGTTTGGAGACAATGGTCACAGCCCAGTGCGGTCCCAGCCAGGGCCGCGGGAGCTGACGGTGCGTCACGAGGGAGGGGAGACCTAGATGCCCAGGCACCTTCACTCCTCTCGCCAACCAGCCCCCTGCCGCCTGAGGACAGCCTTCCCAGCCAGAGAGCCGGGTGTCACCTCTGGGGCGCACCCAAAGGCAAAGATGCTCCAGGTGGTACATGCGGAGGCGGACGGCAGCGGCCTGGGAGGCTGGGCTGCCAGCCCCCAGAGGGGACGTGCGCAGACCCCTGCCCGGGGAGGAGATCCTTGGGTCACATGCCCACTTGCCCCCTGGGAGCTGTGGGTCCCTGAAGGCCTGGGGCGAGTTCGGCGCCCTGAGCCCCACCCCCAGGAGGAGGCGGGGGGCAGACGCCAGACCCTTCCAGCCCATGGAGTCCTCCCCTCGGCATTTCTCCTCCCAAGCAGAGCTGGACATCTTTGCTAGTGTTTTCTCTCGTTCACTCTACCTTTATCAAACGCCCGTGCCAGCCAGCACGCACACCGAGGTCCGACGGTGAGCAAGGACGAATAAATCCCGCTCTCACAGAGCTGACATCCTAGAGGAGGGGACAGGCAATATGTGATGGAAATGCAGTGTTTCTCAGAAGGTGAGAGTTTGGGGGGCGCCCGGCTGGCTCAGTCGGGGGAGCGTGCGACTCTTGATGTGGGGGTTGTGGGTCTGAATCGACGTTGGTTGTAGAGATGACTTAAACATAACATCTTAAAAAAAAAAAAGAAAAGAAGGTGAGAGTTTGCACACAGAGAAACAAAACGGAGGGGGAGCAGAGCAGGCCTGGCTGGGGGACGAGGGCAGTGCTGAAACACGCCTCTTGGGAGCTAAACAAGGAGGCTTGAGCAAGGACCCATAGCGTGTCTTGGAGAAGATCAGCCAAGGCAGTGGGAATGGCAAGTGCAAAGGCCCAGTGGCAGGAATCTGCCTGGCCCTCAGGAGACAGAAGGGAGCTGGCATGGCCACCATGAGGGGTGAGGAGGTGAGGGCTTGGGGAGCATACAGGTCTGGGTGAGGCCCTGGGTCCCATCGAGGACTATGGCTTCCATCGGAGTCCGTGGGAACCCTCCATGGGATGGTTCAAGCTGGGATGCACCATGTTCAAACTCTGGCTGCCGTGCTGGAGGAGAGCCTCTGGGCGCCTGGGTGGGAGAGGACGGTGGCCACACAAGGGTGGGCTCCAGGTGGAGCTGGCGGGGTTTGCTGACACACTGGATGCGGGGTGTGAGGGTCAGAGCGGAGTCAGGAGAAGTCCAGGTCTTTCAGCTGTGGCAGGTGGCGGCCAGGAGCTGCTGTGAATCCAGCTGGCAGAGCAGGTGGGAGCGCGGGCGTGGGATGGGGCCAGGCAGAGGTTGGGACCTGTGAGGCCTGAAACTGCCATCGGGCCTCCGAGTACAAACATCGATGACAGCTGGATCGGGGGGTGTGGAATGTGGGGGCCCAGTTCTGCGGGAGGAGGGCCCGTGGGCCCCATACCTTGTCCTTCCCAGCGGATCAGGAAGCGCTCTGAGCTTATTTTCTCACTAGGAGGGAAAGGGGTAGGAGCACGGAGAGTAAACCCCGGGGTTCTCGGGGTGCACGGCCACACCCCTCAGCAGGTGACCGTGAAGACCCCTGGCTTACTGCTTACTGGTTTTCTGAGGCTGTAATTCTTTTATATACATTGAAACTTAGAAAATTTAGAAAATTGAGAAAACTCAGTATTATTTCATCTTCTCTCCCCCAACCTTCCAGATGGGAACCAGGGGATGAAATTTGCTGGGGACACCAGTGGCCGAGGCTCGTGTAGGCTGCCTCCCCCCCGCACCCAAATGCTCCCTCCTCTCCCCAGAATGTGGGACCCCGGAGAGGGCAGAGCTCTAAATCCTTGTTCCTTCTGCGTTCAGAGCGATGGCTTCTTTCCCATTTGACCTTAGAAGTTTTACGTAAATATCGTCTTGTGTTTAATTTCCTTTGTTGGGGGAGGTCAATTAAAGGTCTCAACATGATTCTTTTAAATCGCTGGTCTCCCGAGTGAATAGTTGAGGCCAAGTTATAAAACTTTGCAAGAGGGAAGTGAACAGTTGCCTTGAAACCCCTTCCTTCACCTCAAGGAAAACCAGGGAAGGAAGCATTGTGCTGAGAAATTGTGCTGCGATCCAGCCGGGGGTCTTTGTTCCATTTTCTCATTTGTGTCCTTTTCGCCCAAAGACAGTCCACATGCAAGTGGGGGGCCCTGGTCCCTGCCTATCCCCCACTCTGGGAATTAGGTCCTTCATCTCAAACTGAGGCACAGTGCAGCGGGCGGTGGCGGGGCTGGCACGTATCTCCTCTCCCTCCACCAAGACAGGAAGGGGTGGGGAGGCTCTGGTGCCTTTGGGGGGTGTGGTGGGGTGGGTGGTTAGTGCAGGCCTCCTTGGGTTCTTCCCACAGGCTGGAGGAACACTGAACTCAGAGGGGATAAGTCCCTGAGCATTTTTCTCCCTTGATTTTTAAGCCGTTTCTGCTTTAAGGAAATTGAATCCATGTGTGTTTGGATTAATTGCTTAACTCCTAAAAATGTTGTCTTGTAAGAGCAATTTGAGGTCCAAGAGTCTTTTAAGTTGCTTTCCACCCTTTTCACATGGCCCCGGTCTGGGAATCTGAGCGAGCCCTCTCGGGCCAGAGCTGTGCTCACAGCTGGATCAGGCTAAGGAGGAATTAACAGCCTCCCAGGGTGTTTGCTTCACCCCCAAATAAGGTGGGTTTAGGAGACTCCCACCGAAATCCAGGAAGCTTCTGCGTCCTGCTGGGTTCGTCCTGCTGGGTTCGGGCTTCAGAGAACAGGGACACTTTTTGCGGGCTTGTGTTAAATCTGAGGTTTCCTTTCCTTGGGTCTGATTTCCAGAACTTGGCTGCCTCTCTTGCAGGGAAAAAAAAAAAATGCCATAGAAGAGATTTCAGGAGCCTTGAAAGGAGGAACATCTCAAACCAGGAGGTCCTGCTGAAAGCGGAGTCCTGCCTTCTGTTCTCAAAACCGATCCAATGGTTAGGTGGTCAGGCATCGAGACTGATGGGACGTCCCCTCTACCATGGCTGGAAGAAGACCCCGCCTTCTCGAGCGGCCAAATCCATAAGGAACCGGGGTGGGGTGTGTGTTAATGCCCAGCCTGGGTGCCTTCCTCTCTCTACCATCCCCAGGCCCCCGATCCCCCGGCTGCTAACTGAAACCTCTCCCCTCATGGTGTTCTGAGAGCCGGTGGAAGTGAGAACTCCCTCTGAGTGCTGGTGCCTCCAGACCACGGGCACCTCTCCCCCTGTGTCCCAGGTCCCCTCTGTGTCCCAGGGCCACCTGCAGGTCCTCCTTTTGTCTGGCTCCTCGTTCAACTGAGCCGCACCTACACTTGACGTGATACGATATGATTCGCTTTATATGAAATGTCCAGAATGAGCACATCCCTAGAGAAGAAGGCTGGTGGGCGGTTGTGTGGGGCCGGGGGGGAGGGAGACATGCGGAGCAAGGCTCCTGTTTGTGCAGCTGAAGATGGTTCGGAAGAGGTGGGTGCAATTACGGAGGGTTTTCAGAAGAGGAGGGACAGCCGCCGTTGACTTTCAGGAAGCTTGCGCAGGGGGTGATGTGGGTGACAGGCAGGGGACGGGGAGCCACAGGCAGCATCAGAACTCTGGAGCAAGAGTCCAGGTGAGAAACGAGGAGGGCTGGAGCCGGGAGCGGGTCTCAGGGAAAGGATGGCGTAGGATACGCCAGGTGATTGATTAGGCAGTAAAGTCTTCCCTCGGTGCCAGGAATACGTTTTTCCTCCAAATGGCATGTGAAGCGAAACATCTCAGTGAGATGCTTTGCCTGATAGACCTTCCCTTTTGCCCGGTGCCGAGACTTTACGTTCCAAGCGCAGGGCTCACGCCCGGCCTGGAGGGGCCACCTGCCCCCTCCGCTCTGGCCCGGCGCACCCGTGTCTCCAGGGTGTCTCATGGAGTCAGAGATGGCACGCGTGTAACTCCGAGCCTCCCCGAGCTTCGCCTCCAGAATCCGAGCTAGACCCATTCCGTGCGCAGTCCAGCCAGGGCGGAATGACGACCTCCATCCTTCTGGGCTCATCGTTGTTGGATGGTCTGAAACCTTCATAGCTCTGCCCTGTCTGGAACCCGAGGCTTCCGGAGAGTACTTTACTCTCCGGAGTACTTTACTTTTCCGGAGAGTCTGCGTGTGACTTTTTTTTTTTTTTTTTTGTAAGATTTTATTTATTTGAGAGAGAGAGGGAGGGAGAGGGAGAGCACAGGCAGGGGGAGTGGGAGAGGGGGAAGCAGACTCCCCGCCGAGCAGGGAGCCCAACGCGGGGCTCCATCCCAGGACCCCAGATCACAACCTGAACTGAAGGCAGACACTTAACGGACTGAGCCCCCCGGAGCCCCTCTGTGTGCCAGGACTTTTGAAATGGCATTTGGTCCAAAGCAAGAAAGTTCTGGCCTCATCTTCATAAAATCGTTTTTTTTACAGGGGGAGGGGCAGTAGTGAATGATGCATAAACGACTCTAATGAGAAAATCACGTCTGATAAGAATGTAATCAGGAGGGAACCATAGATGACCTGGTAAGGTATTTCTAACATCAGCGAAGCCACGGTTTGCCACGTTTGCGGGATAACCGGCTCTCCTTTGGGCCCTTGCATCGGAGACAAACACTCGAGGGGTAGAGTTGTGAACTCTTATATGGAAACTTGTCACCCGTCAGCTGGTCAAGCCCCAGGTCCAGGGGGGCTGACAGCCACCCCCACACGCACCCCTGCTGCATGGTCAGCTGACACAGGCCGGGCCAGTCAGTGAGCTCCATCCTCCTGATTTCTTCCAGGGCAGGCTGGCTGGTGGGAGGGAAGCCCAGGGGTGCCCCCTCTGCTACCGCCGGAGGAGGGTCTGCCTGGGAAGGAAGCTTGCCCAGAGGAAAGCAGAGGCGAGACACAGGGAGCAATTCCTGAAGACGTGGTTTACGCATTGAGGTCCAATGATGTGGAACATTCCGGACTTTGCAGTTACGTGAGGCAAAACACCTCCATCCTTTTTTTAAAAGAAATTTTTAAAAAATTTATTCATTTGAGAGAGAGAGAGAGAGAGAGAGCACGAGAGCAGGGGGAGGGGCGGAGGGAGAGGAAGAAGCAGATTCTCCCAGGGGGCAGGGAGCCTGACGCAGGGCTCGATCCCAGGACCCTGAGATCATGACCTGAGCCGAGGCAGACGCTTCACCCACTGAGCCACCCAGGCGCCCCTAAAACACCCCATCCTTTTCCTTCAGCCACTTAAACTAGTCTTTGGTCCCTTATCATCAAGGGTCCTTCTGGTGCCCACGTCACGTGGCTGCCGGTTTTCTACTGAAACCACAGATGTCTGCTCATTTACTGTCTGGCCCACCGGCAGGTCCCTCTGCCTGGTGTCAGAAGGCTCTCCCCACCCCGGCCTCCCTCTGCACCCTGACTCTCTGGAGGGAGCGAGCAGCGCCATCCCGCTCGGGAAGACCTCTTTGTCGAGCTTTAAAAATGCTTGCCTCACTCTCGGGTTCATTGGCCTGTGGCCCCCCTCCCTCTGCAGCTTCCTGGGGACTAAGCCTCATGTGCCGACATCTCAGTGTCCCCCACGTGGCCCCTTTACTGTCCGCTTGGCCCAGGAACACGGGCCACCCTCTCCAGACATGATTCAGGGGAGCGCTCCCGTGTGAGCAGCTGCGGGGAAACTTGGGCTGGGGCTGGAGACAGCTTCCCGCTATGGTGCGCCCAGCAGCCAGCCTGGCGTCAACCTTACAGAGCCCAGTCCGCTTCCCCGCCAGCTGGGACCCCTGGCCACCCCGACAGCCCCCCGCAGGTGGCTTGCATACCCGCATCCTTCGGCTTGTGCCCTGCTTGCTTCTCCCCGACTCCAGCCCCCTCCATGGTTCTCAGGCCAACGCGCCCCACCCCTGCTGTCTCCGCTCCCCTCCCCTTCACCAGGGCCCCTTCCCCAACTCTGCCAGCTGCAAACCCCCCACTTCAGGGGGCTGGCAGAGCCTGTTAAGGCCTCTCTTTTTCCTCAGCATCCCGTCCTTCAGCAAGGTGAGGGAGCAGGGGAGATGTATTTTCCCGCCCCTGGGATTTATACCCCCCTCCCTGGGAGGCAGGGCCAGCCACACTCCTTCTGGGTTTCCAATAACCATCTGTCTTCTCTCTGCAGCCTGGGATGAGGTCCCCCCTCGGCCATCTCTCCTCCAGGCCCCAGTGACACCGTCTCTTCATCATTGCTCTTGTTTCCAGACCCTTCACCCTCCGGGCCTCTCCTGCGAATGCGCTCGTGTTTGCTCGCCTCCTTCAGCTGGACGCTGGCTTCCGGCTACAACGTGCCCCGTGGCCTGTGGTTTCCGTGAGCTGGTTCCACTGTGCGATTAGTGCCGTCCCCGCTGTGCTGACCTCTCTTCCCAGCAGTGTCCCCATTGGCTCCCGTGTACACCTCTGTCTGCTGGCGGCAACTTCCTGCAGGGGCATCCTTCTGTTGGGTCCGCCGTCCCTGGCTTCTAATGGTGCAGTAACAAACGGGAATGATCCCACTGCTTCGTGCACACTGTGGCCTCTCATTTAACTACTTTTGAATCTCGACTCTATCATCATTCATTTTCAGCCTCCCTCCCAGAGTTATGCCATTCGCAAATTTGAAAAGCACATCCCCCGCCCCCAGGGGGGCCTGGGTGGCTCAGTGGGTTAAAGCTTCTGGCTCAGGTCATGATCTCAGGGTCCTGGGATCGAGCCCCACATCTGGATCTCTGCTCAGCGGGAAGGCTGCTTCCCCCTCTCTCTCTGCCTGCCTCTTTGCCTACTTGTGATCTCTCTCTGTCAAATAAATAAATAAAATCTTAAAAAAAAAAAAAAAAGAAAAGCACATCCCCTATTTCTGTCCACTTCCGGTGTAGAAGCACTGACGGGTACCAGGACAGAGCAGATCCCTGTGGCCCCCCACGAGGGCTCTCCTTCCAGGCTGACGCACTGTGCACAGTGTCCCACGAGCTATGAATTTCCCTGGTGTTCTATCATGTAGTCTTTATTTGACCACCTAATCTACAAATGTTCATGCAAATCCGTGTATTTGCCTGAAATATTCTTTGGGTCCATCAATCTAATAACTCACGGAAAAAGGGAGAAAAGATCCGTGCGGCATATGTTAGTCTCAGCGAGTTTCCCGTTTGTGTTGCCTCCCTTATGCATTCATGAACTGACTCTGTAATAGTCTTATCCTTTTCTAAAGATTTACACCACGTTTGCTGGCCTATTCTTTCTAGAATTTTCTTTTATTCCTTTCTTTCGGAAAAGCAGGTCAGGTGTGGTTCATGGCCGGTGTTTCAACATCTCCCTTGCCCTCCATAATTTTTTGAAATCACCAGTAGTGGTTCTGAGATGATGGCTGCTGGCTGCTTAAACACCCAGGGAAGCAATTCATCAGGGTCTGGGGAAAGAACTCATTTATAGCAGCTCCGGTAGCGATTTTTCTCTCTTTGCTTACATCTGGTTGCAATCCCGTCTTTGCATTTAATTTAACAAACAGCCTCTGAGCTCATGTGTCATGCCCTGTGCTTTGTTTTAAGCTTCCCCAGTTGGAAGACCGTTCTCTTTCCTGGTTCAGGCAGAAACAGGATGAGCATGGCACTTGTCTGCCTTCTCTCTTTGAGGGAGCCCGAGGGCGTCCTTGTTCACCTTGACCAGAAGGTCGCTTTTAAGGGTGTGTGTGTGTGTGTGTGTGTGTTATGTGTATTGTGTGATTGTATCTCAAGGCATCCAGTTTGTTCCCAACTCTGCTGTCAGTCATCAAGTTCATGCCCTTTTCTATTTCCTCCAGCTCTTCCCGTTCATTAAAACAACAACAACAACAACAACAACAACAACACTTAATCCCGTCATGACTGACATACAAAAAGCTGTACATATTTAATTCATGCAACTTGATGAGTTTGGAGAAAAGTACACTCCCCCGAAACCATCCCCATAATCTGTCATGAACACATCTATTCTTTCCAAAATTTCGTCCCAGCTTCTTTAGTATTATTATCATAACACTAAATATGGGATCTACCATCTTAGCAAACGTTTGAGTATACAATGCAGTACTGTTAACTATAGGCTCTGGGAGAGCCTACGATGTGCAATAGGTCTTAAGTCTATTCATCTTGCATAACTAAAATCTTAAGCCCCTTTCTCTTTGTGTCTGGCTTATTCCACTGGGGCACACTTGTTTTGGTCTATTTCTGGGTACTCTGTTCTGTTCCATTGATCTATGTGTCCAATTCTCAGTGGCCAACACCACACAATCTTGATTACTATAGATAGATTAAAAAGTCCCAGAATAAGGTAGCTTGAGTTAAGTTGAGCTTGAGGCTTATTTCACTCTTTTTAAAAATTATTTTACCAATTCCTTTAATTTTCCATAAAGATTTTTAGAATAGTCTTGACTATAGCTCTGAAAAATCTTGTTGGAATCTTAATAGGAATTGCTTTAACCCTGTGTCAATTTGGAACGAACAGACATCTCTATTATGTCCAATCCATTAACATGGTATGTCTCTCCATTTATTTAGGTTTTCTTTTATTTCTTTGATCAGCATTGTGCAGTTTTCAACATATAAATCCCATGCTAAATTTTTTAGGTTTACACCCAAGTACTTCTCTTCATTTTTTCTTTGGAATGGTATTGTTTTTAAATTTGGTGTCCATCTCTTTATTGTTAGTATATAAAAATATAACTTTTTGTAGGCTTATCTTATATCCTGTTACTTTGCTGAACTCACTTGCAACTTCCAAGGTTTAAAAAAAAATTATTCTTTGGGGGCACCTGGGTGGCTTAGTTGGTTAAGCGTCTGCCTTCTGTTCAGGTCATGATCCTGGGATCCTGCTTCTCTCTCCCTTTGCTTCTCTCTTGCTCTCTCTCTCTCTCTCAAATATATGAATAAAATATTAAAAAAAATATTCCTTGGGATTTTCTAAGTAGACAATCATGTCATTTGCAAACAGATAGTTTTCTTTTTTCCTTTGATACCTTTATGCCCTTTATTGGCTTGTCATGTCTTACTGCTCTGGCTGTCCAGGATTATGCTGAAGAAGAGTTCCTCTTGTTCCCAGTCTTGGCAGGAAAGCATTCAGTCTTTCACTAATAAGCATAATGTGATCTGCAAAAACCATTTTCCCAAGCAAAGTCACAATCATAGGTTCCTGGAGGACGCGTCTTTTGAGGGCTCCCAGTCACCTCAGTGCCAGTGGTGACCCGCTTTGTGCGTACTTGCCTACACCTTGCCTTGCCAGCCTCCAGTCGGTGGCTGACCACTGTGGCCTCAGAACTGAGCAAACGTATAAAGGGAGACCACTGCGCACCAGCACTGGAAGTGGAAGGTGACACTGAGCTGTGTCACATGGGAACATTTTGCAGGCAGGAGAGACGGACAGGCTTGCTGTTCCAGCAATCAGAGGCCGCTTCCCCTGAGGGCTGGGGATGGAGAAGCCGGAGCCTCCCTCCCTGGGTAGAAAGAATGCTAAGCTGGGGCTTGGGCAGACCGAGGGGAGGTTGTAGACATTCCGGGGCTTATCAGCAGGGCTGTAAGCTGGGCAAGGAGCAGGCTGGATTTGGGTATCTGGGCAGTTCTTCCAAATCGAGATATTTTTAACTAAGACTTAAGTCCTGAGCTGGACACCAAGAAGGACTCTATCTCCTTGCCATCTGTAATTGCTTCTGACCTTATAAATCCCCTCATCTCTGTGGCTCGTGGTCATCTCATTCCTCTTAGCTGGCTGGAGGCTGGGTTTTCATTCACCATCCCCAAATAGTTATCGAGTCTCTATTTTGCAATAGACACGATAAAATAGTGTCCCTGTCTAGAAAAACTCCCTGTGCTAGGGGAGAGGAAGAAATAAAACATCATCCAAAGGCAGCTAGCTAAGTGTTGTAGCAAAGGCTGCATGTGCATGGCTGCTGGGGGCCAGGGAGGGGACACTGAGACTCCCAGGGGCAAGGCCACTCTTGTAGCCACATATCTGTTAACGGTGAGGCCAGGGTTCCACACACACAATCCACGTGTGGTCCAAGCCTTACCCTTTCTGGAACCACTTGTTGCCCATGAGTGCAGGTGGAGGGGTGCGGGAACACTGTTGGGGGGTGATGCTTATGTAAAGGAAGGGGGAAGCAGGATGGGGCAGGGAGGGGCCCCCCACTGGATACTCTCTCACGATGCCTGGGGGTTTCTCAGAAATGAGCTCTAGACTGAGACCCGGAGTAGGGGAGCGGAACGTGTTCTGGACACAGTGATCATCCCAGGGGCTGGATAACATGAAGCTGTTTCACTATGGTTAGAACATTCCAGAAATCAGGCAGGGTGGGGGATGCACGGCCGACAGGGCCAGATCAGGAGAAAGATTCCTGAGCCATGTTCTGGAATCTGGTCTTTATCCTGAGCCATGGAAGGGCCCTAATCTGGGATGCGAGGTAATCTACTTCCTCCGGAGGGACTGGGCTGTTCTGGAGTACGGGAGCTGAGCATGCTGCCTGGCTCCATCTGGAGGATGGCCAGGCCCACTGCCCACCTCCACCTGTTCTTTCCAGACCCCTCTAATGGTTTCTTCCCAGCGCCCAAGCCCCCAGCTGCAAGTCCCAGTGAGCCATGCCCCTGAGGAGAGCACCTGCAGGAATTGGGGCCAAGAGAGCAGAGATGGGGTGTGGAAGTGCAGAGGGAGCTGTTGGAAATGACTGGAACGCCCGCCTTGCCACCCAGAGCAGGGGCCCTTCTGCCAGACCAGGCAGCAGTGCCCAGGTAAGGAGGTGCTGGCATGTGGCTGAGCTGCAGGAGGCAGAAAAAATTAGTCTCTCTGTCCTGCTCTCTGAGTAGGAGGAGTGCTGGGAAATGCCGCAAGGGATAAGGCAGCTTGTTTCTGGCCTCTCTGTACCACTGTTGCCTCCGGGGGGTTGGGGCTCTCCCAGAGCCTGGCACAGGAACCCCTTCTCCTCTTGGGGGGGACTCAGGTCCGCGTTAGAATTTGAACTTCCTCCTGCTGGTTGAGCCCAGCCTTGAGAGGTCATGCAATTCATATCGTGCCTGGGGGTGGGACCAGACCCATGCTGAGCCAGACTGGCAAGGCAGCCCCTTCTCTGGGCCCCCCAAGGAGAAGTCCTCAGGTATCATCAGCCACCCACCCCCACAGCGCGGAGAACGCAGACCCCCAGCCCTGGCCCCTCTGCCTTCCCACTCAGCAGCAGGTTGCCATGGTGATGAGCCAGTGTGAGCATCTCTCTTTAATGCCAGAATCTTTCCAGGCTCTGCCCTGCCTGGCCCCAATGCAGTCCCGGGTGGCGATTAAATAGCAAGGAGGGCACCGGGGGCCAGCAAGGGGAGGGAAGGGGTCAGGGATGATTGCCGATCTGGACACCGCCCCGAGAGTTACTTCCCGGGGGAAAGTGCCGGAAAGATGTACGAAGCGAGGTCTACAGTGTCGCCAGATTTTTATTTCAGATGAGAGTGATGGGGAGAGGCTGGGACTCTGCTTTCGAGCTTGTAAATGCCTACTGGGGCCCGACTGATGGAGCAGGGGCTCCCCGTTGAGCTAAGGGAAGGTCAAGGCCAGGAGGACTGGCTTCACCTCTGCTCCCACCTGGACCTACAGCCCCGGAGGGGGAAGGCACGGGGGGTGCCTGGAGTGTTCCCTCCTGCCCTGACCCGCAGTCTGTGCAGAACTGGGCTCCAGCCTGAGCCGTGCTCCGTCCTCTGCAGACGCGGGTCTGTCACCTGCTGGAGCGCGGCCGTGCGGAGACTTGGGCTTTTCCCTCTAGCTCCCCCGCTTTGTCCAGGCATGACCTAGTCCGCCTGGAAGACTGCCCTTGAGAGGCGGGGGTGTGTGAGCCACCGGTGGTTGAGGTGTTGAGAGGGGGCGGCAAAACTGGTCTGCCCCTCCCCCCAGCGCTGGTACCAGCAGGGCCGGTGCCTGAGCCACGTGCTGGATGCCCATGGAGGTGCATCTTTCTCCTAACCTCCAGCAATGATTTCCAGAACCCCCTTCCTCCCTCCCCGGTTCTCTGGTACGCCGCACTCCCTGGGTCACCAGTGCGACCTTTCATCTTGTGTGTCCACTTGGCCAGGAAGTGGTACCCAGTCATTTACTTGAACGTCAATCTAGGTGCTGCTGTGAAGGTATTTGATAGATGTGGTTACCACACGCAACCAGACCACTGAGGAAAAGAGACGTCCCGCCAAGGCGGCAGCGGGCCTCACCTAATCAGTCAAAGGCCTCCAGAGCCCAAACTGTGCTTTTCCGGAAAGAAGAAATTCTCCAGACTGAGGCAGCAACTCCTGCCCCAGTCCCAGCAGTCCTGCCCTACAGATGTCAGACTCGCCAGCCCCACAACCACTTGAGCCAGCCTCCTAAGACAAACCTCTCTCCGAAGAATCCTGGCTGATACACCCATCTCTCCGTCAGCTGTTGGGACAGGGGTCCATTCTCTCCCCTACCCCCGTCTCCCTCTCTCTTTCCCTTTCTCTCCCTCTCTCATTCTCTCTCTCTTTCTCTCTTCTTCTCTCTGTGCATCTGTCTGTGTGTCTGTCTTTCCATCCAAGCTTCTTTGGGACTTCTCTATGCCCTCACCAACTGCTTGGATTCCTCAGCAACAAATGAAAGCCCAGGAACAGACCCCACAAATGAGAATCCACTTCCTTCCCCGCTATGTCTGTGGTCTAGGACTCCTCCTCTTGTGATTCTGTCCTCGGGGGGCCAGGAGCCAGGTGGGGGGTGGCGGGAGGGCTGAACTATCCTGGGCGGCAGGGGGAGCTGAGACAACTTCTCTCTGTGGCTGGGCAGGGCAGGGTGGGATGGAGGCCAGGAAGGGGGTCACGCCGGGCATCAGTCCTCCATCCCACAAGGTTTTATTTGGAAATCGGAGTCTATAGCCTAATTGGGGCTGGACTCTGCTGGCTTGGGCTGGCCTCGGTCTAGACTGATGCCCAAGGCCAAGGGAGGCACGTGACTTAAGGCAGACCTCGAGGCGGGTAATGCAACATGGGGTTGGCACTGGGGTCTTCGGACCCTGAAGTCCGTGCTCTGCCACGGGGCTGCCTGTGCCCAAATGAGCTGGATGGAGGTGGCAGGTATGAGCAGTGGAGGGCCACGCAAGTGGGGTGGGGGGGTCCAAGGAGATAGGGCCCCATCCTCCTGAGGGAGACCAAAAAGGCTTCAAGGAAAAGATCACACTGGAGATGACCTCGAGGGACTAAAGGGCTGTTGCCTTTAGAAAGTGAAGGGGGGCGGGCATCATGGGAGGGGACAGTTGAACCAGAGCCAAGAAGGGGGAGCAGCAAGGGGACAGTGGGGGGGGGGGCATCCCACTCTCTCTGTATTGGATCTCAGCATCTACGTGGACGTGGCAGGAAGAAAGACCCTACCCTTCTGGGAGCTGGGTCTGTGCTCGGCATGGTAGGCAGTGAGGAAGTCGAGGGTTGGTTTTTTGTTTTATTTATTTATTTGACAGAGAGAGAGATCACAAGTAGGCAGAGAGGCAGGCAGGGAGAGAGGAGGAAGCAGGCTCCCCGCTGAGCAGAGAGCCCGATGCCGGGCTCGATCCCAGGACCCTGAGATCATGACCTGAGCCGAAGGCAGCCACTGAGCCACCCAGGAAGTCGAGGGTTTTGAACACACAAGTGGCATCCCCGGTGTAGGACCAGAATGGGAGGCAGTCTGGGAGGGCAGCTGGGACCAAGACTTTGGGAGGAGGAACAGGGCAGAGGGGGAGATGCGGCCTTGAACTAGGGCTGGGGGTCTAGCTGTTCAGCCAAGGGGACCCTGGGGAGAAACACAATTGGGGGTGCCTCCCAGAATGGGGAAGCTGCATCGGGAACAATAGATATGAATCAGCCAGTACTTGAAATGGACCAAGGGGTTTTCTATTTAACAGAAGCTGCTTGTAAAGGAAGGAATCATCTTATAATTAGACTACGGCAACCTAAGTTTTTGTAAGTTTGGATTTCATATTCAGACTTACGAAATATCCGAGCCTATTTCTGTGTTTGTCTCTGCTGTCACTGGACCATTCATTCCCCCAGGCCTGAGGCCGAGGGATAGAAAGCAGAGCCCCTCACTGCACCCCCGCCACCTGACCCCCGAGTCGGGACGCCAAGTGTGGAGGGTGCTGGAGCAGAGAGGGGACCTGCAGTGAGCTCCACCAGCACTGGGGAAGCTTCCTGGGCTGTTGGAATAAATCCCCACAGCATGGAGGGCTGAAAACAACAGAAATGGGTTCTCTCGCAGCTCTGGAGGACACTAGTCTGAGATGGGGGTGTTCGGGGCCGTGACCCATCCCGGACCTCCAGGGGAGCATCTGTTCCTGTCTCCTCCAGTTCCAGTGACCATGGGCCTTCCAGGGGGCTAGTGGCTGCCCCGCTCTGGTCTCTGCCCATCAGCCCCCTGCCAAGGCCTCACATGGTTTCATTTCTTTGCTATGTTTCTCTTCTGTTTCTGATTAGGACACTGGCCATTGGATTTAGGATTTACCCCCATAATCCATGATGACCTCATCTGAGGTCCGTAACTTGTCTATGTCTGCAAAGACCTTTTTTCCAAATAAGGCCACACTCTCAGGTTCCGGGGGTTGGCGTGAGCATACCACCGCACCCACCACGGGCTTGGGAGGACTGGGCTCGGAGCAGGACCCAGCCTCCCAGGGAGTGCGGTGGGTGCCTCTCTCTCCTCGCCTACCCCCTCACGCCCTCCTTTCCCAGTCAGACCCCCTCTCCAAGACACCCCCACGTGGACCTGCCCTTCCTAAGCACACATCCTATCCCCTCATTCTGCCTTCCAACAAAATTAACGTATTTTTAAAAGATTTTATTTATTTATTTTTGGAAGAGAGAGAGAGTGAAAGCACACAAGAGTGTGGGGGACGGGAGGGGCAGAGAGAGAAGCAGACTCCCCGCTGAGCAGGGAGCCCAATGCGGGGCTCGATCCCAGAACCCCGAGATCATGACCTGAGCCAGAGGCAGACGCTTAACGGACTGAGCCGCCCAGATGCCCCAGATTACCACATTTGCCTCCGTCCTCCCTCTCCTCTAACCAGACAAGTCCTGCTCTCAGGTCAGAGTGGGCAGGTGTGCGTTCTAAGCAGGGATCAGATCCGGGACATAATCAGATACAAGTCTGAATCCCGCCTCACAGATGAATCCTCTGTGTGTTCAAGGTCAAGTGCTTTAACTTCCGTGGGTCTTCCTCTCCCCACCCATAAAAAATGGCAATAAGAAGACCTTTGCCCTTTTGGCTAAAAAAATAGTTTCTGCAATGTATTTCCTTCTGCCCCATCGCAGCATTCTCTTTCCACTAATAATAGACTTAATTATTTAAATTTAATTTGTTAGAGGTTTGATATTTAATTTGAAAATCCTAATGAATTATTAATATTTAATAAATAATAAAATTTAATATCTATTAACTGGGGTTTATATATATAAACTCTTTAATTTCTTAATTCAATGCTTAGTTTTAAAAAATGGAACAGAGAGGAATGGCTCTCAGAGCCCTCAGAGCCTAAATGCGTTCTGGTGGTGCCCACACCCCCTGAGTGAGTGGGCATCCCTGCAGCCCCAGGCCGGCTGTGTGCGGAGGAAGGAGAATCAGGAGGTAGCTGGGGGTCAGCCCCAGGAGGAGCTGCGGCTCAAAGGAGGCTGAGTGGCCAACTAGGTAGCATCACCCACTAGAATGTTCCGAGCGTTCCAAACTGCAAACCAATAGACGTGCCAGGCTTTCCGTTTGAATATGCATCAGCATAGATGTACAGCAAGCGTCTAGTTACACTGGGGCTTAGTCACCAGGGAGGTTCGAGCCACGGCGCTGCTCCTGGGACTCTGGGAAGTCCCTCGGGCGCTCCCGGGAGCATTCTCTCCACAGCCTCCTCACCTAGGGCCATGGATCTTCCCAAAGGCTCTTCTGGATCTTCCCAAAGGCAAATTGTTTGCCTTTCAGGGACCACAGACTAAGTGACAACCCACAGGACTGGCTCTAATCATATCACACACATAGAAGAGAACCCTGTGGGGTGGGTGAGCCCCGAGGGTCCTTTAACCCATACTTGGTTCAGGGGATTAAGGCAAATGGGCCTTAATGGCCCTGGGTCTCCCTGGGTTTGCTTGTCCTTTTGGGATTCGTGGGGCTTTCCCTGGTCATTCTGTCCTCGGAGGAAGAGACAGGTAGCTGGACCCTGGAGCCTGGAATCCTGGACGGTGAGGGGTCTGGGCCCAAAGGCACAAGCTCCCTGGCTAGGGAACATCCTAAAATGCTGGGTCAGCAGTGGCCGGGCAGGGGACAGCATCCCGGGGACCTCCCGTAGTTGGGCAGGCACAGCCAGGCGTGGGTCACACTGTCATCTCATTACATGTCCCGCACATGGTTCTGCTCTGGATGGAAGCCCTTGGAATTTGCCTTGCTGGCCCACCTGTGCGTGCCCAACCTTGAGCATCATGCCTGGCTCACAGTAGATGCTCAGTTATGAGAGGGAGGAGGGCTCGGGTTTGAGAAGCTGGAGCAGAGAGGCTCCAAACCTCAAGAAAGTGAGAATTCGCTAGTAATGGGACAGAGGCGATGGGGAGAATTCTCTATCAAGGCTTCCTTGTGTGTGGGGGGGTGTCACTGCCCATGCCCCGGCGAGGTCCCCTTCCACCCGTGCCACGACACAGGCTCTCCTCTCTCACACCCACCTCCCACCCCTGCTGGGTCAGGATGGGGGAAGGGAGCAGAGGGTAGAAGCTGGGGCGTGTGTCCTGCTGCAGGGGGTCTGGGGTGGGGGGAGCCGACCCAAGCCACCTCACCGGACGCCAGCTCGCCCACCTGCTCTCCTCCTGCGGCCGCTGCGCGGCTGCGGCTCCCTGAAGGCTCGCAGGGCGTTCTCGGTGGGGGAGAAGGAGCATTTCTGATCTCATTTTCCAGTATTTCAGCTGTGCCATAATCTGTTTACCACACAATTCGTGTCACTTTGATAAGCGGCTGCTTCAAGACTCTGCAATTATTAAAATCAAGAGCGGGGACAGCTTTCAAGTCTCTCAAGAATTGTAATAAATGTTTGAAATTAGTCATTACGGTGTTTGCCATGGTTCACGTCATGCACTCCATCTTGGTGACAAACCAGCCCATCTTGCACAGGCTCTTTTTGGCGACGGTGGTGAGGGCCTGGCTTTGACGCTCCCCCATGCGGGAGAGGGCCTGCTTGGCAGCTGCTTCCCGGGGCCCCAGGCGCAGCCCCGGAAAACGTTCTTCCAGCCTGAGCTCTGAACAGGAGGGAAACGGCCCAGCATCCCCTTTTCCTCCGCACAAACCATCGGCTCTGTTTCTCCGTGGGCTCTCCACGGTCTCCCGTCCACCCTCCACCCCTGCCCAGCGGTGTGTCTGGGTTTCTGGTGTTCTCTGGGCTTTTGCAGCCATGGGAAGGAAGCTGGCCTCAAATGTGGCATCTTCTCAGGGGCTCAAAGCTCAGTAGAGCATTGAGCCCCAGGGAGGGGGAGGAGGGCCCTCGCAGACATCAGAGGGATAGGGCCAGAGCCAGGCATGCGAGGCCCTCCAAGAACAGGGTTCCTGCCTCCATGGTGCCGGTGTGGGGGCAGGCATCTCAAAGTGACACCAGGAGATAATGGTCAGAGCAGAAAAGTGTTAGAGATGCCAAGAGCCAGCCCAGGACAGCCTAACGCTGGGAGGGAGAGGGTGGGAAGAGCCCGGACAGACCCATTTGCTGATGGATGAGGAGACTTTCCTTCGGAGGGGTCCCCAGAGCTGCTGGGGTGCCCTCTGGCTGTCACCTGTTGTGAGAGCTGTGACCCCACAGGTGAAGAACTGATTGGATGGGACCAGTAGGTCTGCTGGGGAAAGGGAGTCACAGTGACATGGGGTCAGGGTGTGCAAGGAGTGGGGGGTGCCACTACGGGGGACAGGCTTCTGCTATGTGGGGGAATGCACTTGAATTTGGCTCGTGAGAAGCTGGTCAGGGGAAGTTCTTTGTGTCCCACATCAGGCATGCAAAATGGACATTCCTCTCCTTTGAGAAAAGGTTTTAGCAGAGCAGGGACCCAAAGCTCCTGTGTTTAAGCGTCATTGCTGGTGAGGGGTGGGGGTGAGATGGACAGACAGACAGACCCCTGTAACTACAGCATCCCAGAGAGGCTGGAGGTGTCCCCCCACAGGCCTTCCTGTCTCCCGGCTAGAGTCCCCTCCCAGTGAAAAGGCTTTCTCTTTACTCTAGTTTTGTATATAAAGGAGGAAAACAAAAAATTTCATTTGGTCTGGTTTTATACATTTATTTGAGAAAGAGGGGGGCAGGGAGGGGCAGAAGGGAGAGAGAGAACCGCAGGCAGGCTCCACGCCCAGCACAGAGCCCGACGCGGGGTGCGATCTCACGAGACTTGAGCCAAACCCAGGAGTTGGACGCTTCACTCCCAGGTGCCTCCTTTGATCTGGTTTTAAAGGAAACATCCCCTCACCGCAGAGAAGTTGGAAAACTCAGAAGAGAGTGAACGCGAAGATGTTCATTCCCAGAGACGAGCGCGATCACATTTCAGTGTCTGTTTATGCGCATCTTTTCTGCCTTCTGTTCCATCTTTGGGCTCCACGGTGGACCTCCGACCGGGACAGGGCCCCCAGCCCCTAAAACACCCCCCGCACGGAGGCAGCACCTCTAGGGTGACGGGCTAAAAAGCGTGCTGGCACCTCCAGGCCTGCCCTTGGCCAGCAAGAGGCCGGCAGTGGGTTAGCACCTGCCTTTCTGCAAAACCCACGGCAAGAAGCAGCGCCTCAGACCCGCGGCCGGGCCTGAAATCCCTGGGGGCGAAAGGACAGCTAATCGTTGTCCTCGTCCTCATCATCATCGTCATCTTCGTCATCATCTTCATCATCTTCATCGTCATCTTCATCATCGTCATCATCATCATCTTCATCATCTTCATTGTCACCATCGTCATCACCTTCATCATCATCTCATCATCGTCATCATCATCGTCATCGTCATCATCGTCATCATCGTCGTCGTCATCGTTATCATCATCATCATTGTTGTCATCATCATCGTCATCACCTTCATCATCATCGTCATCATCATCATCATCATTGTCATCGTCATCTTCATCATCGTCGTCGTCATCGTCATCTTCATCATTGTTGTCATCATCATCGTCATCACCTTCATCATCATCTCATCATCGTCATCATCATCGTCATCGTCATCTTCATCATCGTCGTCGTTATCGTCATCTTCATCATTGTTGTCATCATCATCGTCATCATCTTCATCATCATCGTCATCTTCATCATCTTCATCATCTTCATCGTCATCATCTTCGTCTTCATCATCATCATCATCGTCATCATCATCGTCATCGTCGTCATCGTCATCATCATCGTCATCATCATCTTCATCATCTTCATCGTCATCATCATCGTCATCATCATCGTCGTCATCGTCATCATCATCGTCATCGTCATCGCCATCATCATCATCGTCATCGTCGTCATCATCATCAACATCATCCTAATGGCCTTACCTGCAGGCAGGGCATCCTTCCCACGGACGGGCCTCGGTCCCTTCGGAAGCTCACAGGGTGCTGGTTAAGCAGGTGGGGGCTGGGCCCTCTGGGGACCCATGGAGCCAGATTCTCTGTGATGCAGCCACACAACATGACCCAGGAGCATCTGGGTGATCCCCGGCAAGACCGCGAAGTGCGTCCCGTCCTCACGGACCTCTAGTGACACAGGGGTCACGAGCCACGAGTTTAATGAGGAATGGTGAGCTGGGAGAGGGGAGGCGGCTTGGCCAAAGTCACCCAGCCAACAAATGGCAGAGCAGCACTGTATGTTGCCCTCTGGCTCTTCCAGCCAGGGACAGAGAGAGACGCCCGTGCCGGGGGAGGGGCCTCACCGCAGACCACTGCCTGGATGCCAGAGTCGCCGTCATGCCATTTATTTATTTATTTTAAAGATTTTATTTATTTATTAGAGAGAAAGAGACAGACAGAGAGAGGGCACAAGCAGGGGGAGAGGCAGACCGAGAAACAGATTCCCCCACTGAGCAGGGAGTCGGATGTGGGGCTCGATCCCAGGACCCTGAGATCATGACCTAAGCCGAAGACAGACTCTTCACCGACTGAGCCATGCAGGGGTCCTCACTTTTTTTTTTTTAAATGAACTTTCTATTTTTGAACCGTTTTAGGTTTATAAAAAAAAAAAGTGCCAATAGCACAGAATCCCTATATACACGCACCTGTTTCCCCTACTGTTAGCATGGGACGTTAGTACGGTACAGTTGCTGAAATCAGTGAGCCTGTCAACACGGCCTTAACTTCAGTCCCTGCTTTAGGGGCGCCTGGCTGGCTCCGTGGGTAGAGCACACCACCCTTGATCTCAGAGGTGTGAGTGTGAGCCCCATGTTAGGTGGAGAGATCACTTAAGAAAATCTCAAAAAACAACAAATAAATAAAGTTCCTGCTTTACTCAGCTTTCTGTGGTTTTCCCCTAATGCCCTTTCCCTGCTCTGGGATCCCAGGCAGAACACTGGGTCACGCTCAGGCACTATGTCTCTTCCGGTGGGCGCACTCATCTCTGATGGTCCCTTGTTCTTAAAGACATCAGTTTTGTGGACAACTGGTCAGTGTCATGCAATGTTCCTCGGTTTGGATTTGCTCCATATTTTCCCCAGGATTAGACTGAGTTTGTGGGGCTCAGGGCAAGAACAGCAGAGGTGAAGTGTCCCGTTGTTTCCTATCTAGGAGCCATGACTCGGGACTATTGATGAGGACCTTGACCAGTGTGCTGAGGTGGTGTTTCTCGCCGAGGTGAGGGAACTGTTTTCACCCCTTCCCATGCTGCACTCTGTAAGAGAAAAAGACCAGGCACAGCCCATACTTAAGTGATGGAGGGCGGAATATCTACCTAAATTATATTAGGAGTTCCCTGGAAGGCAGATTTGTCTGTTCTCTACCTTTTTAAAAAAATTGTATTTATTCGGTCATTTATTTATGTCAGTATCAACTCATGGGTATTTATTGTATACTTTGGGCTATAATGCAATTCATAATTTATTTCGTTGCTTACATTGTTGCAGCTTTGGCCATTGGGAGCCAACTGGTACAGCCACTCTGGGAGACAATATGGCGGTTTCTTACAAAGCTAAATATTCTCTTACCATAGGATCTAGGAATTGTGCTCCTTGGTATTTACCCAAAGGAGCTGAAAACTTATGTCTACAGGGAAACCTACATGTGGATGTTTATTTAGAACAGTGTTATTCATAACTGCCCAAACTTGGAGGTCATCAGGATGTCTCAGAAGGCCAAGGGATGAACAAATGTGGTCCGTCCAGACAATGGAATATTATTCAGCACTGAAAAGAAATGAGTCAGTAAGCCATGAAAAGACATGAAGGAACCTTAAATGCATTAAGTGAAAGAAGCCAATGCGAAAGGGCTCCACGCTGTATGATTCCATCTCCATGACATTCTGGGAAAAGCAAAGCTATAGAGACAGAGGATCGGGGAAACCAAGGGGTTGAGGGGAAGGAGGGATGAATCGGCAGAGCAAAGATTGTTAGGGCAGTGAAACTGCTATGTATGATACCATAACGGATACGTATCATTGCACATTCGTCCAAACCCATGCAATATAGGACACCAAGAGAGGACCCTAATGTATGTTTCATACTCACAGTGATACTATGTTGCAATGTAGGTTCATTGTTTGTGAGAGATGCACCGCTCTGGTGGGAGATGTTGATGGTAGGAAAGTTTGCACATGTCTCAGGGGTTAAGGGTTTATAGGAAACCTCTGTACCTTTCTCTCAATTTTGCTGCAAACTAAAACTTCTCTTTAAAAAAGTCTTTGTGAAACTAAAAATAGAAATGTATATACCTATGTAACCACCACCACAATCAGGATATAGAAAACTTCCATTACGGGCAAGAGTTTCCTTGTGTCTTTTTGGGGACACTCGTCCTCTTCCCCACAGGCCTGCTGTCACTACAGTTTTGTCTTCTCTAGAGTTTTCATATAAACTGAATCATAGACCATGCTATCTTTTGTGGGTTATGCTATCTCTGCCTTCTTTCATTTAGTCTAAAGCTTTTTAGGGGCACCTGGTGGAGGTGGAAGTGGAGGATGTGACTCTTTTTTTTTTAAGAATTTATTTATTTATTTGACAGACAGAGATCATAAGTAGGCAGAGATGCAGGCAGAGAGAGAGAGAGAGGAAGCAGGCTCCCCTCTGAGCAGAGACCCCCATGCGGGGCTCGATCCCAGGACCCTGAGATCATGACCTGAGCTGAAGGCAGAGGCTGGTTAAGCCTGAGCTTAACTGAGCCACCCAGGTGCCCCAGGACATGACTCTTGATCTTGAGTTTGAGCCCCACATTGCGTGTAATTTTATTAAAAAATAATAACAATAAAGCTTTTGAGATTCATTCTCATCTCCTGTATCAGCTTTCCTTTTTTATCAGAGGGTAATCTTCTGGTGAATGAATGGTTGCACCTCACTTGGTTGACCTAGTCATTAGATAATGAACATTTGGATGCTTCCAGTTTGGGCCCATTATAAATAAACCTACCATGAGCATTCTTGTCCAGGTCCTTGTGTGAAGACATGTTTTCATTTCCCTTGGGCAAATTTGTAAGACTGAGATTTCTGGGGGCATATAGTAAGTATATGTTTAGCTTCACAAGGAATTGCCAAGTACCTTTCCAGCATGGCTGTGTCATTTCTCAGTTCCACCAGTGGTGTATAAGAGTTCTGGTTGTTCCACATCCCCGTCAACGCTTGGAATAGTCGGTCTTGAATTTTAGCCATTCTAGTGGCTGTGTCGTTGTATCTCATTACAGTTTTTGTTTCTTGTCTCTGATTATTAATGATGCTGAGCATGTTTTCATGTATTTGTTCACCTTGTTTAATTATTTAAAAAGTTGAATTATTATATTTGAGCGACTCTTGAACAAAACATTGTAGAAGTTTGTAGTATGAATAGTGGAGGTCTCTTCCTTCTCCCTGTCCCCGTCCACCCCTAGAAGTGACCACTGTGATCTCTTCCAGGTGTTCAGCCTTTTAGACCTCAGCCTGAATGTTCACAGTCAGCCTGCACATCCTCCCACACCAGTGACCAGAGATCCTTCCTGGGAAGAGCAGTGACTCCATTCTTTAACTTGTCTGTGACCCTATGGCCATTCATGTCTCCCTTTCCCTACACCCTCCAGTCCATCCCATCATGAAGAACGATTTTATCCCAACCTCTCACCCATCCCTTCTCTCCAACTTCCCCACCTCCATTGGAGCCGATACCATGGGCTGCCCGGACAGTGGTCCCAGTGTCCTGATCTCCTTCTAACCCATCCCCCATGCAGCAGCCAGAGCACATTTTTCAAAGTGCACCTCTGATCACATCAGTACCCCATGCCTAAGACCATGGTGGATCCCATAGCTCTGAAGACAAAGTCCACCCTCCTGCTGACCCCACTCCCATCTATCAATACCCTCAGCACAGGCCGGGGATGCCTCCCATCCTTGTACCTGGGAAGCTCCCACCTTCTTTGAGACCTTGCCCCCCGGCCACCACTTCCTCAGAGAAGTCTTCCTGGGTCTAGGGGTCATTGGGTGAATGCCCCCAGCTAGATCACACATGCTGAGGGCGAGGTGGGGCTTGTTTTGTAAAGCACTGGGCTCTAGCTCTGGTGACAGCAAGCCCGGCAGGGGCCCAGCTCTTCTCAGGTGACCAGCCAGGCTGTCAGGATTGTCATTGACACCTCTTCCTGTCATTGCTTCGGGGTCACGTGCAGCTGGCAGGACACCCTGGTGCCACCTCTCCTGGAGGAAGCCCTGTGTCCCTCAGGAGTGTGGGGTTCTCTGCCCCGAGGGCAATAGAAGCCAGCAGTTGGGGGGGTGGCGGCCGTGGTGGCCACATTTCACACCTGGGACTTGCCTCAGGCTGCTGTATTGAGCTCCAAGGGCTCCGCATAGGAGCCTGGTCACTGCGGGGTCCCTCCCACCTGTCCCCGGGGGTCTTCTCCCCCAGGTCCTCCCACGAAAGCCTGACTTAGGCTCTGTTTCTACGTCACCCGAGCTAAGACACCAAGCTGAGTCACTCGGATGCTCGGGCTCCTTTGTGGAGAAACCCCCTTGTAGTCTTTGTTTTGGGGGCCGGGGCACCCCAGATTTTCCCACTGGGTGTCCCCCTGTAAGACTCACTACAACTACACCTCCTGCTTTTCCTTTGAGCCTCCTTCCCCTCCACGCTTCTCTTGGCCCTGCCTCCCTCTTCTCTCCCCTCTCCTGGCTTTCAGAATCGCCATCCAGTCCTTCCTGCTGCTGGCATCTGGACATGCAGATCTTGGCTCCCGTTTTGCATGAATGTTTGACCTTGGGTAGAGCTGCTTGCCAGGATGGATGTGTTGTGGCTGCATTTAATCACCGGGAGCAGCCCAAGCCTTGAGAAACCATGGAGACCCAATTCCCCATCCGCTGCTTCGAGATGGCAATGAACTTCTGAGAAATAGCTAATCAATAAATTGAACAAACAACGCTGGCAACGGACCTTCTCTGTCAGCACCTTAATTACAATTGCAGAGATGAATGGGGGCGCGGGGAGGCAGGTGGGGAGCTCACATTGACCCCTGATTTCTTGCTAGGAAGTGCAGGAGGGCAAAGTAAGCTTCTCCCCTCAGGGGGGCTGCGGTTTAAGAGGCTGGGATTAGATTTCTGGGAGGCCACAAGACATAGGAGATGGTCCAGCCATCAGTCTGGCTCTTTCTACCCATACTGAGCCCAGAGCGTAGATGCTTTTCTCAGATGTGCAGACCCAGCACCGTGGAGACTGCCCCATGAAATTATTTCGAAAACCATAGGTGCCTCTTGGCTGTGTGAGACAGTGACTACAGCAACTGACCTCCTTGGCCAGGACCCCGTACGTCTCCCCTTGGCCCATCTGCACGTCTGAAGGAAGATGACTCTGGACGGGTCAGCCAGCCAAGTGGCCCACCAGGGAGTCACTGGAGTGGGGGAACGTTCTGCTTCTTCAAGATTCCCTTTCTCCCAGGGTGAGGATCTATCTCTTTTAAATACATATTTTAGTTCAAAAAATTAAAAAATGTTTTGACTCCTGCAGACAGCATAAAATTCCGACTAGAAAAGAAGAAAAATAAATAAGATGTAAATCATTCTAAAATCACCTCCCCAGCAAGACTGATGAGACTGTGGCATCGGTTTCAGTGCAATCTGCTCGGGGGCCTTCCCGCTCCCAGCTTGGTAATCGTGGGAGGGAGTGTGTGCGTGCATGTGCGCGTGCGTGTGTGCGTGCGCCACCCGGTGTGTGCGTGTGTGTGTGTGTGTGTGTGTGTGTGTGTGTAAGGGAGAGAGCAGGCAGCAGCAAGAAGCAAGATGCTGAGACACGGGCTCGTGGCAAGCTGCCTGCCTTGGGGCCGGAATTTTCCATGACAGTAAATAAATCTCCTCTGAGAGGTGGCAGGCACTGAGGGGACACGAGTGAGTTGCCGGCGTCAGCTCGGTGTTTACTGCACAGACAGAATATTTACAGCTCCATCTTTGGTGTGAAATGTGGCTCTTCCAGACCCCACGAAGGTCACTGGAATGTCAGGAGAATTTATGGGTGTTTTACAGCACATTTGTGCCGGCGAGCAAGGCGACG
Organism: Mellivora capensis; assembly: GCA_004024625.1. Taxonomy (NCBI): domain Eukaryota; kingdom Metazoa; phylum Chordata; class Mammalia; order Carnivora; family Mustelidae; genus Mellivora; species Mellivora capensis. The sequence goes on along the minus strand of PISX010001734.1, from coordinate 132,724 downwards.
GGCTTCTGCACCTCTGTACCCGGCGCAGAGAGACACCCATGGAGGGAGAGAGGGAGCAGCTGGCTGAGGACCTGCCCCCGCCATCATGCTCATTTATGCCAGTGAGTCTATTTGTCTGGGTGCGTGTAGAACATGTGTTACTCCAAGGCCGGGGAGGGGAGGTTAAAACACGCAGAAGAGAAGAACAATTAGAAGAATCATGAATCATAGTTCTGTTTCTGCTTCTGCTACCGCGACTGATTATTTCTGCTTTTACCTGAGAGATGCTGCATTAATTCAGTTCAGGAAGTTCCCGGGAAGATGGTAGTTCTAGATTCCAGAATCCCAGAGCTGGGCCAGAACCTCCAAGATGATAAAATCTGCTGCTGTCATTTTTAGTTGAAGAAGGCAAAGTCCAAGGAATTTTGTTCATGCGGCTGCCTGATCTTAGAGCTGTTGGGGGGGCGGTGGTTATTTTGGACGTCAGCTCCTGCAGGCGTCCCAGGGAAGCGAGAGGTGGTTCCTGGAACTGTTTGCGGTTGGTCTGAGCTGGTGAGCTGCAGGCTTTCTATTGTTTCTGGCTCCTGGCCGTGGGCTTTCCTAGCACAGACGCTGGTCTGGGTCCTCTTGAATTTAGGCAGGCGATTATTGGATAACCTGGGCCCCACGAACCCCTGTGGAGGGCATCCGACGTCCTGGGTCAGCCACGTGGCTCTGGGACCCCAGAGGAGAACAACAAAGCCCCCGCCAAGGGGTTGCCATCAAGCAGGGTGTTGGAACCACGTCCCTAGGACTGGGCTACGCTGGCCAGCAGAGCCACGGCTCTGCCCTTCAGCTGTCCCTCTTGGCTTTGTGACTCTGGCCTTGTCCCTTCCCTCTCCAGACCTGGCCACACTGTAGCTAAAGGTATGTCATTGAATTAAGTGATCTCCCATGATTCTGGATTTTTCTAACTCTAAGGAGGAAGTGGGCGCCCAGTCTGAAACATCCTTTATCATTCAGTCTGTGCTGATCCTTGTGAGTGAGTCTGGAAAGGATAGAATTGTCGACAGTACGTGAAAACGAACAAATAGGGTGAAGGGGGAGCTTCCCTTTATAGTCGAATGCCGGTGAGTACGGGAGTGGTGGGCCAGTGGAGCTGGAAACACACTCCACGACCTAGAGAGGACGATCGGGACACCCTACGGGTACCAGCTGCCCTCCCCACCCCCACTGCACTTAGCAAACACCATGAGAAAAGCATGACGTCATACCGGGAAGACCCGGCCGACCCTGGAGGCATCGGCAGTGCGTGTCACCTGGTGTGACGTGCTGAGAAGGGCACACATCACTTCTGTGCTTTTGTCATCAAAACTGCACGCCCTGGGGCGCCTCGGTGGCTCAGTCGGTTAAGCATCTGCTTTTGGCTGACATCACGGTCTCGGGGTTCTGGGATCGATCGAGCCCCATATCCCATCCAGCTCTCTGCTCAGCCGGGAGTCTGCTTCTCCCTCGCTCTGCTCATGTTCTCTCTCTGTGTGTCTCTCAAACAAAGAAAATCTTTTTTAAAAAAATGCACAGGGCGCCTGGGTGGCTCAGCGGGTTAAAGCCTCTACCTTCGACTCAGGTCATGATCTCAGGGTCCTGGGATCGAGCCCCGCATCGGGCTCTCTGCTTAGCGGGGAGCCTGCTTCCCCTCCCCTCCGCCTGCTGCTCTGCCTCCTTGTGATCTATCTCTCTCTCTGTGTCAAATAAATAAATAAAAATCTTAAAAAAAATGCACAGCCTGAATCTGATCATGAAACATGAGAACAACCCAAATCAAGGGATGGTCTGCAAAATAACTGGCCTGTATTGTTCAGAAACTTGGTAAAGAAACACAGAGACTCAAGTGATGTTTCAGGGGGCGTAGCAGCCAAGTGTCACCCGGGGGAAGTCCTGACCAGGTGGCACATGGCAAAAAGGGCATAATTTGGATAATCGATGGAATTGGAATAGCGGATTAGTCCGCTCGGGCTGCTGTAATGCAACGGCACAGGCTGGACATGGGACATCAGGGGGGCGGCAGGGCCGGGGTCTCCTAGTGTACAGACGGCCACCTTCTTGCTGTGTCCTCACATGACAGAGAGAGAGAGGGAGGGAGACGGAGAGCATTCCCTCCATCTTTTCTCATAGGGACCTAATCCCATCATGGGACCTCATCTAAACTCAACTACCTCTGAAGACCTCACTTCCAAATTCCATCACATTGGGGGTTAGGACTTCAACATACGATCCTGGGGGTGGGGAGTGGGGGGGATACCAGCATTCAGTTCCTAACAAGCATCAACTATGGGTTAGATACATTTTATCAATGGTTAAGGTCCCGATTTTGATAATTCTAGTATCACATACATTCATGGTTATGCAAGACAGTGTCCTTATTCTCAGGAAAATGCCCACCGAAGCATGTAGAGCGATTTAGAGATTAGGGGACATGATGTCTGCAACTTAGTCTCTCGAAAGGTACGGGGAAAAGAATGTGCTCAGAGAACATCTGTGACACAGCACGGAATGCAAAGAAGTGGTGAATCCGGTTTAAAAAAACCAGAAGTCCACCCACAAATGCAGCTCAGTAAATTGTGAACATGAAGTTGGTCTAGAATCAAAACCTATGTGACTCGAGATCATCAAGTTCTCTAGTCTTTTGAAGTTGGTCTGCTCATTCGCGATCTTTCAAAGCAACCATTAAACCTAGATTTCCCGAGGAGCGCTGTGACTGAGCGGGGCTCCCAGGCCCCTTGCTCATTTGTCCTTCCTCCCACACGTACTCAGTAGCCAAAGGAACTCAGTTATTAGGTGCATTTACCTGGCCAGCCAAAAAGTCATGAACTTCCCCTTCCAGCACCCCTTCCTCCCTCCCTCCTTTTTTCCCCCTTCCCTTCCCTTCTCTTCCCCTTACCTTCCCTCTCCTTCACTCCCCTCCCTCCCCTCCCCTCCCCTCCTCTCCTCTCCTCTTCTTCCAAGTCAATACTTACTCGGATGTGAGAGAATGCTGTCCTCTGTCTCACTTCCCTGGGCTCCCATTTTTCCAGATAGAAGTGGAAGAAACAGTCTTCAAAGTGTTCCATGGGAAAAAAAAAAGAGCGGAATCGAAATTAAATATTGTAATGATATAAAACAGTAAGCAGCTCTGCTTGGCAGCCCTGACAGCCATTTGTTCTAGAAAACAGCAAGTATGATGTCAGCCCTAGAAGGGATGTGTTTGAATTAAGATAATTGCAGCCCATAGGACAACAAAGACTCCTTGCCGTCAATCATCCTTCACAAATTCCACGGATAGAACCTTCCCAGTGGCAGCAAAAGTCTGCCAAGGGGAAGGGGCAAGGGAGTGAGAGCTTCCTGTAGGTTCCTCCAGAAGCTGGAGGGCTCCCCTTCTGGGTGACAGTGGCTGCTGGACTGCCCCGCCCCCCGGGGACACAGCCCCCCTCTCCGGTCGAGGGTTCTGACAGAATAGGAGTCTTGGTGGCGCCATAGTGACACCCAACACGAGTGGCTTTACCTGCTGTCCCTCTGAATTCTGAATCTGAAGTTACAGCCAATCCAGACTCCGTTTCTGCGCAGTTCGGAGGATGGTTATACCTGCCTGAGATGGCCTGATCACCAAGGGATCCTTTCTGCCCCGAAGTAGGTCCCTCCCGGTTTTCTCCTGTTCTTCGGGGTTGAATTCTTCCCGCAGTAAAATGCCCCCTCAGAGGGTCACCTCTTGGAACCCACGTAGGCTCGAGGGAGGCAGGGGCTGGGGAGTACTGAAAGCTACTGGAGCCTGAAGGTCCCGGGACAGAACGGGAGGAGGCTCTGCGTGGGGTCAGGAGATACTGCAGAAAACAGAGCTTTCCATGGCTGCAAAGCAGAACCCTGGCTGGTGGGAGCCTCTCCCTTCCGCTCCCGCAGCTCCGAGCCAGCAGGCAGGGCAGAGCCTCCATGATGCTCGCACCTCGGTCCTCCTTCCTCTCCTCCCCGCACCTCCACATTCTGCCCCTGCTCATCCTGGCCCCAGATGTGGCCCTTCAGTCCTGGGTGCAGTTTCTCAGCATGGCCCCAGATCTGCTGGGGGTGGAGCAACCTCCTAGTAAAAGCCCTTATCTCCCTCTGCTGTGGTTGGCACCAGGTCCCCCGCAAATGTTCCCCTGGAACCTGAGAATGGGACCTCGTTTAGAAGAAGGGTCACACAGATATAACTGAGTTAAGGATTTGAGATGAGATCATCCGGGATTTGGGGAGGCCTGAAATCCAATGACTGGTGTCTTCTGAGAAAGGAGAGGAAGGTATGAGACGTAGGGACAGAGGAGAGATGTGGGGAAGCCATGTGACAGCTGGGCAGGGACTAGGGGATGCATCACCAGCCACGGAACACCAGGGATGCCCCGGAGCCACCAGAAGCGGGGAGAGGGGCGCAGGATGGCTTCTCCCTGGGAGGCTCCAGAAGGAACCAACCCCAGCAGGTGCCCTGATGCTGGGCTTCTAGCATCAAGAACGGGGAGAGAAGCATTTTCTGCTGTTCGTGGTCATTTGTTACAGAAGCTCCAGGACACATCCTTCCTTGCACAAACACGTACTGAGTGTCTACTGTGAGCCCGCAGCTCTGCAATGTGCCAGAAGCGACGTCAAGACCAGACTCGTGGCGTGGCGTGGCGTGGCGTGGCGTGGCGGAGGCGGGGCTCTGGGGGCTGGAATGCAAGGCCTGCCCCCGGCCCCCAGCGTCCCTTCTGCAGCCGCGTGTGGGTCTGCGTGAACAGACGGGGCACCCTGGGCTGGGCTGCAGGTGCGGGGAGCGTGGGAGACCGTCCTCGTGACTCCAACGCCCGAGCACATGCTCTCAGCTACACTCTTAGCGTTCTCCGCACACCCGACTCTTAGCTCCCCAAGTTAAATGCTGTTCTTTTAGAGAGCCAAGGAAGTTCACGCAGGAAGATCAGTAAAATATAGAGTGAAAACGAATACTTCCAGAGATGTTGAAAGGACAATCCAGCAAAGAGGGAAGACAGTGACATGGTGCTGGAGCCCCAGGCGTGTCGAACCCGTCATGGAAATGACTCGGGCAAGCGTGGAAGAGCCGAGAGGCAGAACCCGCCCTCTGCGGGCCGGATGCCACCACCGGTGACGTCTCCTGGACAAACCGGCTCTGGGATGTCACCAGCTCACTGCCATCTGTATCAGGCACGTGTCCCTGGGCATTAGCCCACGGGAGGCTCTTACCTTCCCAGGGCCGCCACGGTAACGTCCCACGGACTCAGGGGCTTCCACAGGAGAAATGGACCGTCTCGCCGATCTCGGGGACTAGAGTCCAAGACCAAGGTGTCAGCAGGGTGGGTTCCTTGGGAGGCTCTGCTCCGGGCTGCCGGGCTTCGCTGGCCGTCTTTGCCGCTCCCTGCCTGGGAGAGGCATCACCTCGATTTGTCTGGCCGCTGGGACATCAGGGCTCCTTCTGCCGCATGCTGTGAGCTCAGGTGAGTCCCCAGCGTGGGTCACATTTCAGCATGGGGAGAGGGTTTTATTTTATTTTCTGAGGATTTTATTTATTTATTTAAAAAAGAAAACAGTTTGTGTATTTTTAAGATTTTATTTATTTGCCAGAGAGAGAATGAGACCGAGGGAGCACACCAGTGGGAGGAGGGGCAGAGGGAGACGCGCTCGTTGAGCAAAGAGCCCCATGCGGGGCTCTATCCCAGGACCCTGGGATCATGACCTGAGCCGAAGGCAGACGCTTAACGGACCAAGCCACCCAGGCGTCCCCAAGAGAAGGTTTCAGATGCCACACTCCACTCTGGGGAATGTCCTTCTCCCTCATGGCCTCCCCAAACCCCAGTCTGTGAGAGCAGAGACATGATCTGATGATTCAGAAGCAAGTCAAGTTCTGGGTGCCCCCCCCAGACCTGAGTGCTTCCTAGCTAGAAGGTCATTCACTCATTCACGGATTCATTGATTCAAGACCTGTTTCCTGAGCCAAGACCACATACTCTAATTGCTGTTCTGAGCCTGGAGACTGGGGAGGGAGCAGGGCAGTTGGGACCCTGCTCTGTTGTGTTGGAATTCCAGCAGGAAAAAGGCAGGCAAGAAATGGGTAAACAAGACGATTTTAAATAGCACAAGGAAAATAAAACAGGATCCAAAAACAGAGGGCAGGGGGATCCTGAGACAGGTGGGCAGGGCGGATGTGACTTCAGAGGATGAGGTATGAAAGGTGGGAGGCAGCCGGGAGGGACCCTCAGACCTGGCGAGGAGTTTGGGTTTCATTTAAAGGAGATGAGAGATCCCTGAGGACATCACGTCAGCTGGGGCTGGGGGCGTGGGCTGAGCACGTCGAGCCGTGGACCCGGTGGAGAGGGTTCATGCCTGTTTACACGGGGGTGTTTGTTGAGTGAGTGGTTTAATTATCGAGATACCGTGCACTGGCTTCCATTAATAATGCAGGGAATCTCGGCGGCAGATTAAATTCTATAAAGCAGTAAATTGCCCAGGAAAGTGAGCACAGTGAGTACATTATAGGTCTTTATTAGATAGAAGCCCGTGGCTGTGGGCAGACGGGCTGGTACAAACGCACACATTCGAGAGACGCGGGAAAATGCATCAACCCATTTCTCAAAATCACGTGAAAGAGCCGGGCTCATGCTGAAGGAGGCGAGGTCCAGGGAGGCTCGCTGGCCCCGGGAAGGGAAGACCACGGCCCGCGCATTAGCACCAGGGCTGGACGGCTGCTTGCTGCCCGCCCAGAGTTCTGGCCAGTGAACGCGCCTGTAGAACGCTTATTTCCACAGCAGTGTCAGAAGAGAGCTGTAAAACGATGTTAGAGGGAAGGACCGGCTGTTTCTTGACCCCATGTGGCTCCCGACACCAGCAACACAGTGCAAAAGGGAACCCGAGCGGGATTTCCCCGGGCTCTGCTTGGCGCCCCTCAGGAAGGGGGTGTGAGGGGGTTGCTGCCTGCTGGCCGGTCTCCCAGCCGGGGGAACAGAAACCCCGTCCAAGCGGCCCTGGCAGTCCTGTATTAGTCTTGGATTCCAACTTGGAAAGAAGGGTGATGAGGTGCCAGGGGCAGCCGCCCGGCGTGGAGACAGGAAGTAGGCAGGAGGGGATGAACCCCAAAGGGTGCGGGAATGGGGGTCCCCAAAGGCAGCAGTGCCTTTCCTCGCTGGTGTCCCCACTCCGGGAAGCACACGCAGCGCAGAGTAGGACGCCATAGACACCTACTGAATGAGTAAATAAATGAAGAAACTCCAGCAACGGGAGACGCAGACCCAGAGGAAGAGCCAAGACGCTCACGAAACCATTCTAGGGTCTCGTCTGTCCTTCTGGTCCTTTGCGTCCAGGGCCTATGGGACACACCCATGTCCTGAAATCCTAGATGGCCCAGCCGGCAGGAAGGCTGCTGGCCACTGTTGGCGAACAAGAACCAGTGCCATCGATCCACTGGCAGCTGTGTTTTGCACATCCGTGGTCTTCCGTGGAGAGTCTTGCCCTCAGATGAGACTTGCCGCCCTGGGTGTTAAGCTGTTGGGGGACAGAGGGTTTCAAACCCCTGTCCCCATCCCCAGGACTGTCTTACAGACAGTGCACACACTCCGGAGGCCTGGACACAAGGTGTCCAACTGGGTGCAGGAAGAGAATGTTGGAAATTCTAGTTATATTTATTTTTCAGTTGCATGCTTGGAAATTTTTCACTTTTGCGTGTATATTTTGTAATGTGCGTGTTCTGCCGGTGGCGCTAGTCCAATGGCTCTCAACTGGGGATGATTTTGCTCCCAGGAGATACTGGGCAGTGTCTGGAGACATTTTTGAGGCTCACAGTTGGGGTGGGAGAGGGGGGTTGCTCCCAGGTCCTAGCAGGTGGAGGCCAAGGAGGCTGTGAAACAGGCCACCTCCCAGGACGGCCCCAGAACAGAGATGGACCCAGCCCGGATGTCAGCAGTGCCGACACGGAGACCCTGGCCACATCTGAAAAAAAGAGTAAGGTTGCTGCCTGCCTCCTAGGTTCTTACAAAATGAATTCACATGTGTAAAGTATTTGACACCAACACAAAGTCTTACCCTTGTACCTGTCTCGTGGGCGGCGCTCGACAGTTTTGTTCTGATAGAAATACACCATAAAACTCTGGAAGAGGGACGCCTGAGTGGCACAGTCGGTTAAACGCCCGACTCTTGGTTTCGACTTGGGTTGTGACCCGGGGGTTGTGAGGTCGAGCCCTGCGTCGGGCTCTATGCTCAGAATGGAGTCTGCTTAAGACTCTCTCTGCGTCCATCCTCTGCCTTCTCGCTCTCAAATAAACAAATAAATCTTAAAAAAAAAAAAAAAAAAAACCTTTGGAAGCGCTGGACTCGATAGAGATAGATGATAGACAGACAGATGATAGATGATAGATAGATACTGAACTTCGTAATAACACCAGATAATACTTTTTGAACTCCATACATTTGCTGAATATTTTTTGTCTAGTAGCCAGTGTATGTTTTTTAAATTTCAGATACTGTGCTTTTTTCTCTAAAGTTTGATTTGGGTCTCCTGCGTATCCTCCGTTCTTCCCCTCATCACATTTATGGTTTGCTTTGTAGCTATTTGAACACCCTCTTCTGTCTTTTCCCATTGATCGACTTTTTTTCCTCCTGACCTGGGGACATATCCTCCCTGGTTTTTTGCATGCCTCGTCCTCAAACACCGTTTTCATTTTACACTCCTTGGTGCTAGGCTGAAAGGTTCATTTAAATACTATTGAACCGTGTTATGGAACACAGGGAAGTCACCTAGGATCAATTTTATTTTACATTTTAAAGATTTAATTGATTGATTGATTGATTTAGAGAAGGCAAGTGGGGGGAGGGACAGAAGGGAGGGAGAGAGAGAATCTCAAGCGGACCCCCCTCCCACCCTGAGCGGGGAGCCCCATGTGGTGCTTGAACTCACGACCCTGAGATCGTGACCTGAGCCAAAATCGGGAGTCAGTTGCTTAACCGACTGGGCCCCAATTTTATTTTTTTGAAAATAATTTTTACACTTTGTTAGGGTAGATCCAGAACCACAGTTATTCTGGGGCTTCATTGGTCCAAATTACCTGAAGGCACGGCTGAAAGATAGATTCATCGGAAATGATCTTATTTTTTTATTACACATCTTATTTGTTATTATTATTTTACTTTATATTTGAAGGGTATGTTTGTTGGGTATAGAATTCTCATTTAATTCTTCTAGTGCTTTACAGATGGTATTCTTTTGTCTGCTGGCGTCAAGTATTTTTAATAAATCAGTGGTAATGGTTCCTATTTCTTTCCCTACATGCAGCACATCTCTTTCTCTTTTTTTTTTCCCCCTCCTGACTACTTTTAGGGTTTTATCTTTATCTTCGGTTTTCAGCAATTCGACTTTGATATTTTTAAGGAAGGTTTTCTTTGTGTTTATGCTGTTTGTGGTTCGTTGGAATTCTTGGATGTCGGCTCTGATTTTTTTTTTTCATCAAATTTGAAATTTACCATAACTATTCCTTCAAATATTTTTCCATTAATTTTATCCACTTTTTTCCATCTTTAGTTCAGCTTAGAGATTTTCTATTGACCTACCTTCAAGTTTAGTGATTTTTTTTTAAAAGATTTTGTTTACTTGTTTAAGAGAGAGAGACAGAGAGAGAGAGCATGAGTGGGGAGAGGGGAAAGCAGGGCTTCCCACTGAGCAGGGAGCCCGATGAGGGGCTCGATCCCAGGACCTGAGCCAAAGGCAGACTCTTAACAACTGAGCCACCCAGGCGTCCCACGGATCTTTCCTTTTGCAGTGTCTCTTCTGCCATTAAGTCCATGATTTTTTAACTTCTAAGTTCTAGAAACTTCGTTAGATTTTAAGACTGTATAGTTTCCATCTCTCTGCTGAAATTCCCCATCTTTGTGTGTGTTCATCTCTCTGTAGAGATCGAGAGAGATGAATAGAGATAGATATCTTTCATGAAAAAAGTTTGTGAACGCGTTTATAAGAACTGTATGTAAAATCTTGTTTGCTGACTTCACTTGCTTCGTGATCTCTGGGTCTTTCTAACAACCGAGTTTTTCTCCTGGCTATTTAGCCACATTTCCCTGCTTCGGCAGCTGGTGGTCTTTGACCGTCTCCCAAATATTGGTGATACTCCATTATTGATCTTCTGGATTATTTTGTCTTTATTCAAACAGCATTAGCTTTGGTTCCGACAGCTGGTTAACGCGCTCGTGGACCGCAGCTCCACCATGCCCTGGCTGGTTGAATCTGTTCGGGTGGACCCGAAGGAGCTCTTACTGTGGGTGAGAGCAGCCCCGTTCCTAGGGCGTGGTCTCCCGGAGCCTCAGCTCCATTCTTGACTAGTCCCGTGTCTGCCCTTGGGATGGTCAGAACTTTCGCGTCCCCTGGCCCGGCACCAGGTCTGGGATCCCCACTTAGCTCACAGACTTCCAACATCTGTTCTGTGTCGGGTTTCCTGGAGGCTTGCCCTGTGTGTAACCTGATGGACCTTTGGCCCCAAACTCAACTGAGCTCCATGCCGACTTGGGGACCAACTTCTCCGCCTAGCTCCCCCTGCTCTGGTGCCCTGCCCTGCAAATTGCAGATTCCTCAGCAACGCTGAGCTCTGGTCTCTGTTTTTTCTACCCAATAAAACCAGAGCTCTCTGTTTGGGCTCCCCGCGCTGTGATTCAGCAGAAATTTCTCTTTGCTTCTAATCAGACAGGGTAAGCAGTCACTGATAAAAGGAGTCAGATCACCTTGACTACCTTGATGAAACGGGGCTCCCTTGAGGGGGCTGGGGTGGTCCTGCCTCCCTAAGCCCGCACGTGTCCGTTAACTGCCCAGAACCAGGTTCTGTCACCTGGCAGTGCTGCCCTGCGCAACCCCCCCCAGCTCCCTGTCCCCTGTACGAGTCCCTGGGAAGTTGGCTGTGTTCGGGAGTTTGTCCCCTAGGGTTTGTATCTTTGTTGTCACCTTCTGTACTGGGTGGAAGGGTGTCTCTCCCCCTCCCAGATTCTACAAATGGGATCTTATTTGGAGAAAGGATGTTTGCAGAGGTGATTGGGTTAAGATGAGTTATGCCGGAGTACGGTGGTCCTAACCCAGTGACTGGTCCTTAGAAGCCGAGGGGGGCTCAGGAGGAAGGTCACGTGAAACCCAGAAAGGGGGCGGGTGAGACAGGCGGAGGTTGGAGGGGAACGTCTGTAAGCCGAGGATGCCGGCAGCCACCGGAAGGAACGGATTCTCCCCTGGAGCCCTGGAAGGAGCCGACCCTGCCCACATCTTGATCTCAGACTTTTAGCCTCCAGCACTGTGAGATGACATTTCTGCTCCTTGAAGCCACCCAGCTTGTACCTAACAGATAGTCCGATAAGACATCGTTTTCTTCGAGTTCTTCTTCGGTTCGAGTTGTCTTCTGCCCCTTTGAACCACAGGAATGGTCTTCGCCATAGCATACCCGTTTCTCTTTCACACGCGATTGGAAGTTCTGTCTCCTTCGGGTGTGGGGTTCCACACCCTCTCCCCGACCAGTGACCTCCTCTTGTCCTTCCTACGCCCTTCACCTTCAGTTCCGCGAGCTCCTCTCTGGGCTGCAGACCCCAGACGACATTGGCCGGGTCCCAGCGGCAGCCTCCAGGGAGGAGAGGCTGGAGGGCAGCCTGGTGCCTCCCGCCGTGCATGGTGCATGATGGATGGGTGCCTCTGGGGGCTGGTTCGGGGAAGGAGGGTTGAGGAATGAATCCATCTGTGGATCTGGACTGAAGCCGGTCAACCAGGTGGAGTCTGGAGAGGCCAAGAGTCCCCGAGCCCCAGGGCCCTTCCCCCACACCCCAGCCTCTGCCTTTGGAGCTGAGTCCCTTCATCTGCCACATGCAAACCCGAAGTGAAAGACCCCCGGGACCCCGGATTACGGACACTTACAACTAATGCCAAATAAACAAGACGAAATTATATGTAATTACTCCTCAAGTCATTTACTTGTACCGGTAATTGACCTGTGTGTCCTTTAATCTTTAATGCTCTTTTAAAATTCCGCCTCAGGGAGCCATCATGGTTACTGACATTCGTCATGGTAAAGGACTCTGGAGGCAGGAGGCTTTGGTTAAGATGTCTTCAAAAGAAACAACCGATTTAAGAAGACGTGACTCTCGCACCTCAGGATGAAAAGATGCAGGACACAGGCCGTGGCCGCCGGCGCTTTCCCCGGCCTGGAGGACAGCGCGAAGGTGGCGAGGACGAAGACGACCCAGCAGGTACCACAAAGGATCTCGACAGATCCTCCAACAAACTTTTAGGGAAGGTGGAATCATTAGCCTCATTTTACCAGAGGGTGGACAGGTCACACCCCTGTCCCATCGCATCACATGTCCCCTCAGATGGACACATGGCGCTCGGGGATGCCCTATGCCAAGCTGGACCTCTCTGCCATGGGAGCCTCAGACCCCACGCTGCTGCCCCCCCGCAGGGGAGCCCCCACCCCAGCCTCTGCCTAACGAACAGCCCTCGCCCCCAACGACACCACACCCACTTGCACCCCTGGGCAGGTCACCTCTCTAACCTTTGGTTTTCTTGTCCACAAAATGGGGCCGAGGGTTCCTACTGCACTGTCTATGAAATGGGGTCATAGAGACGAGCTGTGTGACAGACAGCCGCTCTCCTAGCTTCCTCCTGCCTAAACCGGGGCACGGACTCAAGCAGAGTGCGTGCGTTCCCCTTCTCATCTCCTGGAGACAAAGATGGGGAGAGACACCTTGCTAGCTTTTATCTTACCCCTTTGAGTGTTACCCAAGCCAGTGTTCCGAAGGTGCTAAAAGAAAAAGGAAGAAAGGAAGAAAGGAAGAAAGAAAGAAAGAAAGACCCCAAAACCACAGGCCCACACGGGGACAGTGTTGGGGTGGCGTGGCAAATCTTAATTCCCTTCAAACAGCTTGGAGGTTTTGGCGCGATCTGGTAAATTGGCTTTGGCTTTGGCCGCTCAGCTCTCAGCAGCCAGGCGTCATCAGAAACACCTTTTAAATTAAATTTTATTATCTGATCTTATTAGGGCAAGAACATTTAACATGAGATCTGTCCTCTTAACAGATGTTTGAGTGAACAATAGGGCATTGTTATAAGAGACACAACGCTGAACAGCAGATCCGTGGGACTTTTTACCCTGCGTGAACTTCTGCTGAACTTCTCCCTGCCCCCAGCCTCTGACAATCACCTCCCTCCTCTCTGCTTCTCCCAGGGTGACTGCTTGAGACGGCCCCGTACGCCCAGAGTCACGCGCCGCTGCGCCTTCCATCACTGGCTTATTTCCCTGAGCATCAGGGCCTCAAGATTCATCCATCTGGTCAACTAGGCAAGGGTTCCTTCTTTATAAGGCTGACTAATATTCCATCGTGGGCACAGGACACTTTTTTTTAAAAAAGATTTTATTTATTTATTCACGAGAGAAAGAGAGCAGCAGGCAGAGGGAAGGGGAAATCAGGCTCTCCACTGAGCAGAGAGCCCAACGAGGGACTCCATCCCAGGATCCTGGGATCATGATCTGAGCTGAAAGGCTTAACCGACTGAGCCACCCAGGCGCCCGGCACATGGCACATTTCCTTTGTGTGTTCATCTACCCATTCCTTAGAGGAAACACGCAATGACCAACAGACGTAGGAAAAGATACTCCCCATTGCTGGTCATCAGGGAAATGCCAATCAAAGCCACAGTAAAACACCATCCACACTCGTTAGGACGGTCAGTCTCAAAAAAACAAAAACCAGGACACCTGGGGGCTTGGCTGGTTGGGCGACTGCCTTAGGCTCAGGTCGTGATCCCGGGGTTCTGGGATCGAGTCCCGCATCAGGTTCCCAGCTCCACGGCGAGTCTGCCTCTCCCTCTGACCTTTCCCCCTCTCTTGCTCTCTCTCACTGTCCCTCTCTCAAATAAATAAATAAAAATCTTTAAAAAACAAAAACAAAAAACAAACAAGATAACAGGTGTTGGCAGTGATGTGGAGAAACCAGAGCCCTCTTGCCCTGTAGGTGGGAGCACAAAATACTGCAGGGGCTGTGGAAGCCAGTGTGGCATTTCCTCGGAAATCAGAAGTACCGAGGGGCCCAGCACCACCTTCAAAGCCACCCGGTGATCGTCCTCCCTCCCATCCGGGTTCCGGGTGCGGCAGCCAAAAGCATCGGAGGCCAAGGAGCGGTTTCTGCCCGTTGCTGTGTTAGAGCCTGTGCTGGAGCAGGCCTGCGGTTAGAGCTCGGCTGATGAGGGAAATGCACGTCCTGGTGTCTGGGATCTGGGCTCTTCCTCCTCCCCCAGGACGTGCTTTGAAGGGGATCAGAGAGTGGAGGTTCCTCCTAAGATTTCGAGGCCTGGGTTGGGTGAATCCCGAGTCTGCAGACCCTCCCTGGGGCCCACACGTGCCCCTCCCACACCTCCGTGTCCATCGAGGGCTGCCGGCCCTGTCCTCCCTGAAGAGCCCCCAAGCCCCCGCTGGGCTCCTGCCGCACCCCTCCCAGGCCAGCAGCTTCCTGCCCCTGAGCTCTCCCCCATCCTGGAGAGTGGCCCCAGACACCATCACCTGCCTTTCCCCTGGGCTTCAGGAGCCTTACCGATTCCTCCTCAGAATTCCTGCCTTCCTTCCCCCTGGCCCTGAAACCAGAGTGGCGCTCTCCTGCCCGGACCCGGCACCGGCTTCCTCCCTGGTCTCTAACCTGCTCCGGGATCAGCAGCCCAGAGGTGCCCCTCACTTGCCTGGCCCCTACCCACCATGCCTCTTTCTCCCCCTCCCTGTCATCAGTGTGCTTCTAGCCAAAGCCAGGCATCACTCACCGGGACCGTGCCACACCCAGCTGGACTCCTACTCCTTCCCGTGGTTTCCTCGTGAACATCGGTTCCCCTGCTCCAGAGCTGGGCCACCGTTTGGCTTTCAGCTCACCTCCTGCCGTGGATCCACGGATCTGGCTTCAGGGAACATGCCCCATGTCCCCACCTTCCCACAGCCCCTGTCCGCGCCCGCCCCGTCTTCCTCCCAGCATTGGTCCAGAGCTTGGGGTCAGCACCAGGCTGGCCACTGCATCGTTTCCCTGACCCCTCCCTGGACGACAACCTTCCAGAAGGCAGTATCCTCTTCCTGCCTTTATCTTGCAGACTTGCCTGGCAAGTCGGCACACTCATTCCCCACCTGCCTGATAAATTGGCTGAATAAATTAATTTGGGGCTCATTTTCCAGCTCCCTGCCTGAGTGGGGGAGCTGCTTCCCTGACCCGTGGGGTCGCCTGGCCCATTAAGCCTGGCCCCAGATCCCATTAAACTGAGGCGGAGGGAGTGTGCACGGCAGGGACTCGCCCCAGAGACCCTGCGCTCAGGATCAGGCTGTTTAAGGAGGTCAGTGCAGCTGGGAAGGCTGTGCGGCTAATCGTTCTGGGCATTAATCTCAGCGCGCTGCCGGGGGCTGGCCTGTTAGAATGTGTTAATTTGGTAATTACTGAGGAGGGGGAGGCTGCTCTGTAACCCTATGTCATTATTCTTTAACTGGAATATGAGATAGAAATGGAAAATGAGAACTTCCAGCAGCTTCCATCTAGTCGGTGGGGACGGCCTGGGTCGGCCTTCGTCTCCCTGCAGCTGCCTTGTTCCCTTGCTTGCGCCCCACATCCACATCCCCCGGGGGGAGTCGCCCCAACTCCGAGGGGGGCCCTGTCAGCGTCAAGGCCTGTTTTCTGGAGAGACAGGACTGGAGCCCACATTGCATGATGACTTCCACAGCGGCTGAAAGGGTCCAGACGCCCACCCACACCCTCTGCCGAGGCCTGGCCTGCATCTCGGGCGGGCTCCCTATTGGGCTGGTGGCCCCCCACTCCCCTGGGGGGTCTTCTTTGCACCTCATGCCCCTAACTACAGTCCTTGATTCTGCCTCTCCTCTCTTGACTGCCCCCCTCCCCCAGTGATGCCTCAGACACCGAGTCCTGCTGGGAGCGAACCAAGACATCTGGATGCTTTGTGGGGCCTGTGCTAGGTCCAGGTAGAGGGTGGGGGGGGCTTCCAGGTGCAGCACCGCCGCAGGCGAGGCATACACAGCAACCAGGCTGAGGAGTGCTGTCCTGCCTCGGGAGTCCAAGCAGGGCCTGTCCTTCTGCCCCTCAGGCATCCCTGGAACCTGAATTCTTCTTGATTCCCATTGTGCAGAGTCTGGGTGGGGCTGACTTTTCACCAGGACAATCTCAGCGGCCTGATGAGGCTTCTCCCTTCAGCCTGGCTCTGCTCGCTTCAAGCCTCTCCCTCCGCCGCTCAAGGACACAGAGGTTGGGACCAGACAGACTCGGCTTAAAATCTTAGAGGAGAAGCCAGAGGCCTCCCGATGGCCCTCGAGGGTCACCAAGGACCAGGCCCCCATTCTGGCTCCGGGATCTCCCTCTCTCTGCTGCAGCCAGCTGGCCGTCCGCTCTGCACAGGTCTGGGGGGCTCCAGACTCTGCAGTATGACTAAGTTCCCCAGGTGTGTAATGTGCAGCTGGGCTTGAGAACCAGGACCTCCAGGGTGACGCTCAAGGTCACTGGGTACTCATCTGACCCAGCCCCGGCCTATCTGCCCAGGGTCCGAGCCCTCCTGCCCTGCCCTTGAATCACGTCCAGCCACAGCTCTGTCGCAACTCTGTGCCTCTCACTTGTACTCCCTCTGCAGGAAAGAGCCTCGGTTTCCCTTCTGGGTATTTTCTCCAGCCCTGCAGCCGTCCTGCATCTCCTCGGTGAGACCCCGTTGGTCCCGTAGGGTTCCCTGTCCTACTTGGTCCCGAAGGTCAGCATGGCAGACCCTGCCCTCCTCTCTCCCTTGACCTGCCACATTTCATCTTCTGTTTAGAGGCTCTGACAGTGTAGCAACACGGGGTCTCCGGGCCAGAGGGCCCCGGGTTCAAATCCTCAACTGCCCTGCTTATTTTCCTGGGCCTCAGGGAAGTCTCCTAATATCCCCGAGCTTCAGTTTCCCCCTCTGTGAGCCACAAGTACTCACTCAGTCCGTTTTTATGGAGAACCTACCGTGTGCCATGGATTTCAGACCCTCTTCTTGTCTGCTCCCCATCACGACCCTATGAGACACACGTGACATTACGGACACCAGCCACCAAATTGCCCAAGCCCCCGTTCCCCCCCAGGCCTCAGCTTTGTCCCAGGCTCTGCGGGCACCGTGCCCACCACACGGATGTTGCAGCCGCCATTAAACAGCACCTCCCAAGTGCAGAGAACATGGGAAGCCCTCCAGGCATCTCCAGCCTCTAAATACACACCTGCCATGGGAGAAACGGTCTTCTACTCCCAGTCTTGGAGTGTCGCTGAGGATATCACATGAGATAACGTACGTAAAGCTTGACATAAAATACGTCACTTGATAAATGTTCGTCCCCTTCCCTCCCCGCCTGCCCCCCAACCCCAGCCAGATTCCGCAGGAGTCATGCTCCTCCCGGACCGTGAGCGCGTCTTCCGGATCCCGCGCCCAGCAGAGCCCCCGCGCGTAGGAGGGACTCGATCCATAGCAGGATGATGAACTCACATCTCTGATCTGTCCACCAGCTTCCCGCCACGCGAGCCCTCCCTCCTCATCCGTTCACCTGCCTCCCGTCCCTCTATTCACTCACACAGCAGGGTCCACACCCACCACGTGCCGACACTCCTCTGGGCAAAGGTCCCGGACCTGGGGAGCTGACACCTGCGTCCGGAGAGACAAAAACCTGCCTCCATCGCATAACCCAGGTGATTGGGAAGGCGGTGAGTAAAAACAGTGAAGAGGAAGGGGAAGAAATGATTTCCCACCCCGAGGGCAAGGGCACCCTTCCCATACAGTATCTAGAAAATCCCTCCTGGAAAAGGTGACGGTTGATCATTTTAAAAGTAGTATAAATCTTTGTTAGCATTTCAGAAAGTATAGAAGAAGATTCCTTTGCTCCATAACCATCGCTCAGAAATCACGCCTTCCCAGTACCTTGGCTTTTGTCTTCAGGTTCGAATGGACAGATTTGTAATGTGCTTTTAAAATTTGACGTGACACTCGTCATTTTGTGGCTGTGTTTGTTTTTCCAGTTCCTGTGTGTCAATATATAATACGTTTTTTTTTTTAATTGGTACCGCAAATACATATGCAGTGTTTTCACCTTTGCAAAGGAAACTGATATGATTGTACAGATTCTAGGCAATCAAGATAAGGAAGAAAATAAAAAGAACTTATAATCTGAAGGTTTAACCTGTTGGTCCATATCCGTCCTATTTTTTCCTTCCTTATGAAAGTGGAACGTGCATGGGTTTTTTTCGGGTTGTATCTGGTCTTTTCCTGATAGTGTCCGAAACCCAGGAGGAGGCGGTGGGATTCAGGGGACAGGAAGTAGCATGCGGACCCTTGTGCTTTGTTTTCTACCCTTGACTTTGCCGAGTCGTGTAACCTCTGACTCCAGGTTCCCTGTGTACAAAAGGAAGTCCAAAACCCTTCCTGGACGCGAAGCCTGGAATAAACCCCAGAGAGCAGAGGGTGACCTTGAAAGGCCCCAGGAGGAAGGATGCCTGCCTGAACAGGTAGACCGTGAAGACCCCTGAACCCGGACACAGGTTAGCCTGATGGTCCCGCAAGTACGAGTCTGTGGACTTTTCACCTCACCTTTTCTCCGTCCATCCCCTTCACATCCCCCACACTTTTTTGTGCCACAAAAAAGTTGGCACAGCTCTGCCCAGAGAGGTCAGGAAACCTGGCTGAGTCCCATAGCTCCAGAGCGGTGGGGGGATTCGCACCTGGATCCACGGCGCCCGAGGCCACACCTTAACGGCTGGCATCCCCCGACATCTCCAAGCGTGGAGGGCAAGATGCCCGGGCTGTCCTGGGCAACAGCATTTCCGTTTTCGGTAAAACTGCTCAAGTTCAATTATGAGGGTGAACCCCGACGTTGTGCTCTCGCAGAGTGGACATTGGCCCCTGGAAACGGGATTCGGTGCCAACAAGACGTCAGCCAGAGTGATGCTCCGGGCTCTGCCCCTCGAACAGCGGGTCCACGAGGTTCTAGTGCGCAGCCTGGCCCGAGACTTCCTGACCTAGACAGAGACGCATCCGTTTCTGACCAGCCTGTGTGTATCTATTTGTTAAAAACGCCTTCCGAAATGCGTACTAACTTTTTGACTGAAGAAGTAACACTTTCAGAATATGAAAATTAAAATAGTGAAAAAAGTGTGGGCCTGAGTCCCTGTCCCTCCCGCCCCAGGCCCCCAGGCCTCCTCCTCAGATACGGAGAATATGGCCTGCCTTCCCTTCCAAACTCCGCGTGTGCCCGGGATCACCCGTGTTTGTGTATCTCTGTACTGCGCTGGCCAAGACGCGTCCTTCCTGTCCAAATGCCGCACGTCTGCCGTCTCTTAGAGCCTGCTCGTTCGGAGCGACCCCAACCCTCTCAGGGCTGCGTAGCGTTCCGGGGCTTGGCTGAGCCTGGGTGTGTGAACCGGCCCCACACCGTCGGGCGTCCGGTCTCTCCAGCATTTTGTTCTTGCTGCCGCCGCTGCGGAGAACCATCCCGTGCCACCGTCTTCACGTGCACGTCCGAAGACGCCCGTCTGGAGAGCAATTCCCGAAAGCAGATCGGAATTCATTCCTGCTCGGAAGGTCCCAGCAAATGGAACAGAGGAGAAGAAATGGAAATAAGAGGCACACAGATCAGAAAGGACGAGACAGATCTGTCCTAATTTGCCGGCGGTAGAATCCTCTCCCTACAAAATCCGGTGGCATCCGCCGACAAATGACGAGAACCAATGGACGATTCGGCGGTGCGACCAGACGGATTCCCAGCATAAAAAAGCAGTTGTCTTCGCAGGCCCAGCAGCAGCCAATTAAAAAATGTCATACTGAAAAAAAAAAAAAAAGAGTGGAACTTGGAGGCCAGAGCATCCTCTAGACCAACGCCTCTCCCACTGTGGGTTCCACCAGCATCAGCGGGGGTCCAGACCACAGGCTGCCGGGCCCTGCTCCCAGCTTCCCACCAGCAGACCTGGGAATCTGCATTTTGACGAGCTCCGGGGCTGCTGCTGCTGCCAGCCTTTGAACCCCACTCGGAGTCACAAGGATCTAAAGGCTTCGTCCCCACTCCCACGGCACCAAGTAGGGCTGAGATCAAGCCTCGCTCTCCACTTCTTTGCTGAGTCTGGCTGCTATGAAAGTGTCAGCTGCCCTGCCTTTTGGATGGGTGGAAAGCCTTATTTTATGGTTTCATCGTGTATTTCTTTAATTATGAATGAGCCGGTGCATCCTCCCACGCGTCGGGCCTTGATTCTCAGGCCGCCAGGTGCTAAGGGGACACGCCCGGGGCGATGAGAGCGGTCTCATCACCGGAGAGGAGTGTCATCCCCCCTGGAGTCCCCCGCCTCCGGTCCTGCCTTCCCCTCGTGGGTGAGAAGGGACCCAGGCGACCCCACGGACCGTCCCCGGCCTCCAGCCCAGAGCACCAGGCAGCTAGGACCCACAGCCCACAAGAGCACCTTCCAAGCCTGAGCCGTCTTTTCGGGGCAAAGAGCAAAGATTTCCAATCAGGAGAACCTACCATCTCTGACCACAGCATCTTCGCTTGAAAATGCAAAGCGACGCCAGTGGGGCCAAGAGGTCGAATTGCAGCCACCCTCACATGTGAACCAGGGGGCTTCGGTGCATATGCAAAGCAACGCTTGGACACTCAGGAGATAGGAAGGTGGATCAGGGGAAGCCGGGAGCCACCCTGTGTGACGTGGGGCTGTTTCGTGCCATTTCAACTGTGCGATTCTAGCAAAGCGTCCTGGCATGTTTGTTAATAAAGACACAGAGCAGCGGCAACACACGGGGTTTCTGTTTCAGCCCGTTGTCTACCCCCAGAGAAATGTGACTGGAGTCATATTGCATTTTCGGGTCCGATGAAGCTGTGGTGACGTAAGCATTTTATGCAAATGTGTTGTGGTGGGAAGAGTAGCGTGCCATGTACCATAAATCTTAAGGAAACCAGAGCTCTGGTTACTCCTCGGTTTTAACACATCATGATAGGAGCCAATTATTTTGGACCAACAAGCTGCCCTTCATGGAGTTTTGTCTCTGCTTGAAGCCAGAGCCCGTCTGCCAGCACAGATTCATGAGGTGCGTGGAGAGGTGAGTCCAGGTGACCGTGAGCATGGCGTGGAAGGAGATGAAGGCTCAGCCTCTCCCCATGCATGCCTGTGTCCACCAGTCCTCCTGGGCTTGGGAGTCAAGGTCATGTCACGAAACTGATGGTGGGCTCTGGACCAATGCTCTGGGGCTGCAGCAACTGAGACAGAGTCTTTGCTCTGCCACGTACTAGCCGGATGGCCTCGGGCAGGTGTCCTGATCCCTCTCAGCTTCGTTTCCGTCATCAGCGAGATAGAGATGACCGTGGGTTGGGGGGGATTGAGCGGGACACTGCACGTAAAATGCTCAGCCCCGTGGCGTGCACAGAACACACATGGTCAGTAAGTTGACCATTACAGCATCAGTCCATTTCATAACAAAGCCGTTAGGGGCCTCGTCCTCAGGGAGCCCAGGTGGGAGAACCAGCTGAATCCGTGTGTGTGCGCGCGCGCGCACATGCATTTGTGCTGAGGATCTGGGAGGGGCTCTGCTGGCCGTAGGGCTGTGTCCGTCACCGTTGGCACGTCTGGGCTTCTCTCTGTACATCGTCTGCAAAGAGCATCCCAAGAACTTCCCCCAGAACGGCCCCTCCCCCACACCCTCCTTTCCTCAGAGATCTCTGAGTCTTTTCTGGAGCTGAAGGCGGAAAACAACCCACACCCCGTCTCCCATCAGCACTGTCACGTGCCTGTGATGTCCCTTTAGCTCTCCAGTCTCAGCTCCCCAAGGTCCCGGGACCCAGAGGGCGGGTCTCCTGGCACCTGGCAGCCCACCCGGAGGGATTTCTTGATGACCTGTAGGGGATGAGCAAGGGTTGATGGCGGGGATGGCATCGGTGAGACCAGCCCCTTCCAAAATGGGAGAGGTGCCCAGGTGACCACGACCTCTCAGGGCTGTGCAGCATGAGCGGTGTGCTCCCCGTGGGGCAATTGGGAAGGCGTCCTGGACAGAATGTGTGACTCTCTCCGAGTCCCCTGGAGCCTGTCCCAGCCCGACCTCACTCCGGTCCTCCTCTCGCCCCTACAACCCAATCCAAGTACCCTTCAGTGCGTCATAGGACAGAAGGAAACTAGCCCACCCAAATAACCCTTTTACCGTGCCCCCTCTGCTGTCCCGGCCTTTGCAACTTAGAAGGGGAGGAGGGTATGAAGGAGGCTGCAAGGGGGAGGGGTTAACTGAAAACATGGTTTCTCACAGTTCTTCAACTCTGACAGATAGCAAGAAGCAGATGTTGCAAAGCCATCCAGGTCCATGAAAATGTCTGTGAGCCCGAAAGGGTCGTTTCATGCAGTCTGACCCTTCCCCTGTGGGAGATACAGGTCTTCTATTCCTGTTTGAGAGCTCTGCCTGCAGGGCCACTCAGGGGCTGCCCCAGCCCAGCGGTGGTTCTGGGGGGAACTGGGAGCAGTCACGGGACCGAAGAGCTGGTAGTTGGCAGGGGCGGGTGCCCAACAGGGGGCTTCTCGAACTCCCGCAGGGCCGGCTCAGCAGGGGGAGGGAGGAGGTGTCTGTCCCCGTGGTCAGTGTGTCTGCCCCGCCTGCAGGTTCCTGCCCCTGCTCTCAGCTTCAAGGCAGGAGGGGGGTCCTCCACTCACAGCCCCCAAGTCTGGTGGCCCAGAGGACCTGCGGTGGGTGGGAGGACTCCTCGCTGGTCCCTCATGGACCTCTGACAATTTGGAATCACTCCTTTAAACTGAGATGTAACTGGGGCTCAGGCAGCTAAGCGTCTGCCTACGGCTCAGGTCAGCATCTTGGTGTCCTGGGATTGAGCCCCGCATCGGGGTCCCTGCTCAGCGGGAAGCCTACTTCTCCCTCACCCAGTCCCCCTGCTTGTGTTGTTCTCTCACTGTGTCTCTCTCGATCAAAAAAATAGATAAAATCTTTTAAAAAAAAAAAAGTAAGAAAGAAAGAATCATGTAATATTTGTCTTTTCGCAGCGAGCTTCTCTCACGGAGCGTCACGTCCTCGAGGTCCATCCGCACTGTAGCAGGGGTCAGTGTTTGGCTGAGGGCCATTCCATGGCGTGGATGCGCCACACCTGGTCCCTCCTGTCCCCCTTGCCTCGTTTCTACTCTCCCACCACTGTGAATAGTGGTCTTCGGTTTTGAAATGGGACGGATTGTTTTCTTGTCTGATGTCTCTGCTGGACTGGCAGCTTCTCAAGGGCAGCCAAAGGGTTTGGTGTTAGTGCTGTTGCCTCTCTCCAGCTCACACGTTGTACGGGAGAGTGCATGTCGGGGGTGGGGGGCAGGGGGGACGGTGGAGGGGGGAGGGGAAGGGTTCCCAGCTGCCTGCAGAGGCCATCCAGCCCTGCCCTATCCACCCTGCTGGTGGGCTCCTCCTGCCTCCCGAAGCCCCCGGCCCAGGACAGAGCGGTCCTCCCCGCCTTCCCTCTGCTCCCTCCCGGGGCACCTGGCACCCTGCAAACGGAGACAGCAAAGGGCAGGTGCCCACCCACTTGCCCTCATCACCTGCCACTCCATCCATGCAGAGATCATTGCACTGGACTCTGGAGGACAGTGGCCACGTGCAGGGGCAGAGAGCAGCTCCCCAAAACTGCATGAAATGGACAAAAACGTACCCGGAGTTCTCAGGAGGGACAGTCGTCGCTGTGGTCCTCCTGGTTTGCTGTCTGGAGAGCTGTGAGTCCAGAATGATTGTGGCTCGGACCCTGGCCCACGGGAGGAAGCCAGAGAACTGTTCTTTAAAAGTCTTGCTGATATGGTTTTTTAAAAAGATTTGTGTGTTTATTTTAGAGAGAGAGAACATGGGGCAGGGGAGAGGGGCAGGGGGAGAGGGAGAGAGAGGATCTCCAGCAGACTCCCCGCTGAGCTGGATCAGGACCATGACCCCGAGATCAGGACGTGAGCCAAGACCAACCGTGCCCTCCAGGCGCCCGCTGATGTGGTATTTTAAAGAACCAGGGCCCCACGGCCGTGGGTGAACAGCTCTATTCTGAGAGAAGTGTGGGGGCTTATACACGTCCGTCTGTGGGCACCGCTGGAGGGCCAGGCGCTGGGGGTGCTGTCCGTGCAGTAGGGACACTGCAGTGGGCATACCTTGAGCCGGGAACCAAGAGAGACACACACCCCCCCCCCCCCAGGGCCCTCCTGGGCCAGCGCCTCCCTGGCACAGACAAGGAAACAGGCGGCGGGGGTGGGGGGGGTGGGGGGGGTGGGGCGGGGTGCGGGTCCAAGCCCTCACAGCTCCCTCGGGACAGAGCAGACGCGCACGGCTGTATTTACCGCCTGTGCTCCGCTTCCAAGACCCAAGGCAGCTGCACCTGTCACCCCAGTTCCTTCAGCCACAGCCCGGGGCTGGGGGGGTCTGGCGGCCAGGAAGACCCCAAGGCACGGGACAGTCTCACGCCTGCTCCCGCTGTGTAGGGACACCAGGACGGAAAGCCTGAAGTGACCGCCGCCCCCTCCCCCGGCTGGGGCCCCTTCCGTGGCACCAACGTGCGGGGAAACACGCCGGCCATTCTCTGGTGTGAAAATCACCCCAGCGGCGAGATGAGCTGTTTGCCCGGGTTAATCGTCAGTGTTAAGCCTTGCTCGGCGCAGGTTTAAAGCTGAACTTTCAATCTCGATGTTTAAGAAATCCCTCCTCCCACCCACTCTCTGCGGGAGAGAACAGAGTTCATGGGTTTAGCCGGTTTCCGGGCCCGTAGACTCAGGGTACTACTAGGCCTGGGCCAAGTGGAGGGGGTCTGCAGCTGCTTCTCTGCTCGCTGCCACATCCTGACGGGGGTGGGGGTGGGGTGCCCTTGGGGCCACCCCCTTCTCCCCCATCTTACATGAATCTCAGAAGCAGGACCAAGTGCTGGAACCCGTAGCTGCTGTGGGGGAGTTTCCCTGAAAACAGCGCAAAGCATATCTCGTCCCAGCGCTCGGGGGCAGCACAGAAGTCATCCTCAAAGGTGGGAGAGCACAAGGGGCAGCGGGCATGAGAAAGCTCCCTAGCCCAGGACTGAAGGGCGGCCATGGGAGGGACGGGGCGGGTGAGGGGCTTCCCCTCGCTGCGAGGGAGTCAGAGACCCCAAGAGTGCACTGGCCCACATGGCCTTCCTGGGACCGACAGCAGCTTTCTAGGGGCGAGGAGGGAGGCGGGCGGCCTCCGACCCCCTTTGCTCTTCTTTCTTCCTGTTCCTGAATCCGCCGCCTGAGCAGGTAGAAGGCGCCTTCCCGTCTTCCCAGAGTGACACCAGGAACATGCAGATGAGTCAGACACAGAAGTAAAGACTTCAGACACAGAGGGGCCCCCAAAGCCCCTGCCTGCCCCCTTCACTGTCTTGGAGGAAACAGAGACCCAGAGGGCCACGGCCTGTCCAGGGGACACAGCTGGGCGGCTCAGGGCTGAGTCCCTGCGCCTGGGCTCCTGCTACGAGTTTGCCACCCACTGCTTCATATGCGCACCTGCACCTCAGTCGAGGCCTCTTGTCCCCCATCACATCCGCCAGGTGTGCCACGTGGGCCGAAGGGAGCAGACGCGTGGCTGGGGCAGGTGGAGGTCTCCGTCTGAGGGAGGAAGGCGCTGACCAGGGTGACCACAGAGGTCGTGCGAGAAGCCTGTGCCGGCCGGGCGGGTGACCCAGCAGTCGCGTGTGGGGCCTGGTGGGCGGCCGTGCACGGCCATGGAGAGGCTGAGGGATGAATCAATGGTGCCTTTAGGGTTTGGGTCGGGGGTACCAGTGGCTGCTAGGGAGCCAGGGGAGGGGTTGCTGGTTTGCTGGGGAAGGCAAGGCTGACTTTGAGTCTGCTGGGCTGCAGGCAGAGGCCGTGTATAGACATCTCTGCCGGGCTCCTAGGTTCTTGAAACGCAGGAGCCCCACAGCCCGTTTCCAGCTGGGTGTCCTAGCCCCTGTCACAGCAGCCAGCATGGGTCCGACACTTGGCGGGTGTTGGTTGAACGATCCAGGTGGAAGGGCCCAGCGGGAGCTGAGAAGGGGGACTGAGGCTACAGGGGACCAGCAGTGTGCATGGATCATTCTGGAACTGCCTGGTCCACGCTGAGAACGGTGGGAGTGGGCTCAGTGCTGCGAGGCAAGGTGGCCGGGAAGCAGGAGAGGGGCCCTCGGAGGGAAGTCAGAATGGAGGAGAGGGAAGGCCAGCGATGCCCCAGGGATGGAGGTCAGGGAGGCCCCTGGATTTGGGATTCGGAGTGCTGTGGGTGCCCTGGGACCTACATGCATTTAGGGTGAGCAAGACTGGAAGTGGAATTGCTGGGATTAGGACAAGAGATGGCAGGGCGGTGGGGTGGGGGGACGCGAGTGCACAGCTGTCTGGGGAACAAGAAGGTGGACAAGGCACAGGGTAAGGGTTTGGGAAAGAGACTTGGGAAGACACCGAGGGTGCAGGAAGGAAAGGGGATGCAGGGGCTCAGCCCTCAGGAGCGCCACCGACACCTGCTGTGAACCAATGGCCTCAGGCCAGGGCTGGAGGGACAATTAGCTGGAGGAAGCCTCCCCACTGATTTCTCCTGGGGTGGGGGGAAGCAGAGGATAGGGCTGCCCCCTTCCTGGGCAACAGCACTGCTCATTTGCTGGCCTTCCTCTGAAGACCTGTGAGGTGGTGGGAAGCGAGGAGGAGACCTTGAAACACTGAGTGAGGCTAGAAGAGGAAGGGCCTAGAAACAAACAGCGGCAACACGGGAACCTGGAGCCACGGGCCTCAGGCGGTGGGCAGATGCTGGTGCCAGCACCCTGCCGCCCCCACAAGGAGGGCCTGCCCGAGAGGGCGCCCCACAGCCTCCCCTCCCTCCCTGGCTCCCACCCACTCGCGAGGCCACGATGCTCCAGTGGCTCCCAGATGTCTGGGCACGGAGCATGGCAGGGGCACCCCAGCCTGCCATCCTAAGACCAGTCCCTGCTCTGGGCCCCCCGCGGCCAGCCAAGCCCCCTCTAACTGCATGGTAATCGGGGGCTCTTCTCCCGCAGCCGTGCTTCCTTCTGCCTCCCCCTTCCCGGGTTCCTCTCCTGTCCCTTCTGTTTACCCTCCACAGGCAGTTCCCCCAGCACAACCCGGGCACATCAAGTTCCATCCTGGCATTGGCCTCCCAGGGGACTTAAAATGACTCCTTCATCGGGGGCTCAAAGCAACAGCTCTACCACTCATCCCCCCACAATCTCCCATCCACCCCTCAGTAAAATGCTTGTCCTTACCGGGCCCTCAGCCTCCCTGGCCACTCTCCTGCAAAGGGGAAGGGGAGAGGGGGCTGAAGCTCTTGGCAAGCTCCGTCCTTTCTCTACCTGGGAATCTGGGGGCGGGGGCGGCGGAGGCCCCCCATTCCTCGACCTGAGCCCTTCATGCCCAAAGTCCCAGCATTCACATCTGGGTCGGTGCCCCTCCTGGCCTTGTCTGCAGAAGGGTCTCTTCCCTGAAGGGAAGGGAAGAGGTTAAGTTAGTGTCCTGGGGCCACCCGAAACAGAGTGCCACCAATGGGAGGTGTGAAACAACATACATGTGTTCTTTTCGGAGGGCAGAAGACTGGTCGGTTCCCTCTGGAGGCCCTGAGGGAGAATGTTCCATGTGGAACCATCACCCGACCTCTGTCCCCACCTTCTCGTGGCCTCCCCGCCTGTCTCCTATAAGGCATTCTCATGGGATTTAGGGCCTTTTTACCTTAATCCCATCTGCAAAGACCTTTCTTCTACAGAAGGTCACACTCTCGGATTCCGGGTGGACGTGAATTTTGAGGGGACACTATCCAACCCACTACCGCAGGAGACGGGAATGAAAACTGTCCCCGAGGGTAATGGGGGCACTGAGTGTGTCCTGAGCAGGAATGGGCCCAGCTGGGTCCAGAGGGTGGAGGGGAGGAGAGCCTCCCCCGTCCCCCCATCCCATCTTGGGCTTCCCTTCTGGAGCTTTCCACCATCCCCATTTGCCCTCTCGCCCCTGCTTCGGGTGGGGGTGGGGGGAGGCCGTGATGACACCTTCTGATTTAATCAAGTTATGAAGAATAAATGATTCAGGAGCAGAGATGAGGCTCTCCGGGAAGGGGATGCGGACCAGCAGGCGGCAGAGAACAAAGGAGGAGGTGCCGCCACCCACCGTGCGGACCCTCCAGGGTTGGCAGAGCAGGGGTGGGGAGGGGCAAGGGAGCGGAGGGCTGGGGCGGGTGGAGGCCCAGCCCTCCCTCCCCCCCCTGCCCCCCCCACCCCGCCCCAGCACCGGGATTTCATATGCAAAGGTGGAGAGGCGGGCACCAGGCACCGCCTGGCTCCTGGCTCCTGTGTTTCAAACAAAGAATTTACAACAATGGGCCAGCGGACGGGGGTTTGTCAGAATTCAGCGATGGGGAAGATTTATCTAAGCCGAGTGGAGGGGCCTGTGACCTTGAACAGGCGGTGGTTGAAGACGAACAAAGAGCGGCTTGTGATTATCATTATTTAATATCATGGCCTTAAACTGTCGGGAGGGGGAATTAGGTGGCACAAGAGAATTGTTTTTTATTCCAGGAGATGTAAGGGAGATGTAATGGAGGGGAAAATGCCGGGGAGGGAGGGAGAGGCTGGGGAGACCTCCGAGGGGCCGGGAAAGAGGGAGAGAGCACCAGGGAGGGGCAGGGATAACCTGGGGCCGCCCCCCCCCTCCGGAGGCAGGTCGGGCCTCAGCCCCAGCAGGTGTATCAGGGAAGGCGGGGCCCTCGGGGCAAGGGGCTGGCAGAAGGTGGCCTGTCCATGATGCAGTGGGAATCCGGGGGTGGGGGGCGCTGCCAGCAACCCCAGACCGGGTGTCCAGGGCTGCCAGGAAACCTGGACACACACCCTCAAGGAAGCATGGCCCATAGGAGGGGTGCATGGGCAGCCTGGGGGGCTCTGAGGACCAGGGTCTGGAAGGGAGCAGAGAGCTGTGGGGTCCTCTCATCAGGACCCCCCAAGAAGAGGGCGGTGCCCCTCACACAGGAGTCTGATCCGGGAAGTGTGCTCTTCTGGGCAGTGGCACACGGGGGTGACTGCGGGCGCAGGAGGAGGCTGGCTGGGCTGGCTGGCTGCCAAGACTGGAGCAGAGAGCCATGTGAGCCCGTGATGGGCCCCAGGTTGGGCCAGACCCGTGCCAGCTGTCCGGCTTCCCGGGGTCCGAGCAGGACCCCTGCCTTCTCTCTGGGCACATCAGCTTCTCGTCCTTCGTACTTCGCTCTTCTAACAGTGCCCCCTCTCCTGGGTTGCGTAAGTTCCAGATCCAACTAATGGGAGGGGATGGGCTCAACCAGGTGTCCTCATAACACACCCAGGGCAGAAGGACTGCGCTTCTCCCGGAATGTGCCAGAAGCCTGTGCCAGCTGTCTGGGGACTCTGTAGAGCTTTAGAGCCGGGGTTGAGGGAGGGGAGCAGGAGCAGCTCCGTCCTGGAGCCACAAGGGACCCCTGTCGCCTGCCCCGGGGTGGCCGACCGGCCACAGCACGTTTCCACTAGAAAGATTTTCCTCATTTCACACTAGCTGTTCAGGCCACAGGCCAACTCAGACTCCCGAGACCAGGGAAGCAGAGAGAAGACAAGTTTCTGAGTCAGGCTGGAGGGGAACGAGGCAGGAAAGAGGCTTCTTTCTGGTGTTTCGGGGGCACATCCCAGTGCTGGGGGCCAGGGGGCCCTCTAGGGAGGCACCGCACAGAAGAGGGACCGTCCTTGTCCCCTCCAGGAACTTGGAGGCAGGGATTCCCAAACCTGGCTGTGCACCCAGGCAGCTTAGGGCCCCACCCCGAACCTACCGAAAACCCCGGAATGGGGGCTGCGCGCCTGTGTCTTAGCAGGTGCTCAGGAAACTCACGCTCCCAGCGCAGGGCTGGGTCGATCCTGGAGGAGGCAGGGTACTCGGCTCCACCAGACGGTGTCCGGGCCCCCGACAACCCCGCGGGCTGCTACCCTTGCGGTCTGGCTCATCTCTGGGCGGCAGGAGAGGCTGGGAAGCCTTGGATGGGAAGAGACAAGTCTCCTCTTGACCTCCACTCAACTGTAGACATGTCCAGCCCAGGAAGTCGGTCTGTAAATGGCCTAAGACGGCAGCTGGGGTGTCCACGTGAGGGCGCAGCTCCAGAGACCAGGGCACAGCAATCCTCCCCCCACCACCCCTGTGAGCACAAGGGACGCCCAGTGCTTTCTGGTGGGTGGCCGCGTGGCCTTGTGGGCCAGCCCAGGCTGGAGCTGGGGCACCTGGGCCAGCTTGGCCACCTACTCAAGGTGTGGCCCTGGGTCTCAGCCTTCTTTTCTGTAAAATGGGGCTTAAGGATAGGACATGTCCACAGGGTAACTGTGAGGAGTGGGGTGACGCTGGGGGGCTCTGGAGGCTACAGGGGACTCGTCACCCACTACTGTCACTGCCTCGTCACCCTCCTCCTCGGCTCCCTCTGTCTGTCCAGAAGGAAAACCCCTGCCTGCGGTTGGGGCAGGGGCCTTCACCGGGGGAAAGACGCACCTGTGCTTTTTCCTGCAGCCGGGAAGCCCTCAGCAGTCCGAGAGGCCACCAGGGAATATGGCTGGGCCCCTGGGGACCTGGTCAAAGGCTAAGATGTTTCTAGTTGACAAAAGGGAAGGTGCAACCTCAAATAGACCCCTGCATCTCCCTCTCTCTGTCCCCCTCTCTGTCTCTCTGTATCTGTCTCTCCGTCTTTCTCTGTCTCTCCCCTCCTCTCCTCCCCCACCCCTAGTGCCCCCAGAACATGCGTCAAAAGCTAGGGCTGAGGCTGTGACCTCGTATTATCTGGTCCTCTCGCTGCGTGGCTGTGACTCCCAACAGGGAATCTCTCCCCAGTCCGGTCGTGACACACCCACCGGGCAGAGGAAGTGGGCCCGAATTCTCCCTCCCGTTGGGAAGTTGGGAAATCCTTCTTCTTATCCAACCTACATGCCTCGTCCTGTAGCTTGAACGTATTCCATGGTCTGCTTTCCATTTTCAGTCACTTCTCTACTTACAGACTCTGATCGATGGAAAGTGGTCCCTTAGCAAACACTTAGCTCTGTGTCTGGACCCCTCGCTCCTTCTCTGCCGCAGAGGAGCCCATGGGGTCTGGTGCTCGGGGATCCTGGGTGAAGCCCTCCACTCAGCTGCCACCCAGCTGCACCAGGGCCCGGGCTCGTCGTCCTCTTCCCCTTCACTTCACGTCATTACCAAGAGATGATGCAGATCTTGGAGCACGAACCCTTTGGCTCTGGAAAAATTATGTGTGACACTTTACATGTGGATCAGATAATTAACGGATGCCCCGATTTCCTTCACCAGAACATAAAGCGGGTGAGGATGGCCCTCTAATTCCAAATAATTAAAGAGCGATCGAGTCGGCTGGTGCTGCTCGGGGAGTGTGGGCTGCTGTCATGAACACAGCCTCCTCCTCTCCATTCTCCACACCTCACTGCAGACCGCAGGGCCCCGGCTCCCCCAGGGCTGACCAGCTAGAGCGCCCAGGCAGCCCGCCCGCCATGTAATTGGACTGGCCACATCTGCCGCACCAGAGCTTACCGAATGGGGTGCGGCATGCTGTCACCAAGGGGAGGCGCTGGCTGCCACAGTCCCCCCAGAGTCAGCCCGCCTCTCTCTGCACCGTCCCCGGTTGCGTGTGTGTGCGTGTGTGTCCGTGTCTGTGTTTGGGACGGAACCCCAGAATGGCCTCTCCAGGGTAGCCATGCCCAACCTTACAGATTTGGTTCCCGGGGAAACTTGCAGAGCTCAGAGGCCGCTCCCGCCACCTGAGGAAGAGCAAGTCACACTGGCAAAGCAGCACTGGTGATGGCACAGCATCCCCACTCCAGCCCCCACGAAACTGCCCCTCTCGCCCTCCTCGCCCCCAGTCTCAGGAGCCTTCCCGATACCTGAGAGGCCTTCTCCCCTCCGCTGAAGGCTCCTGGGGTTTCGGAAGTGGCAACAATCCGTGGTCCATGACATAAACAAACAACTGGTCCAAAGGGTCATCGTTCCTTCTGCAGCCCCGGAGCGCCGGGCTGCTCCTCCTCCTGGTAAAGGTGTGGGCAGCAGACGGGCACCCCGAGAAGGCAAGAAGGTGGGAAGGTGCTTAGTGGCCTCTCTGCGGGAGTGGAGCTGCCCCTGACCGTGGCGGAGAGGACGGATAGCTCCTGGTTCAGCCCACGCAGCTGTCACATTCCTGGTGACTATCAGCCCTTCCACTGTCAGCCGGGGCCCTTGGTGCCCCTGAGATTCTCCCCATCTCTGCTCACTCCTGGTGAGTGGCCTCCAGAAATGCGTGCGTGCTTGTGTCCCCAAATACAGACTGTGTGTGTGCACGCACTGGGCTAGTCTCGGGCTGGAGGTGGGACAGAAGGGTCTGCTGCATGGGACAAGCTGGGAG
The DNA here is from genome assembly GCA_004024625.1 of Mellivora capensis. NCBI lineage: Eukaryota > Metazoa > Chordata > Mammalia > Carnivora > Mustelidae > Mellivora > Mellivora capensis. The sequence continues at coordinate 100,362 of PISX010001734.1, read as the reverse complement.
CAGCCCTGGAAACAAGCTTGGGAGCAAAGAAGCGGGAGGATAGGCAGGGTGAGTGGGAGACTTTGGGAGGAGTACTGGGAAGGTCAGGGGAAGGGACGGAGCTCCAGGAGGGTGTGCACAGCGGGCCAGCTGGCGGGTGTGCCGTGGGAGCTCTGCAGGTCACCCCACGTGTCCCCTGCCTCAGGTGGCCACGTCCTTCTCCGAGGGGGGCCCTTGGCCACGGGCCTTTGGGGAAAGGCCTTTAGAAGGTTCAGGGCATGGCTGTCTAGGTAACTGGCAATCTGTCTGTTTTTCCCTGCGGGTCTGGGACAGGGTCAAGTTTTCGCTGAAACTGTTTTCTCCAAGGTCGCATACAGGATGCTTCTACTTAGTGAGATTTTTATTTCTCCCCCAAATTCTAGACTCATATCCACCTGCACATTCAATGTGTCCACATGGATGGGACCTCAAATTCAAGGCAAACTTAGCCTCTTCCTATTTTAATCTGCATCTGCCTCTGTCCTTCCATTCCCAGGCGGGAGGCTCAGAGTCATCCTTACCCCTCCTTGATGCATCCTTAATCCAGCGCCGCATGTCCTGACAAGGGAAAGGCAAGGGAGGATTTGAGTCTCGAAGACACAGGGAAGGACACCATGGGACCACAGAGGCAGCGTCCGGAGGCAGCCCTGAGACGATGACATCCCGAGCCAGCAGGAGCTGGACGAGGCAGGAAAGACCCTCCCCTCGAGCCTTCAGAGGGAGCACGGCTTTGCTGACAGCCTGAGTGCAGACTCTGGCCTCCAGAACTGTGCAGGAACAAACTGCTGTGGTTTTAAGCCCTCCAGTTTGTGGTAATGCATATGGCAACACGAGGAAACGGATGCAATCCGCTCAGGACCCGAGGAATGGCGTGATGATTGTAATATTTGCCGCCATTTGCTGAGAGTGAACGTACTTGAACTCAGCAAGGAGGGAAGTGCTGCTGCCGAGTGATGAGGAAGCTGAGGCCCAGCCAGTTCGCACAGCCTTGAAAACCCTCCTCTGGGAAGAGGATGCCCGGCCCGAGTCCGGGGGCAGCTGCTGGCGATCTCCTCTCACATCCGCGGGCTCCAGCGATCGCCAGATGTTCACTCCAGCTTGTTCTGCAAGCCGGACAGCACTGTGGAGACCCACTGGGTGGGGCGCTGCTCTCTGACTTTGGGTCCAGGAGCCAAGCGCTGCAGCCCAGCCCTGGTGCCCTCAACCCTGGGCCAGCAGCTCGGGCAGCTGCAGAGAAGGATGGGGCCTTCTTCCTGTCTGTCCTCCCAGCCTTTCCCCACCTGTCCTGACCCCAGCTGCTTGAGATGGACAGGGGGACAGCTGACTCCCAGCCTCCTCCCGTTAGGGCATCTTCTTTGCTGCTCTCAGTGGCTACTATGCACAGAAGCAAAGAGAAAATTGGTTTTATTTATTTTTATTTTTAAAAATATTTTATTTATTTATTTGACAGAGAGAGAGATCACAAGTAGGCAGAGAGGCAGGCAGAGAGAGAGGGGGAAGCAGGCTCCCTGCTGAGCAGAGAGCCCGATGTGGGGCTCGATCCCAGGACCCTGAGATCATGACCTGAGCTGAAGGCAGAGGCTTAATCCACTGAACCACCCAGGCGCCCCGAGAAAATTGGTTTTAGACCCTGAAGCCGTGACCAGAGCTAGAGGGGCTGGGATGGATGCAGCAGGGCTTCCGTGGAGCTGCTTCCCGGATCAACCCTGCATCCAGCCAGACCTGCACTCTGAAACGCAAGCCCCCATGAGGTCCTTCTCCGTATCACACCACCTCCCGTGGAGAAAGATGACGCAACAGTAGACCGAGGAAATCGTCTTCGTACACAGTAGGGCTCAAGAAGTGTTGGCTGCACTGATCTGGAAACCAGCCTGACAAACGCAGCCGCGCGTGTCTTCCCCCGTCAGCTGCACGGCTGGCATCTGGGACCCCCGTCTTCCTGCTAGTCTCCTCCCAAAGCCCCGGAAGGCTCCCCCAGGCGCTGCTCTGGGGCAGGGCGGGCGCGTCTGTACGAAGGGCAAGCTGTCCAGAGAAAGCTTACACAGCGTCAGGTGGAAAACGCGGGCTACGCGATGGCACCTGCGGCGTGATCTCAGCCGGGTGAAGGTTACACGCAATAGAAAACACCTATTTCTTGGGGCGCCTGGGTGGCTCAGTGGGTCAAAGCCTCTGCCTTCGGCTCAGGTCATGATCCCAGGGTCCTGGGATCGAGTCCCACATCGGGCTCTCTGCTCCGCGGAGAGCCTGCTTCCTCCTCTCTCTCTGCCTGCCTCTCTGCCTGCTTGTGATCTCTGTCAAATAAATAAATAAAAATCCTTAAAAGAAAAAAAAGAAGACACTTATTTCTTTTCGTGCAGAGAAAGAGGGTTCGTAGACATAGATGCGTAACTGCCTATAGATGCTTTTCTTTCTGGAAAAAAACACACAAAACCTAGAAACATGGGTGAATTCGAGGGAAAGTGGCCAGAAGGCAACTTTCTTTTTTCCTTTTTTTTTTTTAATTTTATTTATTTATTTGAGAGAGAGAGAGAGCGAGAGAACGCGCAAGCAGGGGTGAAGGGCAGGAGAGGGAGGACGTGGGGCTCGATCCCAGGACCCTGGAATCATGACCTGACCCAAGGGCAGACCCTTAACCGACCGAACCCCCCAGGCGCCTGGCAACGTTCTTTATAGTTGATTTCCCTATAGCCAAAGGCAATAGAAGTAAATTTAAAGGCAAAATAAGATACCCTGGCAGCAGGCAAAACCATGAATTGGTGAGTTTGGGGGGGAGAAAGCTTCCGATCTTCCCACCCCTAGACACCTGTCCAAGCCACACGCGCTCTGTCCTTGGTTGCAAGGTCCCTTTTGGACCTGAGCTCCTGGTTCCTAAACACCACTCGTCCGTGGGGGCCCAGGCTAATGGACTCTCCCAGGAATGGCTTCACGGCCCTGGAAAACCCAAATTCAAGGTAAAAATCTCCATAGGCAGTTGTGGAAGAAGTTGTGGGGCAGATGCTAGACAGAGAATAGGACACACGGTGAAGACCACGGAGTCTGCGAGCACCTGACTAGAGCCCCAACTCCCTGTCGACCAGCTGTGTGCCTCTGGGCCAGTTACTTGACTTCTCTGAGCCTTGTGGCCTCACCTGTAAGTGGAGTAAAACCAGAGTTCCTCATGCACCGATCCGTTTGTCTTCAGCGAGGAGGTCCCCGTGAAGCCTCGGGATAGCGGGGAGCGCATCCTGACTGCCCTCTAAAGAAAGGGAGCTGTACTTGTGGTGAGTGGCCGGTGCGTGGGGAGAAGGCCCCTCCTGGCATCTGCCCCAGCACTACGACACCCACATTTTGTGGACTTCACGCACGGCCGCTGACACGAGGCCCACGAGACACCCAGGATGTCCCTGTGACTTCTGTTGCCTCGGAATGGGGTCCCTGGGGATCTGTGGGTGACAGGGAGGGCCCCTCTTGAGCAGTGTCCTCCAGCCCAAGGGTGAGGGGTGGACGGGACAGTCCACCTGCGGTCCAGGAGGCGCTGGGGCTGCAGACAGCAATCCGTCCATCTGTGAGCGGCACGTCCGTCTGTCAGAGCGGGGCCTGGGCAGGGGGGGCGGGGGGTTGTTGTTTGCTTTTGCTTTGCCAGAATCGAAGCTGCCTTTCCACAGATCAGCCGGGGACAGAGAACCTGGGTGACGCAGAGCCTGGGCCTGGTGGGGGGAGGGGCACCATGGGCTTTCCTGAGGGCTGCAGAGGGCAGTCTGGGGACTTGAGAATTGACCTTCCCTGCAGGTCACAGGCACAGAGGGGGGCTGTGTCTCCCGGAGGCCCCTTGGTCCAGCCTGGGGTGGGGGGACCAGGATGGCTCTCGGCCCTTGGGACCTCTGTAGCCTAGCAGGAAGCCCCCCAGACCTCGTTCCTCATCCCAGGGGGTAGGCCCCTGCCTTCCAGAACCGGGGCCTGGGAGTCTGAAGTGCGGGTGAGAGCCCCCGGGGGTTCTAATGATGAGCAAGTTTGGGAAAACAACCTTAGCCCTGGGCCTAGAGTTACCAAGGGCCAGCTTAGCGTGCGGCCTTTCCCGGGCAGGGGTCTTGTCAAGGCCTGTGTGCTGGGATGTCCTGAGGCCAAGGGCTGGGGCTGTCTCCCTGTGTTCCCTGGGCCGGTCCAGGACCAGGCAAGCAGCGGCTCGCGGCTGTGTTTATTGAATGAAAAACAAACAAACAGATGCTCTCTGCTGCGGAGCGGCTGGGCAGGAAGGATTCTGTGCCCGGGGCCTGCGTGTTGTCCAGACCAGAGGCACCTCTGTTGGTAACACCGTGTATCAGAATGACAAAGGGTTGACTGGCTTTTTGCTTTCTTATTTTTATGGGGCGTGTGTGTGCACACGCGTATGCGCGTGTGTGGTTGTGCGTGTGCACCTGCACGTGTGTGTATACGTGCACGTGTGTTTCGTGTGCACGTGTGTGGCAAGATGCCAGGGGCCAGCGGGTCGGCTGGGGGTGCACGGGCTCTTTGTCGCCGGTGTTTGACGGCACCCTTGTTCCTGCCTCCGAGGTGGACACGTCCGGTGACCCCGACCTGGATTCAGGTTACTGGTCCCCAGAGCGGGGCAGAGGAGCAGGGCGCCGTAGGGGGTCAAGGGACACTGCCCAGGTCAGGGGGTTGGGAAGAACGGAGCATGAATTACCCTTGTCCCCACGGAGCCATGTCAGTGTCCCCCCAAGTCCCCTAGGGTGGGGGGTTTTCGGGGCGGAGCCAGCTGAGGTTGATGGGGAGATTTTGTCCAAAGAAGGCGCAGGAGCTTCTCCCTAGCTCCCCTTCCGTAGCTGCCCCGGTGGAACAGGGTAGCAGAGAAGTCTGAGAGCAGAAGTGAGCGCTTGGCAGAGAGAAAAGAGCTTCCCACTTCCTCCACCCCAGCCCTGGCCCATCTTTGGCAGCAGCAGAGGGGAGGAGCAAAGCTGGGTCTGAGGGGAGCCTTGAAGGCCCAGGCTGGTGAGAGTCCTGGCCCAGTCCTGACCTCCCTGGGGCCTTCCCAGGCCAGGGCTCGGGGCCCTCCCCCAAGTGCTGCAGGGCTCTCGGGAGAGAGGGAGAGGCCTCAGCTGTGTCCCCAGCTATTTGGCCAGCCTTCAGGCAGAAACCCACCTGGGATGGAAGTCTCCAGAGCTAGATCAGTGACTTTGCCCCCAGAATTTTCCAGCGGCTCCTGAAAGGGGCCGGCAAGCTTCTCCTAGCCTCTTTCCTCACACCCCCAAAAGGCCCCACAGCTCCCTCTCTGGAGCACGACATTCCCCTCTCTCCTTCCTTCCCTGTCCTCTCTGGGCCTGGGTCTCCATCTCCTGCCTCCTCGGTCCCCAGTCCCTCTGGCTCTCTCCCCTCATCCCTGCGTGCCGCTGGGAGAAGCAGGACGGAGCTGAGAATCTGCGCCTCTAATGAACCACGAGCTGCTCCTGCCTCTGCCTTGTTAATGCAACCTTCCCCCAGACGCTGCCTCCCCATCTTTTCCGGGGTCCCTAAATAAATGCCATTAGTTTTCATCTGGACTTGCTGGGGAGCTGGGTCCAGCGGGTGGGGTGCCAAGGACGTGAGTGAAGCCTCGCGGGGGGCATGCAGAGCAGACCCCGTGGAAGCCTTAGCCAAGTGCCGCAGGCCCAGCAGCTCCCACACAGGCATCGGCTGCCTCCGTCCTGGAGGCCACAAGCCCAGAGTCCGCAGGGACGGGTCCTCCCGGGGCCTCTCTCTTCAGCTTGCGGCTGGCGCCCTCTCCCCAGGTGCTCGCGGGGTCGTCGCTCTGCGCTAGCCTGCGTCCGAATCTTCCTCTAACGAGGACACCAGCCGGGTTGGGGCAGGGCCCACCTGATGCCCTCAGTGCAACCCATCACTTTGTCAGAGGCTCCAAACACAGTCACACCCGCGGTGCTGGGGGTTAGGGCTTCAACATGCGGATCTGGGTGGCACATGATTCAGCCCAGAACAGAACATACGTAACAACAGCGCACGTCCGAGACCAGAAATGACCTTCGGTCGGTCTTCCCGAGTTAAACGAGCTGTCAGCCTTCACGCTGTGGACGTCATCACCGCCTTATGACTCGCGTTCTGATGGCCGCACGCACCTTCTGCAGCCCCTGCTGTGTTCCGGGTCCTGCCCTGGGAAGGAGGACACGTGGCTGAGTCCCGGCCATGGTCCCGACCTCCCAGGACCTCAGAGACGGCGAGGGATTCAGGTGCATCCCGGAATAACAGCAGTGGGGCCGTGGCACTTCCCATAAAGTGAAGAATTTATCGGGGACAGCAGGGCAGCTGGGGAAGGATGTCAGGCACGGGAGTGACACGGTCACCCCGGGGTCTGATATAAAAATGCTCAACCAACAAATAAGCGACCCAATTTGCCGTTTTCCTAAGCATGGAGTCTGAGTGAAAGGGGCCGTCTACCACCAGGATCCTTTATGGCAGAAAGATGGAGACGCAGCCCAGGCTGGGGTCCCCAGTGGACGGTGCAGCCCCATCACTGTGTGTTCTGAAGGAGTCTCTCCCCTTCTCCCTCACCAAGCGGTGAGTGGGCCTGGGTCCACGCCATCCATTCCAGCTCTGGGACTGGGAATCTGGGGGGAGCATCGAGGCAAGGAATGGAGGGGGCAGGTTGGGAACAGAGAGGGAGGGGTACTGCCGGGCTCACTCTGCCTTTCCACCTCTCCCTGCTGACCCTCACTGTAGTCCTGAGCTGGACGCGATTACCATCCCATCTCACCGATGGGACCACAGAGCGTGAGGTGGGGACCTTCCCGAGGGGCAAGGCCAGCAAGGACCTGGGCTGGGATTCGAACCCAGGGCTTGGTGCCTACTAACCCACGCTCTGTGGACACTGCGTTAACAAGCCACATCTCCAGCTACTTGCTGGCCAGCGCGAGCTCTCCCGCATCTCTGGGTCCTGGTGTCACTCGGACACTGAGTCCCAGAGTGGCTCCCCGCTTGGAGAGCGGTCAGGTCTGGGAGGCTACAGTCTCTCCGCCAGGCAGTGGTTAACCCCCCCGGAAACCACACAGCTCTGACGGGAACAGACGAAAGCACACAGGGAAGTAACAAGTTAAGGAAGGGCCTGACGAAAACCGCCCTGTTTCGGATCCCTAGATCCCTTCCCTCAAGAACACACTTGAACGAGAGGCCGAGAAGGGTTTGCCTCTCTTGTGAGCTGCTCCCGAAAAGTACTAAAGAAAAATGAGCTCCCAGCAGGGCTGGACAGCCACCAGCTGTTCAAAGCAGATACGTGTATTTCTGGAAAAAATGTTGTCCCGGTATTGAAAAATGGAAGAGAGAATTCCAGAAGGATCCCGGGCTAATTTCTAATTAGCAGCAAAGTGTTTGGGAAACTCACTTGCTCGTAGCAGTTAATCCTTCGTGGGAGCAGCTGCTGGCTTGTACCTGCTATTTGGGGCTGGAAGGGGAGAGGCCTCTACTGGGCGGGCTCTTCCATGACACCCTTCCCCCGGGTCCAGAAACAACACGCTCGCCAACCACCAACTGCGTCCATTCTGTGTCCATTCTGGGACTACAGACTCGATCTCTAACTGGGTCCGTGGACCTCGGGGACCTCACTTAAGTGGATGTGGCCAGGATGCCCCTGATGAATGACCCCTACGCTGTCCCTCTCGCAGGGGGCTGTGGTCATTTATTGTCATTGCTATCGATGGCATCATAATGATTATCACAGAGAGTTTATTTTTTTATTTTTTTTATTTTTTATAAACATATAATGTATTTTTATCCCCGGGGTGCAGGTCTATGAATCGCCAGGTTTACACACTTCACAGCACTCACCATAGCATATACCCTCCCCAATGTCCATTACCCCACCCCCCTCTCCTGATCCCCCTCCCCACAGCAACCCTCAGTTGGTTTGGTGAGATTAAGAGTCACTTATGGTTTGTCTCCCTCCTGATCCCATCTTGTTTCTTTTCTTCTTTTCCTACCCCCCCAACCCCCCATGTTGCATCTCCACTTCCTCATATCAGGGAGATCATATGATAATTGTCTTTCTTTGATTGACTTATTTCGCTCAGCATAATACCCTCTAGTTCCATCCACGTCGTTGCGAATGGCAAGATTTCATTTCTTGTGATGGCTGCATAGTATTCCATTGTCACAGATAGTTTTTGAATGGGCTCTCTTGTGCTGGGAGCTGTGGAGCCTCACACACATGTTCCCTTCTACTCCTTGAGACTCTCTGGAGTGGGGACCATTGTAGTCTGCACTTTGTAGACATGGGAATTGAAACTCACAGGAGTGGGGGCACCCGAGCGGCTCAGTCGGTGAAGTTTCTGCCTTTGGCTCAGGTCGTGATCTCAGGGTCCTGGGATGGGACTGAGCAGGGAGCCTGCTTCTCCCTCTCCCTCTGCCCCTCCCCTGCTTGTGATCTCTCAAATAAATAAAATCTTTTAGGAAGGAAGGAAGGAAGGAAGGAAGGAACTCATAGGAGTAAAGCTCACGTGCCCAAGGCCATCCAGAAATTCCACAGTGGGGGTGGGATCTGGACCCTGGGCTCTTAACTCTACTGACCATTTCAGTCCCAAGCATCATTTCAACCCACGGTGGCAGGGGACAAATGACACAGATGATCTGGGGAAAAGCAGCAGAGGGAGATTGGGGTGTGGGCCCATCGGGGGGAGCCCAGAAGAAGCCACTACAGACGCAGCAACCCCTCCACTCAAAATCGGGCCTTGGGCACCTGGCTCCAATCAGGGGCTCTGCCCTCACCCACCCAGCTGGTCCTCTCTCCAGCTCCCTCCTCAGCCCCAGCCTGGAGAGTCAGCCCTGCAGCTCTGGCTCAGAACTTCCCCACCCCTCCCAGGCAAGAACTTAGACCAGGGTCCCTCCAGCGACGTCACCAGTCAATCACCGCACTCTGGCTGGCTGAGCCTCCCAGTCTTTCTCAGTAAGGGACCCGGGAAGCCTCTGGCAATGGTTCAGGATTGCATGAGGAGTGAAATCTATGTCTATCCTGCTTTTAGCCTTCCTGTGTAGCTTCCCTGCTCTGGGCCGTTCTGGGGGAGTGCTCAGCATGGCTCAGCCTATAGTTTGGGGTGCACAGCGACTGGGTATCCCCCCACCCGAGAGAGTCCTGAGTGAAGTGGGCACCCATCCCACCCCAGCACCTGCTGCAGGGTTCACTGGCTGCTTTCAGAGACAGCCCCCCTTAATGCCATGTCTGCTTGGAGGCTGAGCAGATGTTCTAGTCTAGGGGTTACCAAAGTGGGCTTCCTGAAACATAGAAGTCCAAATTATTTCTGGGATTAGAAAATGCCCACTGGAAATCATAGTCTTTGCGGGTCTGTCCCGAATCCCTGTTTTATACTAGAACTTGTCCTCTCCCTCTTCCAACACCCCTTACCTTGTGTGATATTGTCTCCGTGGCATTGATGTTTCCCACACACCACCCATAAGGTGTGTATTTGTTGTTGTGTTTTTGTTCGTTCCCTCTCCCCACTGCTGGACCCTACACTCTGGGAATCTGCTTTGTTCGCCAACACATCTCAAACACCTTGAACGGTGCACTTAGTAGGTACGCAAAACCCTAGGGGCTGAGTAAACGGTGGAAAAGTCCTCCCACTCAGTCAAAGTCCTCGAGCCTCTTCCCCGGGGGCTGCGCGCCCAGCAGGAGCTGTGATTGGCAGGTGCATATGTCTTTGATTAATAAAAACGGGCAAACACATTGACACTTACTTAATGCATTCGGTTTTGTTGGCAACGTATTTCAAAATATGGAGTCCTCGCAGGAGCGGCAGAGGGAGTTAAGGACAATAGTGATGGGGAACACTGGCCCAGGAGCGGGAGAAGGGCCAGCCCCAGGTGCGAGGCCCATCCTGCAGCCCCATTCACGAACTGTGGGGCCTCCCGCCCATTCTGTTCCCTCCTCCCTTCCTCACTGGAGGTGGTGTAAGGATTCAAGGAGCTAATCCATGCAAAGAGGTAACGTTTCCATCGACTGGAATTTCAGTATGTGTTAGTCACCAGTCGGGAAAGACTCTGGATCGTTGTGCTTTTGAAGACAAACCCTCCCTTAATGATCGTGTAGCCCGGGGCAAGTGTCCACGCGGGCACTGGTGCAGGCACGAGGGGAAAACACAGCCAGCGTTCACAATAGCACACGGGGTCCTCCGAAGATTGTGCTCGGTATAAGTGCGTGTTGGGTTCAACGCAGCTCCCAAGCCTCGGCGTCCTCGGTTACACAAAACAACACTCATACCTGTTACACATGCGTGGAGGTCCCTGTTCTCATAGATCAGGGCATAGAAGGACGACTAAGAACAAGGAGGCGAGGAAGAGAGACGCAGGAACTTTGGTGTGACCAGATCTGAGTTCGACTGCTGTCCCCCACTTACTAGCTCTGCGCCTTCAGGCAACAGACCGCTGCGGGTCTGTTTCCTACCCTGGCAGGCAAAAACGCGATGCCTACCAGTGGCCGTCTTGAGGACCAGGCTCATGGTGGGTCTCCCGGAATCCCAGCCTCTCCTTCTGAGAGACAGAATACGGCAAGTGCCATGGGTCCTAGGAGGAACGGCTGGTTGCCTGGGGTCCCACTGTTGCCGTCTGGCAGCATTTCCCTGGGCTCTGCGTGCTGTTCAAATGTTGCAAGTGTCAGAGCTGGCCACCCTCCGTCTCCCCACAAAGGGACATCGGCGATATGCCTGGGGGACTTAATTTGGAAACAGCACCATTCCGACTTGTCGAACGCCACTCCCTTTGCTGCTTTTGGCACGAGCAGGTCCAGACTGCAGGTCCCCTGCCAAGTAAGCAATACTGTGGGCAGAAGGCCTCTTTGCGCTCCTGTCCCCTGAGAACTACGGCGATGAGCCTTCTATAGCTCTCTGGCTCTGAAGTCCACCCTGGAGCGATTGGTCTTGGGGACCCTACTGGGATGCATGAGTCAGTGAGCCCCCGGGGCAGCTGAACGCCCTTTAGTGTTGGGAAGTCCCGGTCCCACCTGGAGGGGTACCCAGACGCCCAAGAAGCTGGCAGCAGAGTGAGTCCCAGCCCCTGCTCGGAAACAGTCAGGCTGGCAAATCTGAGGTCCAGGGGGTTTGAATCGCTTGTCCCGGGTCGCACGATCAGGACGGTGCAGTTGGGATTCTGGGAGTGGTTTGGGTCCAGGTCCCAGGGCAAGTTCTAACCACTGCACCACAAAGCATCCCCCCCCCACCCCGCCCCAGTGAGAATTCCCCTCCAGATGAGCCAGATGTCTTGTGGCCATTCCCCCCTCCACTGCCTCCTTTAATGGCCGTCACTGGAGCCAGCTTAGCCAGGAGGGACACTGTGCCCGAGGTCCTGAGGAAAGGGACCCATCGAGCTCTGGGCCTGGTTGAAGCAGCCCTGACGGACTTGCCTGCTGCAGGCTCGCACACACCCAAGTCGGGAGCACGGGGTGGCGGGTCACCTACGACGTTGAAGGGACAATCCTACCCATCCACTGGGCTCCCCGTCTGTCCAGTTACAGGCATCCCCCCTTGGGCCGGGCTGAGCAGCCAGGGTTCCCAAGGCTTCCTGGAGCCTTCATCAAGGACAAGGTCACCTTCACCTCTGGCCTGGCGGGAGCTGCCTTGCCCACTCCTGACGCGACCTGTCCTGTGTATTTGCCGCCCCGAGCCGGGACAGTCAAGACCCCCGGTTCCAGAGTCCGTGATCGACCTTGTTTAGCGGACGGATGCGGTCCGGGGGTCCAATGCAATTAGTGGCTCTATTTCATGATCCAAGGAAAGAAAACAGAGAAGGGGTCATGGGCCAGGTACAAGGGTTTCTTCAGGATAGGATGCAGACATGTGTGTATTTGTAGGGAAAAGATGGTGGAAAGAGAAGCAGGAAGGAGCATTTCCAAGATCAGTGGGACATGGCGGGCGGGAACGGGGGAACATACGGGAAGCTGAGCTTTGCAAGGGGGTGAAGGGGCTCTTCCCATCACCGGTGTTAAAGGCCTTTAGGAGCAGAGGTGCTCTCTAAGACCTTTTTTGGCTTGAGAGGGAGGAAACCCCTTCTCTCCACCTCCCTTGTCCTCATGCAGGCAACGATCACAGTGACTATCCTACAGCCTTCCTGTGATGAGCCCGACCCTTCCCAGCTGGACCCCACCCTCCCCAGACGCTTGCAGGAGTGTGTGTGTGTGGGACCTGCCTGCCCTAAGCTGAGTGGGGCAGGTCTTGGGTGGCCCCAGACCCCTTGAGAAGCCAGGTTTCTCCTCACTCCCCTCACCCATCCCTGTCCTTCTGGCACTCTCTCTGCACCTCCAAAGGGAAGGCAATCCAGGTACCCAGGGCCACTGGGGGGCCCAGCTGCTATCATAGGGAGCCTCCCGTCCCAGGACACTCTGGCTCTAAGTGAGGAAATGGGAGGCAGGCAAGAGACCATCGTGCCCTTGAAGATTTGGGGGCAGATCCCACCGGTTACTGGTCACTGGAAGCAGAAGAGATTTAGTGGGAGGCTGTGGTGGGGGAGCTCAGGTGGGGGTGTGGGCAGCAGGGCCTACACGGGGCAGTTCCCCCCAGTTCCTGTCTGCCTAGAGTCCCCAGGCTCAGGGGTCCAAAGTGCCAAGAGATTGTTTGATTGGCTGAGCAAGGACACACCCACCCCTGGCTGTCCCGGCAGTGAAGGAGAGCAGGTCCCTTGTCCTCTGCGGAGAGAGGTGGGCACCTGGCCTCAACCTGCCCTGAGTACCCCACTTACTTGGAGGGGAGATAAGGCCCCAGAGGGAAGCGGGGCCCCTGGGGGCAGACCTTGGAGGCTGGCACCAGGAACGCCCCATGTCCTTTAAGCGAGCTCAGATAAAAGGCTTGAGCAAGACAAGGGGCTTCTGATCACAGAATCTGGTGAGACGCAGGCTTCTGGGTGCGGAGGGGGTGCTGGTAGGGAAGGCCCCTCCGGGCAGAAGCGGGTGGGCAGGCCCTTTCCAGCCGCTGGCTCCCGGTAACTCCCGCAGACCTCCTGTTCTATTTAGAAAACTTGGCGACTCAGGTTCAAGTTCAGAGAGCAGCCCCCAGACTCAGTGCTCATCTCTGCATCACACACGGTCTCCAAGAACACGGGGGCCGCTCCCCACCAGGAATGCGAAAGGAGTCGGGGGGCTTCCCTCTCCTTTCCTCTGAGCCTCTGAGCAGCCCATCCTGGAGCTCGCTCTCACCCAGCCCCGGGAGCCCGTTTGTTGTGGCTCTGATCAGCCTTGACGGGAAATGTCTAGGAATAAAGAGGGAAAACCCCCATATTCTCCGTTCCAGGGAGTCAGTCCTTACTTCCATCAAGAAGCCTCAGTTTCATGTATTTCTGTTCTTGGGGGCTGTGGGTTTTCTCTTAAAATTTAAGCTTTTGGGTTGCCTTTTCGCAAATCCAGACACATGCAGAAGAGGCCGATGGTTTCCAGGGGGAGGGAGTGGAGGGACCTGGCTGAGCCCCTGGGACCTGGGTCGGGATGGCTGATCTTCATGGCTCCGCCCAAAGTGCCGGCAAGCTAGCCCAGCCAAGCCTTCGCCCGGTGGGGGGCCTGCGCCCCCCTCAGCCCCCATCAGTGGTGGGTGGGGTAACCTGTCCCTGTTTGCATTTTCCTGGGCTGAGCTGCCACCCGTGGGAGGGGACTTCGTATCCTCAGGTCCCCTTCCTCTTGCTAGAGTTCGGACTGAACCTCCTTGACCCCAGCCCAGACCACCCAGCCTTTTCAGCCCTTGGGGCTCTAACGAGCACGGCAGGTGGAAGCCTATCTGTGCCCTCAGCCCTCCCCACCCTTCCCACCCTCCGCCCTCCCTGCTTCCCCCTGCCCTTGCCAGTTGTGATTGCTTGTGTTGATTTGCATGCCATTTTGCTTGTGGTCTCCATAGCAACAGCTACCAAATGGCCTACGGATAAGAGAGGGACTGGGGCGCGGGTGGGGGGGCCCCACGCGGCGTTTAGACTTGAAAAATGATCTCAATTCCTCCGCATACTTGGCACGGTGGAAGCCCCTCCTGGCCTCTCCGTCCCTCAAGCCCCTGGTGCCCCTCACGGAGGGCCTGGTCCCTACCTTCCAAGGGAGAGGGGAGGCAGCATCCCGAAAGAAGCTTTGTGTGTGTGTGTGTGTGTGTGTCCAGAACAATGGCGAGAGCAGAGGGAAGCCAAGGAGGCCAGGGAGATGAGAGCCCCCACCCACCAAGGGCAACCACAATTCTCTGGAAGCGTCTCCATCTTATGACGAAGCTCTTGGCCCAAGTCTTGTCTTTTCTCCATTGTCCACCTCGGCCTCAGCCTTGCCCCCTTCTCCCAGCCTTCCTGGCCTCCTCCGCATGAGACAAAGCACGACTTCACGTCCCAGCTGAGCTTCTGGGCCAGAGTCTGGAGAGAGAATTCTCTAATTCCTCACACGTGTCCAGCCCTGAGCTGGTCACAAAACGCATCCAGAGTCGCAAACCTCGAGCCCTGGCGAGGCTGAAGGGCCGGGAGTGGGGCATCGTCCTCCTTTCAAAATGAGGGAATGGACGCTCGGGCAGCGGGCCGAGGAGGCGGGACGTGGCGGCCCACAGTCAGAGGCAAGAAGGCCGCATTTCCGAGTTGGACTAGGCTCTCCCAATCATATTTATATCAGACCATATTCCCAGATAACGTCTCACTTCCTATCCCTGCAGTGCTGCGAGTTGAGGGGGTCGCCACCCCCCCCACCCCTCTCTCTGCCCCTGGCACCCAGGAGTGTGGCAAGAGTATGGTGTCAGGGAGAATGTGCCATTAAAAAAAAAAGACAACACGAAAACCCATTGCTTAGGGAGCAAGAATGAACTCTTAGCAGGTGCACAGACGAGACCCAGGGGAGGGAAGGCACTTTTTCGAGCCTGTGCACACACACTCACACACACGTGCGCACACACAAGCATGCTCACACACACGTGTGCACACACAAACACCCGTACCCACACAAACACACATGCTCTCACACACGTGCACATACACACGTGCTCACACACAGAGATGCACGTGTGCACACACAAACATGTGTGCGCATGCATGCACCCACAGACACACACGCACACAAACATACACACACGTGCTCACACATGCTCACACACATGTGCACACACAGAGACACACACGCATATGTGCTCACACACAGAGACACACATGCTCACCACACAAACACTCACACGCGTGCTCGCACACAGACACACACGCACACGGCGAGTGTTTCTGCTGGGCCGGATGTCACAGAAGGACAAGCCCTGCCGGACGAAAATCTTCCTCCTGTTTCCCCAGGGTGCTTGGCCCTTTTCACTCTCTGTCTCTGCACTCCTGTCCCTGAGCCTAAAGCATTTACTCTTTGTCACTTCAAGAAAAAGGCTCCCGGGCCCTGGTTCAGAAGATGGAGCACAGGTTCTCAGCTTCGTCGTCATTCCCCAGGAGCCGGGTCAGCTGATCCTCACCCACTGTCTGTCAGTGATCACTTTGGGAGAACCTCGGCTGGGAGCTGAGAGCTAGAATAACCGATTCATCGAAGACGCATGTTGTCCTGCCCTCAGGGGGCTCGTAGGACCCCAAGGAACCGTGACCCAGGACCACGCGGCCGGGTGCGGCAGAGAAGGGGACTGGAGGATCCAGGGCGGCCAAGGCTGAGGCACTAATGGTGGGGAAGGTTAGGAGACGTCAAAGAAAGCTTCCTGGTGGGAGTGACAAGGAGCCGAATCTCCCAAGACCACTAGCCAGCGGCAGAGGACCGTCTGAGGACGCGGGGCTTGGGAAGACGAAGGGTGCCTCCGGGCTGGCATCGTAGAGTTTGAGGGGCTGGAGATGCATCCAAGTGGAGAAGAGCTCCCCACCCCTGGGTGCGTAAGGGGGAGGAACCCAGGAGTGAGAGAGTCTGGGCTGGAGAGGTAGTTTTGGGGGTCATGACTCGGTGATTGGTTTGGTAGAGAACACTATCTTCTCGGGGATAAAAGCTTAGACCACCAGGTGGAAGCGAGCAGACAAGGCATTTGCCTTTGCTACTCCAAAGAGAGCATTCCGTATTTCAATATGTACGTACCTGCTCTCTCTCTATCTGGCAGACTGTAAATAGCTAAATTTTGGCCATGCTGGGGTAACCCCTTACTCTCCTGCCTTGCACCACTAAACGTACATCAAATGTGGGAACACCAATTTCCAAACACAAGACAACAGGAGTCCTCGAACAGGGATCTCAGAGGAAGAGAAGCAAACGAGGTGGGACCAGCAGGTGCCTGAGCTCACAGGCTGGAGAGGGTTTCCAGGCTAGAGTAGAGGAAGGGGGACCTCCTGGACCTAGGGAGACCATGTTCAGAGGCTTTGCAGGCTCAGTAATTGCCTCTCCTTCCACTGCCATCCCTGGGGAGCCAGGGAACAGAAACTTGACCTTGGGTTCCCAAATGACCCACTGGGAACTGTGGTCAGTGGGAAGACAGCCCCTAGGTCTGCAGGCTTGCATGACAAGGCGCTACAGAGGCTCAGTGGGGCCAGGGACATTTCAAGTGGAAAGGTCAAAGCTGGTCTTTGTGCAGCAGAGGCCCCAACACGGGCCAGCACAGCGTTCGTGACGATCTTCTTAGTAACCGTATCAGAAAGGCGACTGAGTGGAGCAGTCTTGAAACACATCATCAAAACCCACTGTTCAAAGGAAAGGTAGATGAGTTCAGATCTTTCCAGAAGCCTGGCTCTGAAGCCCAGGTTTGGTTCCACGGTTTCCTGTGCGCCACTCCAGCCCAGCGTTTGCCGCACGGGACGATGGTGACTTTGCCCGCGTGCACACCTGTGGTTCAGGCTCCTTGGCGGGGGCGGGTGTCTGACTTACCTCAGCAGCCCAGCGACTTTGGACAGAGCCTGATGGAGACCTAGCAGGGTTCAGTCTCTCTACCCCCATTAAGTGGCGTGTGGGGCCTGTGTTTATTTCTTGCCCTGGGGCTCCCTGAGAATGACACTGTGTATCTGACTGCGTCAACCCGACGGTCGGCACGACGGTCCCAGCCACACGGTGGTCTCGCTTGGGTTCTGTTTTGCGCTTAAGTGCTGGGCCTGCCGCTGAAGACCCACCAGTGCATTCTGTGAGAGAGGAAGGTCCCATCTGGTCTGCCCAGGAGGGCGGCCCCCAGCCTGCAGCGGCCAAAAAAGCACTTGGAATGTGGCCAGAGCAGACAAGGGACAGAATTTCCCATTTTATCTCATTTCCACTAATTTAAGTTTAAACAGCTGCATGTGGCCAGAGGTTTCCATCCTGGACGGGACAGGACTCGAGGCTGCTCTCAGGCTCCCTGGGGTCTGGCCAGTAGGGTCTGGGTCTCTTCCTCCTGGAAGTGCCTGGTAAACTGTGGGGAGGACAGACGTCCCCGTCTGCTGAGCTGATGGGGTGCAGGCTGGGAGAGGCATGAGTTGCCCATCAAACAGCACAGCCGCCTTTGTTCCACAAGGCGTCCCATCCCCCCGTCTCCCACCCCCTTCCCAGGACGTGGCACGTGGGCGTCGGACATTTGGCCCTCGAGACCACTTGGCTTGCCAGCTCCCACTCACCTGCCTCCCTCCCTCCTTAATTAACTCAGCAGCAGCAATTTTGTTTCCCTTTGCCAAGATCAGGAGCTGGCATCCCGGCATGTGCCCACGCCAGGCCCCAGCGGAGTGGAGGGGAAGACAGCAGAAGCCCGGGCCCGCCCCTCAGTGGAGCGGCCCCCCTGCACTCTCCCCATAACCTGGGCCCTGGGGAGCTGCTGGCTGTCACAGAGACAGTCCCTGGGCTACCGGATCTGCATGTTGGTTACGATGAGTTGAGTCAGTGCAGATTGGGCAGGAGAGGAAGGAGAGGAAGGCCTGGCCTGCAGCCCAGGGGGAGGGGAGGGGCGGGACGGGAGAGGGGGGGCGGAGTCTCCTCTCCAATTAACAGGGGCCCTCCAGAGGGTCCTGAGAGGACTCCTCCCGCCTCCCACCTGCCCCTGCCGCCCCTCTATCCCAGGCCTGCCAGCAAAGTGGCTGGTCTATAGCCCCTGTGGGGGCGGGAGGATGAGCTGATTTCCAGGCCGCAAGTCCAGCTAGTCCCGCCCCGAGATCTGGAAGGGGCCCGGGGAGTCTGCATTTGCAACCATCCCCCAAATTGTGACCCTGAGGCTTGTGTCCACGGGCCATGTTCAGAGAATAGCGCCCTAGACCTCCTAATCAGGGAGCCGCTAGGCAGCAGGCATCCTGCCTCGGCTCGTCCAGGTCCGGTGGGAGAGTTGTAGACAGAAGCCCAGACCCCGAGAGGGGCCACCGCGGCCTCTGGTCACGCAGCGAAGGCAAGGAAGGAGAGCAACGGGCTCCAGACTCCCTCGTCACCCCACAGCTGGGGACACAGTCCAGGGGCAGAGGGCACCCTGGGAGGGGCCATGCGGAACCTCCAAAAGACCCAAGGTGTCCAGGAGGTGAGGAGCCTGCCCGAGGACAGGGGGCCTGCCCTGGGCCTCCGCCCATCCCCAGCTGGAGGTCTTTAAGACCGTCTGCTCCTGTTTCCTCCCAGGGGTGACGTGGCCAAGCCACCTGGCCCTAGCCTGTCCCAACCCAGCAGATGACCCTTCCTGGTCCAAGTGACCCTGCCTGGGCCCCCGGGGCCCTGCTCTGACAGGTGCTACCCGGGAGACAGGGCCAGTGTGGACACAGGACTGTGGGAGAGCCTCCCTGAATAGCTTCCCTGCTGTCCCCTTACCCGACCCATAGCAGCGGTCTACAAACTGAGAGGATAAACACTCATGAAGCGCCTGGCATGGGCGGGGGAGGGGGGGAAGTCTCTCCAGTATTTGTGGAAAGGGAGGGAGGGCAGGAGGCAAAAGGGAAGAAGGGGGGATGATGGGAGGGAGAGGAGCAGGAGGGAGGAGGGAGGAACCAATTTTTTAAAAAGCTGGTGGGGGAGCAGAAGACATAGTGACTTGTGAATCGAGGATGGAGAAGTGTTTGGTTTCTGCCCCTCCTTCCCTGGCAGCGTGGCCTGGGGCTTCTCCTCTCCCCACCCTTTCAGGGACCTCCTCTGTCCAGGCCCGTTTCCTGGTCTGTAAGGCATGGATGGGCCCAGATGCCCTGACGTTGACTGTGACATTCCAGGCTCCGGGCCCTCCTCTTGCTGCAGCTGGAGTGGGGGAGGGGGTGGGGGGTGCGGGGAAGGGTCTTCTCCGGAAATGGCTGCCTGCACCTGAGCTCCCTCTGGGCTCCCTAACCCGGCAGGGAGCGCAGGTGAGGCTCGTCCATAAAGACAGGAAAGGATGTCAGGCTGCGTCTGAAGCCGCCAGGGGCCCAGGAGCCTGCTGCGCTCTCTCATAAAATCTGTTGTCACCTGCGGAAGAATCATCACGGATGAAATATTTCAGGAGACAAAAACAAGAGGTGCATTGATTTTTCCACGAGGTCAGACAACTTCTGGGAAACCCCTTGGAACTCAGCTGTCACGGCGCCTCTCCCTGGGCATCCATTTCGCCTGCGATGATGTCAGTGGCCTCTGACCCGAGGGGCCTACCTGCCCCGAGCACAGGCTGTCCCTCCCGGAGGCCGGCAGCGTTATCGGGTCTTCCCAGACGCCAGGGACAAGGGATGACCCAGACCCAGGGAACAATTCCTCTCCAACTTTACCCAAATTGGCTATGAGGAAGCTCTGCACAGGTGGCCCCGGGAGAGAGTGTGCTGATGAGCGACACTTATTAGCTTTTGGCACACCCAGAGATGCCTGCGGGGGTCCCTGACCACCACCCCCATCCGCAGAGCCAAAGCCAGAGCGCACTAACACACGGCATATTAACAGCGAAGTCACACAGTGAGGCCATCAGATCAAGAGGAAATCGCCATTGAAAACACAGTGTGTGACTCACCGGGCACAAGAAGAGGGGGTGCACCATGCCTTTTGGGGTTACCTGGGGAAGCACCAGGGCAGCAAAGGGGAAGCAGAGGAGCAAGAGGCTTTAGTGTTCTCCGTGGCAAGGACCCGGTGTGCCCGGGGAAGCAGATTCAGGATTGACGAGTGTGAGTCATTTTGGGGGGATGCTGGGGCACAGGAGCTGTTCCTAGTTGTCTCCTACCTGGTCCCAGGGTGACTAGGGAAGGTGGTTGGGGGTCCGAAGCAAGCAAGGGGGCGCGGGGTGGGCTCAGGATTGGTTGGTTTGTATTTGGAAAGCATATTCAGGTGAGTTGTTTACAAGCTGGGCCCACCCTGGCTGGAGCGTGGCGGGGTAGGGGGGCTCTCTCCAGGGTCAGCAGAGCTCCGGGCGTCAAAGCGTCAGAATACAGACAGTAACAGACCTGGGTGTTTAAAGGGGGTTGAAGTGCATAGCCTTCATTAACATATGCAAATCAGCACCTGTCCAACATGGTGGACACCTGAGCAGCGATCCTACCTGTTTTTGTTTAAAGATTTATTTATTCGAGGCGGGGAGAGGGAGAGGGAGCAGTAGAATCTCAAGTAGACTCTGCTGAGTGTGGAGCCTGACGCGGGGCTCGATCCCACGACCCTGAGATCGTGATCTGAGCCGAAGCCAAGAGTCAGATGACTGAGTCACCCAGGCGCCCCGTGACTGCAGCTTTTTAGGGATCCTAGCAGGTGCCTTTCGGGAGCACGATGTAGGCGTGAGCCCTCCACTATGACAGCCACCGGCCACATGTGACTCTCAAGTACTTGGCATCCAGCTAGTCCAAAAGGAGACGTTCTCTCTGTGCAAAATACGCACTGAGTTTGGCAGACTTGGTACGAATCAAAGACTGAAAATACCTCATTAACAATTTTGTACTGACTATGTGTTGAAGTGACAATAAGCTATTTGTTTCTCTTTACTGTGTCTACTAGAAACCTGGACATGACCTCAGTGGCTCCCAGTCTGTTTCTATCAGGCGGCGCTGCTCTCGACCTCCCCGAAAGAATGGGCCCAGGCGTGCACAACTCCGTCATGCCGGTCCGTGCTCCTTCACTCTCTCTTTCCAGAGCTAAACAGACCCTAGAGAAGGGGTCGAGCCAACCCCTATGACTCCAGGCCCCAGACACACACAGACCTGTCCGGTGAGAACCCATAGCCTCGAAATCCAGATCTTCTCCAAAGCTTCATGTTGTGACCTAGCCTGCTATAAAGCTTCCAAAAAAAAGGTCAGGGGCACCTGGCTGGCTCAGTCAGAGGAGCACACGACTCATAATCTCAGTCATGAGTTCGAGTCTCGTGTTTGCTGTAGGGTTACTTTAAAAAAATCAGTATATAATAAGGATAAAAATAAAACCCTTTTGGCCTCAATTAATTGATTGGATGGAGATGTGGGCAGTCGGACATTCTCTGCTTTGGCTGAGAATCCATTCTTTCAACTCGTATGAGGCTTCCTAGGGCCTTTGAACTTGCCCAGGCCGGTGCTGGCGTGGACTGGCAGCACTGGGCTGTGGCTGGGAAGGGCTTGTCCAGCTGGTGGACCTCTGTGAGGGCTTCAAGGGAGAGGCTCCGCGTCCTGGCTCTGGAGCCCGGGCCCTGGGCCTGATTCCCCTGGAGCCAGACACTCTTCTCCTGGCTTGAGCACAGGACTCCTCTCTGACGGCAGGTAATTTGCCTCTGGGCATGTGGTGTGCACTGGCCCTCCGCGACAGTGGGCTCAGTGCTGTCCTTCTGGGAGGCCTTCACCTGGTGCCCCAGACCTGGTTACGGGGAAGCCCAGAGAGGTCAGTTTGGACCGGTCTGAGCACAGGTTCTGAGACAGCCACTGACCAGCGGCTGAGCTTGGAGCAGGTTACCCTCTGGGCCTCTGCCAGCTTTCGGGAACAGGACTCTGATAACCCGCTGTGGTATGATAAAGAGGGTTCCCCATGTTTGCCCTCAGTTCCCAGTTCTGCAACTGATCTTCAAAAGCACTTGGAATTTTGGAGTGATAGGAAATCCTCTTTGTCATGCGGGGCAGGTGTTTGGGGGCCTCTGGAGGGCTGGCCCCCACAGACTAACCACAGGATTAAAGGTTGGAACCCCGGGGCCAGCCTGAGTCCTAGGAGGGCCAGAGACGAGTTTGCCCTCTCTAGTAAAACTACAATCAAAAGTATAGCACCGTCCTGATTCCATGGGTCATTTCAGTGAGCTGTCAAACGTTAGAAGGTCAGAAGGACCCCTGGGATTGTGGCCAGCTGGTCAGAAGTGAGGGTGGCATGGGGACCCCTGGCAGGTGTCTGATGTGGGGGGCAGTCTTGTGAAGGACTCAGTCTTGATTTGTGGGGTCTGACGCTGACTCGGGGTGGCCGGTGTCAGCAGTGACCAGCAGTTCGCACAGTTGGGGTGGGGACAGAAGACCCGCCCAAGGTCATTGTAAAGATTACATGAACTAGGGGCACCTGGGTGGCTCAGTAGGTTAAGTGTCTGCCTTCGGCTCAGGTCATGATCCCAGGGTCCTGGGATCGAGTCCCACATCGTGATCCCTGCTCAGTGGGAAGCCTGCTTTGTTCTCCCTCTGCTTGTGCTCTCTCTCTCTCTCTAACAAATAAATAAATAAAATCTTAAAAAATAAATAAAAAAAAAAGATTAAATGAACTATTAAATGTAAGAGGTCAGCCGAGAGTCATGCCCAACACCAAAACTCAGCAGATCATAGCTCGGATATTTGAGTGTTGAAACACGAACGTGTTCTTCAGCTTCTGCCAAAGCCTGAACACAAGGACGGGTCCTGGCTTCCAAGTGACTACGCGGGCTGGGGCAGGCCAAGCCACCTCCTGGTCCTCTGTGTCCCCGTCTGTGACATGAAGACCGGACAAGGTCCCTTCTACGGTGGGCTCCGGCTCTAAAACTCTATGATGGGTTGTGCCAAATATGACTTAAAAGGGTGCTTTAAATCTCTGAAATGAAATAGTCTATGTTTCTCTGGGCTTCCTGCTTAATAAAGAATTCTGCGGCTAAAAGGATTCGTTTTCGTGGAAAATCCTAAGGGACTAGCCGTGTGCTCGTCTCCTCGGGGACGGAGGCTGAGGTTCAGACCGTGGCGTGGCCGGGCTCCCGGTGAGAGCTCACCCAGACTGCAGGCAAAGCACCTGGAAAATCCAGTGTTCTGCTGCTCACTCCCTTCTCAAGAGCATCTGTTCTCACGGACCGGAGATACCCGGACCCAAGCAGCCACGGTGTGAGCTTCAGGGACCTTCAGGGGCCCCATTCCGCATCCAGCCTGATCTCCGAATGCCGCGCAAACCATCCTAGACCGAGCGGGGCTCTGCTGAGTGTGTCAGAGGAATTTCGCGGCGCCGATCCTTTTAAGTCCATGACCGTGTTGTCCTCGGGTTCCAGGAGAGCTGCGTGCCCCCGGGAGGTGCGGTGTCCCTAGATGCGCCCAAGCTCCCGCACCCCACCCTCTCTTTTCCTGTCGCCTCTTCTTCGTGCCAATCCCCACATCCCACTGCCTTCTTTCTCTCCTCTGGCTCTGGGGCCCCACACTTCAAGCCGTTCTTGGCTTCCAGTCCAGGCTCACGCTGCACAGAGGGTCCAGCCCGGCCTGGAGACGTGGGCCTGGGATCTAGCTCTGGGGCCCTGCTCACTCCCGGAGCCTTTCTTCATCCCCGATGGTGCAGTGGAGGGGGACAGCGGCTGTTTCCACCGGCCATGACTTGGCTCCCCGCAAAACAATGCAGATACTGACAGAACTATGCCATCTTTGTGCTCTGAGGATCTGGGGCATCTCCCGAAACCCCCCCTTATTTACCACCAGGGAAAATGTGGTGCGTACAATGGGTGTGGGGGCCCGTGCAACGCGGGCAGTGAAAGCCTTTCCCCCTAGGCAGAACAGAGAGATAGACTGTTGCGTGCAGGGCGGGACAGCAACGGAGAGACCCTGCCAGGAGGCGGTGGTGAGGACGTTATAGTTTCAGGGCCAAGTGAAGGTATGTCAGGATGGGTGGAATTTTCCCTTTTTTGGTAATCTTGGGAACTGTGCCTGGTTGTCATTGGTCAGTTCGCTTAGGGGCTAGGGGCAGATCTTTACACTGCGGCCGCCATGGGTGTGATGGAAAGGTCCCCAAAGGCTGTGGGTCAGAGCCCGAGGTAATTCCCGAAACAAGAAAGGGGTCAGTGTGATGGATCCCGGGAGAAGGCAAGATAGCAGGCCATGCGTTTTCGGGCGATGGTGATAGTTGGTGGAAAATTCTCTGGCCTGCAGTCCCCCACCTGTGCAGTTAAGAGCGTCGGAGAGGGGCGCCTGGGTGGCTCATTGGGTCAGGCCGCTGCCTTCGGCTCAGGTCATGATCTCGGGGTCCTGAGATCGAGTCCCACATCGGGCTCTCTGCTCGGCAGGGAGCCTGCTTCCCTCTCTCTCTCTCTCTGCCTGCCTCTCTGCCTGCTTGTGATCTCTCTCTGTCAAATAAATAGATGAAATCTTAAAAAAAAAAAAAAGAGCGTCGGAGAATGTGATCTATGCTCAGAGGTTTCTACCCTCCCCCACCTGCACGCGTCGCAGATTGGACGCAAGGCCCGCCGACCTTAGGCTCCCAAACACTGAGTCCGTTGGTGCCTACAAGTGCACTGGGCCAGCCCAGGCAGTAACGGTGAGGGTCCTTTCTGGACTACCCATGACCTTCAGACCTCAGGGAAGCTGGGCGGCGGGGGTGGGATTTGAGGGTGGCTTGAAGAAAGCAGATTCCTAAAATCACAAAATGCATCGGATCTGGAAATGCCCTTGACGTTCTGGGGGCACAGACTTGGAGCAGGCAAAGGCTAACGGGCCTGGGTAGACACTCAAGGGTGAGTTTGCCTCCCACGGGCGCCGAGCAGAAAGTTCTCATTTCACTTTGCAGCTCTGGGGCTTTGATTCTCTGAAACAGCCCCGGGCTCCCGGGGAGGAACCAGGCCTGAGCCCAGAACAAGGACTGGCTGGAGAAACCGAGTCTGATGCGCCCCTCCCTTGGCCTGGGAGTGTGAGGCCGTTCCCGTCCGAGTCTCATCCCTGATCTCACTTCCCCCTCCAGCCCCACCTTCTCCCAGCGTCCCCTCTTCCAGAACTCACCCTTCCCTTCAGGCCGGGCTCCAAGGGCTCCTGTGTCGGCCCTGGCCTCCCGTCCCCCCGCTCTGTCCACACTGCTCCCCGACACGAGGGCTGAGCTCGTCCCCACCTATGCGTCCCAAGCAGACCCCTCTCTGGCAAATTCCTGTCACCATCCCATCCTGTCCCAACATTGCGGGCACCACAGACCAGTGAGAGAATCTGGTGACACCACTCACCAGG
This sequence comes from Mellivora capensis, assembly GCA_004024625.1. NCBI lineage: Eukaryota > Metazoa > Chordata > Mammalia > Carnivora > Mustelidae > Mellivora > Mellivora capensis. Next base: position 75,210 of record PISX010001734.1, on the reverse strand, counting down.
AAAGGGTCACACAACAGCCTCTCATGTGGGACTTCAGGGAGTCTGGGACCTCCCCAGGGGACACACTACACGCTTACGTGACCGCCTCCCCAAACACACGGCGTCTCCCAGGCAGATCGAGGCCGGAACACTCAGCCCAGACTCAGCGCCCGGGGTGCCTGCCCTTCGCCCAGTGGAACGTGTGGGCGACAGCTCTCCTCTCCGCAGCGGCACGGGGCCCCGGCAGCTCCCAGAGGTCAAACAACTCTCACAGAGCGACCTGGTCGGACACAGCCATGGCCACGGCCCCTCCAAACCCTGGTCCTTCTCCTCAGCTCCCCGCCAGTCCTCCGCCCCCTTCTTCTGCCCTTGACATCCCAGCTTGGGGGACCTGCTGGCCATGCCAGCCCCCCACCCCCCAAGAATAGACCTTCCAAGAGCCGATTCTGTCCATCTTCTCCCAACCCCGTGTTCAGGCATTTCCTGGTGGGAGTTTTGCACCACAGAGCTTGGCCAAGGCCCGGGGTCCAACCCCGGACAGCTGTCCAGCTCCCTCCACCCTCCCATATCCTCCTACCACCACTGGGCCAGGAGCTCTGGCCTCTCTGAGGGGAAGTGCAGGACCCTGGGGGCCAGGCTGGGAAAGGCAGGCAGAAAGAGCTTCTCCGGGAGGCAGGGAGAGTCAGCACAGGAGTCGAACTGTGATGAGCCCCAGAGCTCATTTTCTCCCAGTTAAGCCCCCTTCAGAGCCTCCTTATAAATGCCAGTCAAACCTTGTGATTTTCGTCTTTCATTATTCAGCGAGGGGAAGGCAGATTAAAAATACATGATGGCATTTTCCAGGTCGGATCACTCTGCGCGGTAAGGGTGTTTATCAAGGGTCCTTGTTCCCGCTGTGATGTCTGCAGAACGCAGCCTGGCTCCCCTCCCTCTTGGCCCCCTGGAGCCTGCCCGCCCTGAGCCCCTCCGCCTCCCTTGCCTCTTCGGGCCTCATCGGACCTCTGCCCTCTGGGAAACCGCAAAGCGCCGTTCCTGCCGAAAGAGGCAAGGCTTTTCTGCTTTATTGAAAGAGACAGGATTTATTTTCATTTTCCTTTGCCTCCTGTGCTTTGAGGTTCCCTAAAGCCAGGGGATTCCGGAATAAGCAAAGAAACCAGATCTCCCATAAGAGTGGCTTTCTGGCTAATTGCCTGGGTAAGGATTAGCTTCAAATCCTCTCCTGCTTTGAAATCTGCCTTCTCATTAGGCCCTGCTGATCCGTAGGTAGGACAGGTCCCACCCCCTTTCCATTTTAGGGACACTTCTAGGAATCTTGCCCTTCCTTTGTCCAAGGTGGGGGGGGGGTCCCAGCCCAGGCTCACCTGCCCGCCTCAGTGCCCCCTGCCTTAGTCCTCCCCGCCCCAAGGCACTGGGGTGTGCCTGAGGCAGGGGGCGCCCGGAGAGGCGTGGGGTCTTCTGGAGCAGCGCTCAGAGCTGTGCTTCCCCTGCTCGACACGGCAGTACCCTATCTCTGTTGTATGACATCACTTCGGCAGCTTGAACTTGGTGGTGGTGGGAGCATTTCCACCAGGGAAACAAACACCACCTTCCAGGCTTTCATTTTGCTGGAGAGCAGGCTGTTCTGGGTTTTATCCACACACCACCTTCCCCTTCCCTGGGACCTAGTTCCCCCTGCCAGGCAGTGCCACACAGAAGCAGAGACCCAGGAGGTGAGCTAGAACCAGGAAGAGCCTAAGGGTGCGTCTGCTTTTCTAGGTAACAGGGCTGGAACAAAAGCGCTGCTGCCCCGGGAGCAGGCTTCTCTGTTCACTCGAACTGATGGGACCCTATTTGCAGAGGCCCCCATGGGGGTGAGCTAGAGAGGGGTGAGGCCAGGGAGAGACACCTGTCTCTTCCCTCAACGGCAGGCTTTGGTTCAGTTTCCTTCCCCCGTGAAGACGGGGTATCTGAGCCTAGGGTGTGGGATCAGTGTATAGGGGGTGTGACGGGGCACCTCTGACAGCTGCTGGAGGTCCCACCTGGCGACCTGGCAGACGATCAGGGACTTGACCTCCAGTTTGGTCTTCTCCACCCTGGACAGCCTGGGGGGTGCCCAGCAGAGGAGATCGGGACATGCCCAGAGACTGCACCGGGCCATCCAGCCAACTGGGAAAGCAGGATCCCAGAGGGAGAGGGCAGCTGGCCCTCTGCCCACTCTGGTCACACTGACCAGTGGACTGTCCTCGAGCAGGAGCACTACCACTGCCTGGACACAGCTGGGTGCCAGCTCCAACGAGAGACCCCCCCAGTCCATTCCAATTAAATGGAGGTTCTGGCCCTGCTCCCACGCAGGCACAGCCCAGCAAAGTGATGACATCTCCAACCTCCTCTGTCTGTCCCCCCTTCAAATTAAAGGGGTTCTAAAGCCCAATTACGGCAGGGAACACGTCGCTTCTTTTAACCAGAGAATCTGACTCTGCTCAAGGGTTATTTGCAATTGCCTCCAGCCTCCCCAGAGCTGAAGAATGATCTGCTTTCTCTCTTTGCTAAATTACAACGTCCTCAGATTGGTGCAGACGGGGTCCCCGCCGGAAAACCAAAGTGTCAAACCTTTTTTGCAAACTCTGAGCCTGTAATTGGTTTGGAAATACCAAGTGAATAACTAAAAAGGCTTCAAGGGGATTAATGTCAAATAACACGTCCCCTTGATGGCGTGGGGAGCTGTCGTGCGGGCATAGGTGGTGGCAGGTGCTGTTAATTTCAGCCTGCGGTGCAGGAGCATCATTAGCATTCAGATTTGGGAACGCCGCGTCCAGAGCCCCAAACCAGCCTGCAGAGTGGAAGGATACTGCAGACCTTTTCCCTGCTACCCCCACCCCCCTCTCCTCCGGGCAGGCTGGCCCAGCGCCAGGGCCAGCCGCACCTGAACAGGCCTCTGAGCAGCGCTGGGCTGCGATTCCCCGAACAGAGTGGCCTTACACCATCCGAGGGCAAGTTTCTTCTCTTCTCCCACCTTGAACGGGGTCTGAGTGTGCGGGGGAGGAGCAGGTTTTCAGGTCAGATGCAGGGCTGTGTCTAGCTCAGCAGCCACGAGGCTCAAGACAAATCATGTAACTACCCTGAGCCTCAGTGTACTCATCTGTGAAATGGGAAGAATGTTTCTGGCAAGTCATTATGAGGATGACATGGTTCCTTGGACCTTCCCCCCAGTCACCCAACCAAAGACCCAAGGTCTCCTAGATTCTTCCTACCTCCTGCCTGCCAAGACACCCCATGATCCCTTAGGGTGTGTGCTTTCCTTCCCTGCACCAAGGAATAAACCCAGTCTGCCCAACTACACATGCGTTCCTGCTGGTCTTTGCTGGAAAGCGCTGGTCCTGGCTTTCCTTGACATTCCAAGCGTTCAGCAGTCACACATGGCTGGTGGCTACCATACGGGCTGCCTAGACATAGAATAATTCTGTCGTTGTAGGACGTTCTGTTGGGCAGCCCCGCCCTCCACGATCCGACTCCACATTCTGGCTGTGCAGCTCACCAGCCGTGAGAACGCGAGGGCATCGCGGGACCCCCGAGCTTCGGAGCTTTGTCTGCAGAACGGCAGTGATGATGGTGGCTGTGGGGTTAAATGAGATGACTCTTGTTAAGTGCCCGACGTTGTGCCTGGTGTCGTGGTTCAAAATACGTCCACGGAGGCTCTGGCACCATCCCCCTCAAGAGAAGCAGCTTCCCGGGGTGCCTGGTGGTTCTGTGGGTTGAGCGTCTCCTCTGTTCCAGCTCAGGGAGTGATCCCATGAGTCAGGGGATGTCACAGTGGAGCCTGAGTTGGGCTCTGCACTCAGCACGGAGTCTGCTTGAGATTCTCTCTGCCTCCCCTCTGCCTGACCCCGCACGCACTCTCTCTCTAAAATCAATCTTTATTTTAAAAAAAAAAAAAAAAGAGGAGCAACATCTCTCCTCTTGATGTGCCTGCTCTTAGGGACCCAGTTCTAACAGCTGGAATGTGGCGGAGCTGACAGTGTGTCACATGCAAACGCAGGTCCTAAAGGGCATCGGGGCTTCCTCTTTGGATCCCTCGCTCCGGGGGAAGTTGGCTGCCATGTGGTGACGACGTCCAGTGGCCTTATGGAGCGGTCAACAGAGTGAGAAACTGAGGCCTCCCACCAGCAAACGTGTGAGTGAGCTTCTAGAAGCTTCTAGAAGCTTCTTCTGCCCCAGTTAGATGTTAAGATCATGCAGCTTTGGCAAACAGCTTGACCACAACCTCCGGAAAGGCCTGGGGCCACACCTGCCCTGGGTTTTCAGATTCCTGACCTTCAGAAACACTGAGATCACCGGTGCTTGTTGTTTGAAGCCTAAGTTTCGAGGTCATTTGTTACGCTGCAGTAGGTACAAATACGCGTGGCTGATGAGAGCGCTTAATTCCTGTTGGCCTTTCTGGCCAGCGTCCGCAGGGCCGGCCCACGGGGAAAGCACCCGGATTTGCAGCAGGAGAGCTGCTGTCTGCCTGGTCGTCTTCCTTACTGCATGAGGAAATCGGTCTCCTGGCCTTGATGGCAGCCCGAGTATGGGCCGTGTGGCCGCTCACAGTGTGGTCGTCCGACTCAAAACACCAGCCAGGAAATGAGCAGGGGCTGGCAAGCAGGGGTCTGGGTGTCCAGAGCTCAGGACCAGCCCTCGGGTCCGGCCCACCCTGGAGCCCCCTTCCAGCCCCCGAGTGCCTTTCCAACACCTTGGTGTCACCCTGTGAGAACGCACGGCGGGCTGTCCCAGGGCCCGAGGCTGGATTTGGCCTTTGCGAGAGCGGAGTTACGAGGTTGGAACGGGAAAGGGAGGCCCAGGAATCCCCCTCTTTGGTGCTGGCCCTTCCTTAGCTCTGCCCTCCGAAATCTCCCCGGTCCCAGGCTGTGCCCCAGGCCTCATCACCGAGGTGGCCTCCCTGCTTCCTGGGACACCCCTTGCCGGGCAGATGGGCAGTGGGAGACTTCGTGCCCACCCTACATGGCTCAGGGACCTCAAGGGCTCAGAAACAGCCCAAGTCCCAGAACTCCTGCACCACTCAGTGAGGACCCCGGGGAGAACACAGGGGCAGCTCCAGAAGTAAGAGGACAGGGTGGGACCAGCGTGGCCCTCTGCCACAGGTTTCTTGAAGAGCCACCATGTGTGAGTTCCAGACTTGAGTGTGCACAGCCCTGGTTCTCTCTCGGACACCCAGGCTGGGGTCGGAGGGTGATCCTGCCTGGGAGCACTTAGCAGATGGGCCTGAAATGCCCCATCCCTGGCTCCCAGACCTCCCGGCACCCAGAGGGAATGAGGAGAGGAAAGCCCAGAACCGGGGCAAACGAATTAATTGAATGTTGAACTCAGCATTCACAAGAAAAGGCATGATCTCTCGGGTCAGCGCACAGTCTAGAGGCGGCCGCCCTCCTCTGCCGGGTCCTTCCCACCAGCGCCTGATGGCCCTGATGGCTGTGCTAAGGGGGGGCCCCTCTCTCGGGGGTGCAGGAGAGGACGCCAAATACACCGGGGTTAACATTCTGTATTAATGAGATGTCGCCAGCTGCTTCCGTGTTTCACATGTGTGTGTTAGTGAGAGGCAACCTGAGGGTCAGGTTATTATGTAAATAACTCCAAGGAGGGGGAGGGAAGTGGAGCCCGCATGAGTCCGTGGCTTTCAGGAGGCCCTGATGAATCCTGGGCCTTGCCCCTTGTCCTGAGCTCGAAGCTTGCTTTACGGAGCAGAGGATGGAGAGGACGGGTCTATCCTTGTTTGGGCTCCGATGAGCCACTTTTCCCTCCATTCCCACATGACCAGAGGAAATTCGAGTTCTCCTGCCTCGGCCCTCCCCAGCGTACCCACTCCTGCGTCCCACGCAGACAGGCGGGCAGACAGGCATGCTGGCCACGGGACCTTCTGTCTGTTTGCGACTATAGTATCTGAATCGAGAACCATCCCCACTCACCGGGCCCTGAACCAGCCCCTCCCCTCTGGCTTGGAAATCACCAGGGGAGGCCTCCCTAGAAAATAAGGAGGCAAAACGGTTAGCCAAGGAGCTGTGGCCTTCCAGAGCCCCAAGTGGGAGGCTGACCGCAGACTGGTGGACAGTGGTGGGGAGAGGGGCCGGCAGTCATGCAGAGAGGGCTCCCCGCTCCTCCTGGGGCTGGTATTTTTCCGGCGTCCAGGCTGGCGCCCCAGCAGCCCACGTGCAGCAGGAGGCAGCTGGTCCTGGCTGCACCGCCCAGCCTGGCCCTCCTATCGCCTATGCAAAGCTCAGGTCGGGCTCTGAGCCACTGGGGCATCTCTGGGAACTAGGAACTGCGGCTCCCCAGACTTCCCAGGGTAAGCAGAAGCAGAATACCAGTCACATGCCTGCGTCACACTCCGGCTTTGCCTCCGACTAGAGCGAGCGTGCTGGGATGGGTGATGGAAAATAAATCTTATCAGGCTGCTCCGGAGCCTCCAGATGGAACAGCAGGGCTCCCCTCTCTCTGCGCCAGCCCAGGTACAGCAGCCCAGCCCCCGGGATGTTTCCGACCAGTCATCGTCACGTGCCTGCCGTCCTTGAGTGTTGGGCACCTGTCTCTCCAGAGGAAGGGGGGGTGGTTTACAGGGTAGACCAGGGGACAAGGGCACAAAGGAGCCCGATGTGGCCTTCCTCTGCCCCTTCTCGGACATGGTGACAAAGACCAACACTGGAGGCTGCCACCGTTTCCCATCTTTCCCCACCCCACCCCCCAGGAAGACGCCTCGACTGCTCCGCCCAGAGCCCCTCACCCTCACCGACCGACCTCAGAGCAGGTGTGCAGCTTTGCTGCCGTGGCCGATGCCCCAGTGGGATGGAGGCGATGCTAATGGTGACGATTGTCACACGCTCGCCAGGCACTGCCCCGTTTAACCCTTGTAGGGCCCCCAATTCAGGCTGTGCGGGTGCAGTCCCCGAGCACTGAGGAAGTGAGGTGTGCGGAGACCGAAGGCCGGCCTGGGACCGCATGGCCAACATGCAGGAAACGGGCCTCGAAGTCTCGCCTGAGGTTCGCACGGCAAACAGAAACTCGGAGAAAGGAGGAATTCTCCCCCAGGCGGTGGGGTCGCTGCGGCTTCAGCAGACACCCCAGAAATGCTTCGTCAGGGTGGACCTTGCGTTCAAGTTCTAGATGACGCATTTTCTCCTGGACTTCACCTCACCTTGCGGCTGCTGGTCCTGGCTCTGTTTCCTCTCATTCGTGGGACGGTCTGTTCCTTCCCCACAAGAAGCTGTGTGAGCTCGGGCAGCTCACTTCACCTTGCTGGGTCGCGGCCTTCCCATCATAAGACAAAGGGGTTGCACGGTGCTTAGCGAGAGAGGCCGGACCCAAAAGGCCACATACTGTATGATCCGTTTATGTGAAGCATCCAGAACAGGCAAATCCATAGGGACAGAAAGCTGATGAGTGGCTGCAGGGTCTGGGGGAGGGGGAATGGAGAGTCACCGCTCATGGGGATGGGGTCTCCCTTTGGGGTGACGGAAATATTCAGGAACAAGGTAGAGGTTGTGGTCGTGCCACGGTATGAATGTGCTGAGTGCCACTGAATGGTGCACTTGAACATGGTTCACTCTGTGTTCCGTGGATTTTATGTCCATTAAGAAACAAGGAGGGGATTTGGGAGGGATGGCTCTTGTCCCCTCAAGGATCACGTTCTATCTTTCTGTGTGGCCCTGTCACTGCCCCCTCCCTCCGCCAGCCCCCCTACACACCATAACCGTAGCGGAGAGCCTCAACGCATGAAGTCAGGAACCTCACGACTCAAGGAAATGGTGATACAGAAAGAGACACGCTCCCAGACGTCCAAGGAGGGTGGACAGTGAAGGGACAGCGTCCTAAGAATGGCAGTCCGAGACTTGCTGGCTCGGCTGAGAGGTCGGTCACCAGGAGGGGGGGGGGCACGGCCACCATGGGAGGGGGTGTGCTCATTCTGCAGCCGGGGAGCAGGGCGGGGGAGCCTTCAGCCCCGAGGGACAGGAGCCCCAGGCAGGGGGCAGGGACAAAGGTAGAGGCTACAGCAGATATTCAGACTGGCCAGAGCCTGGGGAGGGAGGCCGGAAACTCACCCCAAATATTCCGGTTCTCCCTATCACACCCTGGGGGGCTCTGTGGAAAAGCATGACATTGTCCTTAAAAGGTTAGGGCTCTACCCAAGGCTTCTTAATTCCCCTCAATGACCCATTCGTGTATGTTGGACCTACGTTTATACAGTGTTATATGTCCAGGGACATTTCTTGGGGGCTCGTGATAATTTTCTCCTGGGGACCCAGACCTTCGGATGTGAGCAATGGGTCTTCATCAAGCCCCAATTTCCCTTTAAAACTGTGCAGCAAATGGGTGGGCGAGGGGTCCATGCTTCCAGAGCCAGGAAAGGGGCTCGGAGACCCCCCTGGGGAGGTCAGGGGACCCACCTGGACCGGAGGCATGTCTCCGTGGACACACCTGGAGGTAACGTAGCCCTTCACTGTGCCCGCCCCCCAGCGGCAACACCCCCCCCTCCTGGCTGCAGAGGGTCCCACTGAGGGCTCCGTCCCATGTAAAGCACCCGTTGTCCCTTTCTGTTGCGATGAGGGTGACACACGCAGTGAGAGAAAGTTTTGCCCTCACAGAAAAGCATGAAGAAAGTTGCGATCCCCTCCCAGCTTTCCCTCGAGCACTTGGGGGGACCATCTTTAGGCACAGATACTCCCCATTTTGGAGCAAGACACCTTTGCGCTGGGTCTGCAAGTTAGGCACCCAGTCCCGGGTACAAGCTGCTGACAGCAAACTCGAGGTCATATGCTGTTTGTACCATTGTAATGAGTTATCCATCACTGGGGGCTGAACGTCCGCCCTGATTTAGGACGAGGCAATCTAAGCCTCCCAGTGGGCGGGGTCTGGAGGCGGGACCTTTGGGAGGTGAGAGGTCATGAGGGCGGAGCCTTCATAAATGGGGTTCGTGCTCTGATAAATGAGACTCCAAAGGGCTCCCTTGCACCTTCCTCCCTGCAAAGACACAGCCAGAAGACAGAAGATGGCTGTCTGTGAACCGGGAAGGGACCCGTCACCAGACACTAGACCCAAGAGCGCCTTAATCTTGGACTCCCAGCCTCTAGAACTGTGAGAAATAAATCTCTACAGTTTATAGCCACCTGCCTGTGGGAACTCATTACACCAGCCCAAACAGACTAAGACATCCATGTACTTATTTAAAACAGAACTTGTTGACTAATACACATGTGGTTTAAAAAAATCAAAATATATCAAAAACCCACCAGCCTCTTGGCACCTGCTGTCCTGGGACCGCGTGGGTACCTGGTACGATGCAGGCAGACGGACAACGGATGAATGGATCGTACACTGTTGGGGGTTTTGCGAGGTCTTCAAGGCCCCGGGTTCTCAAATTGTGCTCCAGAAGCTTAGGGTGGGTGTCAGGTGGGGTGGGAGCTGGGCATGCTGGAGGGGTCCTGGGGAGGAAGGGTGCAGTCTCCCCAGTACAATCGGAGAGAAGCTGGGAGTCTATCTATTGTATGTAACAGAGTTCCAAGTGAGATTTTTTTTTAAGATTTATTATTTTTTTAACAAAGATCATTTTCCCCCCAAAGATTTATTTATTTATTTGACAGAGAGAGAGAGAGAGATCACAAGTAGGCAGAGAGGCAGGCAGAAGCTCTCTGCTCCGCAGGGAGCCCAATGTGGGGCTCGATCCCAGGACCCTGGGATCATGACCTGAGCCGAAGGCAGAGGCTTAACCCACTGAGCCGCTCAGGCGCCCCTATTTATTTATTGGACAGAGAGAGACAAAGAGAGAGGAAACACAAGCAGGGTGAGTGGGAGAGGGAGAAGCTGGCTCCCTGCCAAGCAGGGAGCCCGATGCAGGGCTTGATCCCAGGACCTGGGATCATGACCCGAGCCAAAGGGAAGTGCTTAACAACTGAGATCTCCAGGTGCCCCTCCAAGCAAGATTTGATTTGATAAAAGGGTTGGACTGCAAGTAAACAGCCACAGATGGCTTGCCCTCCATATGCTTTTATAAATAAAGTTTTATTGGAACACACCATACTTGTTCACGCTCAAATTGCCTATGGCTGTTTTCTCGATGCCACAGCGGAGAAGAGCAGTTGCCACAGAGATTTTCTGGCTGCCAAAGCCGGAAATATTTATTACCTGCCTGTTTACAGAAAACTTGTACAACCTCTGATCTAATCGGATCTTCCCATTATACAGATAAGCAAGTTGAGCCGCAGAGAAGGATTAAAAAACAAATTAAGATAATGGGAGATCTGGGGATAAAATTGCAGCCCCGGGAATTCCTGTGCATAGAGATCTCCAGAAGCCACCTTCTCCACCCCACTCCCACAGCTCACATCCAGGGAATAGCCAACCAAAAGACCTGTTTTTACCTTTTCAAAAAGTCTACAGGTTTTCAACTCTGGCTCACTGTTTTCTCTCTTGGGGAGCCTAGGTAAGACAGGGTACCATCTTCCATGGGTCTGAAGGGCACAGACGGTTGGACAACTAGTCAACAATCAGCCTGCATTCCCTCCCCTAGTTCCTCTAGTTCCTCCCTCTAGTTCCTCCCTCTAGTTCACATAGAAACAGCTGCTGCCTCCTGGGCTTGGCCGTTGGATCTGCCAGTGGGGAGTAGGTGGGGGTGGGTGGCGGGCTCAGGAAACACTGGTGATCGGGGGCTCAGGCAGCACAAATAATGAGCAGAGCTTGGATTTGTTGATGATGGAGAGACCTTTTGAGGAGTAAAACGACAACAAGGAGCCCACGTTTGCCCAACAATACAGATGGTCAGAGTAAGTAGAGTGGACGGACACATCATTAACACCAGCTTGGCACAACTATTCCGTGCAAAGGGACTCCGTCAGCAAAAATGGAAAACAGATAAAAGCTCTGTAGTGTGTGGTTATAAGGAAGATTGTGGGTTTCCGCTGGTGTTTGTACACTGGTGTCTAGGCAGACTGTGAGAAGGGACGGGGCGTGCCGCTGGTTCGGTCCTGGTGTGCAAGCAGACATCACTGCTTTCAGAAGAGACCTGTGAACGGAGACCTGGGTGGTTTCTAACCAGTTATTAAACCTTTCTCAGCATCAGTTTGCTCATCTGTAGTGTATAGTACCCCAAAGTGTCGTGAGCATGAGTAATCGCCTTGGGCGTTTGGCTAGAAGGAGTGGAAAACTTTGGTTCAAGTTCAAAGGGGTCTTTCTGCCAGCAGTAGTCGTGATGTAAAGCTTTTTAGAGCCTGCTCTGAGGGAGCTCATCTTCCCAACGTCCATCCATTGCTGACATCTACCCCCTTCCGTTACCAAGTCAGCTCACCGCCTGCAGGGACAGATTCTGCACCAAAGGAGAGACACCCCTGGTCCTCTCAGCGCTGTGCCCAGAGAAACGGGAAGGATGCCTGTCTGATTTTCCACTGGGTCTGCACTGGGCTTGGGAGGGGCCGCTGCCTCTCTCTTGTGCTATTCCCTCCTCCAGAATTACCTTCCCCTCCTTCTGGCTGGCCCAAAACTGTATAAACCTCAAAATCCAGCAAAGAAGACTTTGCCTCTGCTGCATCACAACTGTGGGAGCAAGAATGCAGTCTCTGTGGGGACAGAGACCACTGTCCACCATCATTATCACCCCATAACCAAGCACAGCCCCGACACATGACCAAAGCCCAGTAACTGTGGGATGGATGGGTGGCTGGATGGATAGGTGGAGTGATAAATGGATGGATGGAATGATGGATGGGGTGATGGATGGGGAGGCAGATGGATGGGTGGGTGGGTGGACAGATGAATGGAGTAATGAGTGGATGGATGGATGGACGGATGGATGGATGGATGGACAGATGGAGTGATGGATGGGGAGGTAGGTGGAGTGGTGGATGGATAGGTAGATGGATGGAGTGATGGTGGACAGGTGGGTGGATGGGTGGATGAGTTGGTGACGGCACCCAGTAGAGAGAGTTCGTTCCTAGCTTTGGCAGCCCAGTGCCAGCACAGCGGAGCAGTCATCCCAACCCAAGGTGGCCCAGAGAACATTCGAGGGCCTCTCCCTCCAAGCCTCTCTGTCCTGTGCAGTGGCCTCCACTTCCCCGGGAGACCATGAAAAATGACTTGACAACAGCCCAGAGGAAGCGTGCCTCTTCAGGCTACAGCTTTCAAAATCGTCTCCTGTCATCAGAGCCTGCAAATAAAATGGTAGCTATGCCTGGCGACCTCAGAGGATCAAAGGCAGCAAGAGAAAAGCAAAATCAAATTACCCTGGAAGGCAGCAGCCCCTGGAAGAAGCATGGCTTGTGAAATTGAAAGCAGAAACACTGGAGCCTGCCCCCCTCCAAAGCCGCACTACCCCCCCACCCCGCCCCCCGCCAGACGCTGCATGGTCAGAGCAGGGATTGCAAACTGCTCGGCCGAGGAAGAAGCCAGCCCACAAAAGGCTTTGTCTGGCCCATGCCATGCTTTCTGATAAGAAAATCTGGGTGCCAACATCTAAAATCGTAGGCTTCCACAAAAAAATCTAGTTGGCGGGTCTGGCTCCTCCAAAGAAACCAGATGCCCCAGGTGACCCTGGGGTGGACCTGCAGTGTTTCTGTTCACAGAGGACTCTGCTCCCCCCAGGGAGCACAGTTCTGTCCGGGTTTGGGAGGACTCTGATAGACACGTACAGGTCACAGCCAACACGACAGCTCTTCCTCCCGGCTTTCTCGTGCATCTCAGTTTTCCAGGAGATCCCAGACCAGGATCAGGATGCTAATTCCCCAGTCTCTGCGATTTGTCTGTCTAAAAATGGGAAACCCCTGGGGGCAAGTGGGGCTCACCCATGACCTGTTCTCAGCTTTCCATCTCTGCTGACATTGAGGTAAGGGCCACGGGGGGCCAAGGTACGGCTCTCTCCCCTTTGAGGAGCAGAAGGGAAGCTGACTCGAGTCTCACTTAGCCCCTACCTACTCCAGCAGGTGGACTGAGGTCTCCGTGCTCCTCCAACACTCAGCCTGCCTTCCCCGCAGGCCAACGGCCACCAACCCTGGACTCTGTTGGTGGAAGGAGGGCTGTCAGGCAGAGGGAGTGGAGAGAGGAGAGAGAGGGAGAGAGAGAGAGACTGGCATGGTTGTTTGCACACGGATAACTCAGTGGGGTTTCTGAGCTGGGAGGAGTGCCGGTGAGGGCTGTTTGTTCTGGGAATGGCTAATCCTTGTTCAAATTTATATCCTGAATCTTTAATGCAACTGTGTCAATGAGGAGTTGGCCACGTCGCTCGTACAGCTGGGCCCGATGTGTGGAGTAATTGACACACTCCAGGGGTTCTGAAGGACACGGGAGAGTATTGTGATCCCCGGCCCATAGACTCACATTTCCAGGAACCCCTGGAACCTCCAGCTTCCAGGAAGGTTGGCTCAGGGAGAGGAACAGATGAAAGCTGGCCACGGCCACATTTTGTGATGGGTGATGCTGACCAGGCTCTGTCTCCCATTCACTGGGGAAAGAAATCATGCTTGCCTATGGCTCTGGGTGGGGACCTTGTCTCGTTCAGTTTACAAGTATTTATTTTTTAAAGTAAGTTCTGGTGTTGGCTGCGAGCTGAGGGCCCAAAGCCGAGTGAAAGCAGACCAGACCGTGTGGACAGGGAAAGCCCATCGTCAAGGGGACTGCAGGCTGGAGGAGAAGGGCCAGAGGACGAAGCAGGCTGGCGGACCCTCTTAAAGCAGCCTGGAAAGGACCTCCAGGAGGCCTCTCCAGCGTGTGCTGCTAAGTGTTTGCCCACCTTTCCAGCAGAAGAAAATCTCTGAGTTGTGGCGCTTGCCAATTCCCCTGGTATAAACGCTCCCATTCGGTCAAGGCCACGCAGCTTATCTGAAGTCACTGACGCATAAAGACGGGGCCAGAACAGCAGCTGGCAGCTTGGGTGCTACCCAGACTTTCATTCTCTTTTTTGCTGAGCAGACATAGAACACATGGAAGGAAAAGCAGGGTCTTTAACCAGAGAAACCAACAGTCAACACCATCGTCCAATAGTAAAAGGGCAAGAGGGCCAGCCAGAGGCCAATGAAAAGACAGAGCTACCCAGAAGCCCCCAGACATCCCAGCCCAAGGCAGCAAGGCTGGGGGGACCTGGTAGAGCTCAGATCAGGCTGCTCAGGTCTCCAGGGCACAGGTGGGGGGGCAGGCCCAAGGCAGAGAGATCCATTCCTGAAGGAGGAAGCCAACGCTGGAGCCAAGCCAGAGAGATGGTGGCTGCTCAGGTTCCTCGTCTGTAAAACGGGGTGATCATCACGCCCCCCTGCAGAGGGTTGTCATGGGAACTGCACGAGCTGATGCACTGAATGCTTGGCACGGTGCCCCCCACACAGGATGTGTTCTCTTAACTGTCATCCGACCATCAGGACGCGTGGGCTGTGTGCGGCAGGGGCCAGCGGCAGAGGAATTGGAAGGCATGGCTCTGATGGATGCGACACATCTGTGCATAACCCCAGCACCCAGACAGGGCAAGGGGGACATAGATCTCAAGTCATGGGCATCGACTCAGTGCTTGGGGGGCTGGGAGGGAATCAAGGACCTTTATGGACACTGATGAGGGGAGCCGGGCAGGACATCTGAGACTCATAGGCACACACTGAGGACAGTGAGGGACAAGGAAATCTAAAAGACCCGAATGAAAGAGGAAAAACATGAGCAGGGAGAGGAGCACAGGTGTTCCACGGTGAGCATGGGGACGGCTCGAAAGCGCAACTCCGGGCCAGTCCTGACCACTCCCTAGAGCAGACTTTCCAAGATGGAGGACCTAGGGAAATGGCAATCTTTAGTGGGTTGACAGGGGTCCACCAAAGAGGGTCCCCTGGCAACATCACCAGCCTCCTGGTCCAGCTTCTCTACCTGCTGCCCCCCTGGCTGAGTCCCAGCTGAGTGACAGGTCTCCCCGGACTTGCTTGTTCTTGCTAGAGTGTTAAGGGATGCCAGTGAATTCCTGTATTGTCCTTCTTAGATATTACGCTTATGTTTTAAGCAGGGTCTCTCAGGGGTCTTGCCAGAATAATGAGGAGCTGGCAATGTCAGGGTCAGGCTGTCCATTCAGGAGGCTGGGGCTCCTCCTTCCCTTCCTCGATTCCCCTTTCTGGGACTGAAGGGTCCCTAGGGAAGGAGCTCCATGACCGCGCCCTGCATTTGCAGCGTGGGTTGAGGGACTGGAGTCGGAGGCCAAGGGGCGAGGGTGAGTCCCAGGCTCCTTCAGCTAGACAGCGCTGGGTTGGCCAGAATCGTCAGGAACACAGAATGGTGGAGCCCCGGCTCGCTGTGGGGGAGGGGGTCCTCTTCCTACCTGCAGGCGGGGCAGTGGTTCTGAGGGTTCTCGGGTCTTCAATGGCCTCTCCTGGTTGGACCCTTGTCTCTCTGCCCACCGTGGGCCCCAAACAGAGGCCCAGGGAGAATTCCTTCTTACCCTCGACAGCAAGGACAACATGCCCGCCTCATCATGTCCTCTGAGGCTCCAAGGACGGAGGGTCTCCACCAGCCCATCCCTGGCACCCCGCGGCCTCCAGGCCTGCCTCCGGCGTGTCCGGCTCAGCCCCAGGGACAGGCCTTCAGCAAGTGTAGGATGAGCCGGTCCCGCCGTCTTGTTAACATGCTTCAGTGTTAAAGGGCCTGATTCAGTGGCGCTCCGACGGCCCAGCTGGAGGCCATAGGCTCCAGCGAGGAATTTGCTTCACCTCAAACTGGGATGTTTAACCCCAGGATGGGTGAGAACATCCCTGCTCGCTCCCTTCCCCTGACTCCTCTGTAGCTGGGCTGAGCTGCGTTTGCGGGGACGGACAGATGGAGCCCGATTCTGTGTCGGGAAATGGCATCTCTTCAGCCACTTAAGAGAAAGCGAAGGTGAGCAGGGCAGGGGCTGAGGCCCTTCCCCTGCTCAGGGGCTTCCGGCGTCAGGCACACAGGGAGCAGCTGGGGACGAGCCTGTCACAGCTGTGCACGTGTGAACCTCCGCCATGCTCCCTGGGAGGGCCTGGATGCGCATCAGGCCTGGTCCACAGGCCGGCCTACGTGTCAGCAGCCTCTGCCATCCCAGAGCCGTGCCCAGAATTCTGCGTGTCTGAGGCGGCAGAGGGGCTTGAGATCAACAATTTTGAGCCACACTGTGGGATCTGGACAGACCTAGATCAGGGCCCTGCTATTTACTCGCTGTGTGGCCTTGGGCAAGTGACTTAACCTCTCTGAGCCCTAGGAACCAGTCTGTAAACTGGGGATAATAAGGCAGCCTTCCGCCCCATGTGATTTTTTTTTTTTTTAAGATTTTATTTATTTATTTGAGAGAGAGAGATCACAAGTAGGCAGAGAGGCAGGCAGAGAGAGAGAAGGAAGCAGGCTCCCTCCTGAGCAGAGAGCCCGATGTGGGGCTCGATCCCAGGACCCTGAGATCATGACCTGAGCTGAAGGCAGAGGCTTTAACCCACTGAGCCACCCAGGTGCCCCCGCCCCATGTGATTTTGACAGTCGAATGAGACCCAGTTGAAGTGCCCAGCGCCGAGGCCGACGTTCAGCTGGGCTCGGGGGATGGGAAAGATGCTGGTTACAAAGGAGGAGGAAGAGAACTCATTCTGGATATTCTCCTTGCCTGCGACCCCGCCACCCCATGCCTGTATGTCCACGGAGGGGACACCTTGCACGTGTAGATACGGAGACATATACAAGAATATTTACAGCGACTCCTAGCAAAACACCAGGAGGAGGGGCCAAGCGTCCATCAGTAGGACGGATGAATAAATGGCTCCGCATTCACAGGTGGGGTATTACCTTGCTTGAACAACGCATGGACTCCTGCCACGTGCACGTGCCGTGACCTGAGCGATTCCCTTGCAAGGGAGTCCTGAACGCTGAGTTAACCAAACCAAAACAAAAACCAAGATTCTGAGCCAAGCATGCATCGTTCGGTCTTTTTAAGAAAACCAAAAAAAAAAACCAAAAAACAAAAAACAAACTAAAAAAAAAACAAAACAAAAACCCCAAAAAACTGAGTATCACCATGTTTCTAGGGAGAAAATTCTTTGAAAAGCCCAGGAGTGGTGAGCACCGATTCAGGTCCGCCCCTGGGCGCTGCCCCTGGGGGAAGGCAGGGCTGGTGCCCTGGAGGCCACAGGGGATGATGGTGGTGTTGGTGAGAATCCCATAGCTTCAGAGGCCTTACAGCTCCCCTCATATTCTGTTTCCCACCTACATGGATATGATGCAGATTCCTTTCCGTGTATCGGGATGATTTTTGTTAAGGGAAGGAGAAAAAGAAGTTTTGGATACCCCTCATTCTGGCTTGCAAATGAGACCTTCCCACCCTGGGGGAGGGGAACGTAAGAGACCCGTCACTTTGGAAAGCAGTTTGGTAGTTTCTTACAGGAAGTTTAATATCCACTTACTGGATGACCCGGCGGGTTCATCCCTTGGTACTTCCCCAAGAGAAAGGAAAACATGTTCGTACAGAGACCCGTACGCAAACACGCATGGCAGCTCTATTCGTAATAGCCAAAAACTAGAACCAGCCCAGCTGTCCATCAGCAGGTGGAGGGGAAAATGCACGGAGGTCTCTCCATTCGGTGGGATACTACTCAGCAGTAAAAAGGCGTGAGCTATTAGCACGCGCAGTAGTGTGACGGACGGACGGATGGACGGACGGATGGCCAAACCGCTATGCTTGTTGAACGTGGCCAGACTCAAGGGGCTGCGTCCTGGAAGCTTCCATTTACAGGAGATTCTAGAAAAGGCAGGCTATAGAAGAAGACATTACTGGGTGGTGCTGCCAGGGTGTGCATTCCAGGGTGGGAGAGAGAGTGGAGTCCCTTCTGTCTGGACCCTGAGCCTAGGCTGATCGTGGCTGACAGGTGAGCCCATCCTGGCTGTCCAAGGTGCCCTGGGCTTTGCTCCACCAGGAGACGCCCCCTGGGTTTTCCTTCCAGCTGGAGATATCAGTCTATCTGTCCCCACCCCTGGCCCACCTGGCTGCAGCCCGGGCCCCTTGCCGTGTACTTGCAATGCTCGGGGTCGACAGCCTTGCGTCCAAGCCTGCTGAGCCCTCAGACCCCTTCCCTACCCCAGAATACTCATCTGTCTCCCCATGACTCAGCCTTACCCCAGGCCCCAGGTCACAGAGTCCTGCCTAGTGCTTGCAAGACCTGTCAGGGGCCACAGACCTGTACCCGCCCTCTGGCTGGGTCCTGCCACCTGGGACCACACCTGGTTCCACAGGACTTGGTGTTTCCTACTAGCGACCCTCCAGAGGCCACCTGTGCCCATCTTTACCTCCCCTTCAACTTCTTACCAGGCGGTCCTGACTCCCTTCCCCCACCCCTGCAGCCGGGAACCTGGCCCAGCCTGGCCCTAATCAGCCCTCACTCCCTCTCCCTCTGCTGCAGCAAGACAAGGTCCACCCTCCTCAAAACCTTCCCAGCCTTGCCCTCCTGTGACCCGTGGGTCGAGCCCCCGTGCCCAAGCTGGCGATGGCTCTCCTCTGGCCCCCGGGCTTGTAAGGAAGGGTCTAGAGTCAGACACATGGACCTCAGAGCCTGCCCATGTCCCCTATGAGCTCTGGAGCTGGGTTTCCAAGCGTGTACAACAGGACAGAGGGTGCTCCAAGAGCCCCCACGAGGGGTGTGTTGGTGATCACAACGCCTGAGTGCAGCAGATGCACCCCGGGACCCTCCACTGGAGTGTGTGAGTCCCTGGACTGCTGGGGCCGGGGTCACCTCCTTTTGTCCAGAGTCACCGTCTGGCTCATCCAGCGCCCGTCAGCTTGGCCTGCCTTCCCTCCAGCTACTGGGGTGCCCCGGGATATCCAGGCAGGGGGGGACAAAGTAGGCATTTGCTAGAGGTCTGGGGGCCCGACAAGGCTGGGTGGGGGGCTGCATAAGCACGCTCGGCTTCCCGGTCAAGCACAGGCAGGATGTGGCTGGGCTAGTCCCCTTCCCTGCGGGGACGGAGATGGCCTCTGCCTGGGCTTTCCTCCCAGAGGAGCAAAGTTTCGATGACCCCCGGGCTCTGGCCGGGTCGTAGAATACTAGAGGGCAGAGAGGCCACCTTTGGGCTCAGAACTCGCTGGTTCTGGGGCTCTTCTGAGCAAGACCCGCCCCTCTGCCTTGTCTGCACCCCGGGAACCGGGTTGAGGACCTCACGGGGTCCTGGGAAGACCAGATGAGATGAGACGAGCGAGGACTTTGCATCCTGGCAGGCACCAGACCTGTGATACACGGCTGTGACCTGATCTAATGGCGCATTCCAGAACATTCCTATTGAAACTCCCCGGTGCGGGGCCGCCTACATGTTAGTGCTGAGTGTCGGGGCTGCCGACACTGGGGAGGCCCAGGGATTCAGAAACAAGCCCGCCGGCCTCACGGGAACTTTAGGCAGAGGTCGGTGCTGTGGTTCTGGCCCTCCGTGGCCGAGAAGGTGCGATTTGGGCCAAGTCGTTAACCACGTGGGCCTCCGGCTTCCTCACTGGAAATGTGGTGATCATCGTCACTGGAGGAGGATGGACCGTGATTGTCCCAGCACTGGGCACCACGAGCCTAAAACCACTCACTGCCTCACACAGAAAGGCCCCAGGACAAAGTCAGGATCCCAGTGACCCCCAGCCCCAGGCCTCTCCCTCCCTAAGCGACATCCGGAGGTCATCCGGAGTGACAGGTGCATTTCCCACGAGCACGCAGCCAAGTGTGGCCGTGTGCTGTAAAATCCAGGCCTCTTGTCTTCTGAGGCTTTTAGCAACATCCACACTAGGGCCAGTGTCATCACCGGCAACATGTCCCCAAAATGCATTAAGAATGTACTGTTTGCCGCCGGGCACTGTCCTAGATGGTCCTCAAGCATCATCACGCTGGGTCCTCATGGCAGCCCGACACACGCCGCCGTCACTGTTCTTCCTATTCAACAGATGCGGAAGTAGGCCCAGAGAGGCTGAGAGACCTCTCCAAGGTCACACAGCAATATGGACCCAGGTCTGTGTCCCTGCAAAGCATGTGCTCTAAGCCCTACGCCATGCTGCCTCCCAGCCGGCTTCCCCTCGTGGCTGCTTGGATGGCTCGGTGCATCCAGCCACTCTAGCTGGAGAGGGGACCCCTGACAGGTGTGGGTGACCACTAATGTGGGCTCTCCAGAGTTCCTCAGGATCCGCCCTCCCTCCCCTGCCTCTGCTCACCCCTCAGCCCCTCTGCCATTCACCTCACCAGCCCTGCTCTCTTCCTGCCACCACACAGCCACTTGGCCCTGGTGTCTGCTCCTCCTCTCAGGCCCTGTTTCCATGGGGAGGTGCAAAGGGGCCGACTCTGGCCGGAGAGAGGGATGGGGGGTTGCTGCTTCTGATCCTGTGTCAGCTGCACGGTGCGTCCTCGGTCCCTGGATGCGCAGTCGTGGAGAGGTGCCAGGGGCTGCCTCCAGGGAGCTGGTGCTCCAAAGGGTGCTCTGGTCCCCACCGCCCACGACAGACGCTGGCCATCCACGGCGGCCTGACACTGCCCTCCAGCAGACGGGATGTTGGGAGGGCCGGGGCCGGGGTGCTGCCTGCTTTTTAGCAAGAATGGGGCGAGGGGAAAGCGTGAGCCCTGCTAGGAGAGGAGGAGGCCGAGGCGGGCAGCAGCAGGCAGGATAAAGGATAAACGTTGCCTGGCGATGTGGCTGCTCTCTCCGTGCGGGGCTGGCCGGGAGGGCCCTGAGCCCCAGGGGCCCCCCCGAAGCTGATGGTCATGGCCTCCATGGGGCGATGGAGCGCATCGGCCCCCTGTGCGTGGGCAACGCTCCCCACTCTGCCCGGAAGACGCCAAAGGACCAATGGCAGAAGCTGGGGTGGATTCTTGCCCGGCAACAGCCGCCAAAGTCGGGGGCCGGAAGCCGCCCCTCCCACATCCTCCGGGTGGCCCGGCTTTGCAAACGCAGGAAACTGCCAGTTCTGGCTCCTGAGATCCGCGGGAAGAGCTGGCTCTCTGCGTGGGGTGTGCGAGCGAGCGGCAGTGTGTGGCTGTGCTCCTGGGGAGCGGCACCCTGAGTCCAGCCGGGGGCTGCCCACTCGCCGGGGGTGGGGTAGAGAGGAGCAGCCCCCGAGGGCCCACCACCTGCAGGTGCAGAGAATCAGGCTGCCAGGAGCGTCACCGTCACCGTGTCTGCCCAGCCCAGGGACTCTACCTGCAGAACCCCATCCGAGGGGCTCTGCTCCAGACCCTGCCCCGGAAGACCCCTCCCCTTCGGGCAGGGCACTGGGCCGAGGGCCCCCAGAAAGGGGCCCACCCTTGATTGTCCAGGATCAGAGCTGTGTTTTCCTGCAGCTTCCCCTCCCCACCCCTACCAAATAAAGCCTCCGTCTCCTCCCCCCACCACCCCCTACCAGAGGGCCCAAGGACACAGACAAAACTCTCCTCTGTCCCGGCTTTTTTAGTCCATGGAGTCTAGAGAGCCCCAGAGTAAGGACCCAGCACCCCATGAAGGGGGAGTCCAGGGACAGAAGAGCCACAAAAAGCATTTTCCCCTTCACAGATAGATGTGGCGGACTTACTCTGGGCCTTGCGGTGTGGGCAGACCACAAATGCCTGCCTTCCAAAACCCAATCTATCCCTGAAGCAGCCAGCTAGATTCCAACAAGTAAGGGGTTTAGAAACAGGAAAAGCCAGTTCCTTCCTTCACCCTGGGCCCACAGCACACGCCCATTCTGGAGATGCCCCCCGCCCAGAGGACCACAGGGGAGCCTAGGCTGGGGAACCTGGAGAGGCCTGCACCCCACTGTCAACATGTTCCCCCAGCTAGAAGCTGGGGTACAGCATCTATGATTTGCTCTAATGTGAAAGCATCACAAAGGCCTCGCAACCAAGCTGGGTTCAGCCATAGGTTCGCAGCGACTCCCATTGAAATGAGCGCAGGGGCCGGAAATCACGTGCCCTGGCTCCTCCTTCTTGGGTGCCCGAGATGCCCACAGGGGGGCCCCAGGCATGCCCACATGGGACAGGACCGTTCAGGTCCCCAGTAGCAGCCGCCACCATGGCTTCTCTTTCCGGACTTCATGGAGCCCCTCCCTGCACCTGCCTTTGCGGCCAGACCTGCCGAGACCCCCATCCGTGGGTCAGGGCCCTCCCTGTCCTCTGGACATGACATGCAGGGGTCCCAGCCTCTCGGGGTGGTCCACGGCGGGTTGAACCTCTTGAAAATGGGAAGGGGCTTCCCTGTACATGGTTACAATGAGGGGTATTTAGCCTGGTAGCAGGTGGGACAAAGACAGGGAATGAGAGAGAGGACAGTCACTGCACCCCTGCCCCTCCAGCAGGCTCCCTCTCTCCCCTCCCCTTCCTCCCAGAGATACTTTGGTCAGTGGGGGGTCCCAGGGAACACTCCTACCACTCACAGACCTGCCTCCTCTGTGCCCAGACCTCTCAGATCCAGCCCACTGGGTTTATGGCTGACTGATCATTGAACCAGGGATGCTCAGAGCGGGCGGGTGTGGCCGTGTGTGGCCCAGACTGTAAGTAAATGGCCAGGGGTAGGGGAGAGCTCACACACAGGGTGGCCAAGTTGGCTCCGACCCTGAGATGGAAAGCATTTTGAAATGTGATGGTCTGCCAGCGTCTCCAAATGCAGGAGGAGAGGAGGAGGCAGCAGAAGGCCCCCCCGGGGGACCTCACTCACCTGCCGTCAGCACCCCAGCCCCCTTGTCCCCCTCGCTGACCCCCCTCTCTGCTCCAGGATCCGAGGGGCACATCGTGTTGGAGCCCTCCCCCGCTCTCCCCGGAGCTCTCTGCCTCTCTGCCTCGCTGATTTAGAATGGTAATAGCACAAGCGGGGTCTTTCTCTCTCTTTTAGTCAAAATCAATGACAATGAAGAGTTATAAGGCGAGCCGTGGGGAGGAAGAAGAAAGGGCCTGGTGTCAAAATTGATGCAGGAGGCAGTTAGAGGAACCTATTAGGATTTCAGTTGCCTTAGGGTGTGCTGCTCAGCACAGAGCGGCGTGATATCGGCGAACCCCACTGGCAGGCAAGCAGCCTTCTTCCCCGGCGCACCTGTCATTAATGTGGAAGGCGGAACATCGCAGCTATTAGTCTGGGGGGGACCACATGGCAGAGATGTCTCAGTCACACTAGGGGGAGAGGAGAGCATCACCGGGAGCCTAAAAATGCAGTCTTGGGGAGGGGAAGAAAGGGGAGCCACGAGTTGGCCGCTGGCGTGTTTCTGGGGGTCTTGGGGCCTCGAGAGGAAAGAGTCATAGGGGCTGATCCTTGCAGGGAGAGGGGTGCCTGGAAGGATACAGCAAGGCTGACCAGCTGCTGCCAGTGGGGGTCCCTTTGTTTCTCTCCTGTCATTCTCCCTGGCAGGAGACCAGCACACCAAGCGAGACCACCCCTGGGACTCACCATGCTCCTCCCTCCCTCTGAGCAGCACTGGCTCCCATGTTCCCCAACGGAGAGGAAGGCAACTGGGAATAAGGGGCTTATTCTCTCCCCAGCACATAGTGGGGGAGAGAATAAGCCCCTGGTGTGCTGGGGAGAGACTGGGGTAGCTTGGGTCTCGTGGTCTTAACCATGATGACCCGGAGGGGCACAGAAGATGCCTGCTTGGCAGAGCTGGCTGCCATGGTGAGTGAAATCAGGGATGGAAGCCCCAGCACCAGCCTGGGCGTGTGGGGAGTGAGGTGGGCGGTCCCAAAGCAAGCACTCAAAACCAGTCCCTTCCTCCCCAGCACCCACATGCCCTCATCAGGTGCCTTGTGGGAGCCCCTGCCAGACTCCTCCTCCATCAGGGTGCTGGGGGTGGGTCCCGTCCCTGTGGCCGACAGGACAGGCCGGGTTCGCGACAACTGTGTGCCAGCACCGGCCAGGCTTGCCTGGGCTGCCTCGCTGAATCTTCACACCCACCTCGCGAGGGGGGTTTCTTGTCTCCTTTTCACCTGTTCTAAGGAAGCTGGGGGACAGACAAGGTTGAGAATCTGCCCAGGATTCCCAGAGCTCGAAGCAAGTGGCAAAGCTAGAATTTGAACCCGGTGTCCTCGGATTTTGCTCTCCTCCCCCAAGACCACCCGGTCTCAGAGCCAAAATCTGTAGCTCAGCGTGACTCACCCCATCACAGTGCAAACGGGGGCATCCCTGGCCACCCTGTGATGGGGGCTGCCCCGCTTTGCCTCCACAGATGTCTGTGGTCGCCCCAGTCCTTGCCCCTGGGGAAACGCAGGAGAGCGGCAAAGGCGGGGATGGACTTGGTGTGGGATCTCGTGTGGCTAATATTCCCCGTTAAATAAATACATTTTGCTAATTGGATTACTCAGACAGTATAATACACTACTGGATTTCCAACATGATGCTAATAAATTGTGTGAAGAACTTAATCATGTTAGCATCCCGAAAGCTTGTAAGAGATGAAATTAGAAAATCAGGCAAAGTTGACATCCAGGGGTTTTGCCGAGGCGTTCAGACCCGTGAAGCTTCCGTGCGCTTCCCTACGCCGGGCAGCCATGTGCCCCAGGACCCTGGGGGTGGCCAGGGGGTGGTGGAGAAGGGGAGGGGGGCATGGGCACTTGGCCAGGAAGTGAGAGTCATCAGCCGTGCCTGACACGCGTGCTTGCCAGTGAGGAACACACACTTGCCTCTACCCCCTCCCCGGGGTGCCCCTCTACCCAAGCAGCCTGCTTCCCACTCTTACACGTGCCTGCAGGCACATGCCTGTTCACACACGCCTCCCCTGTGAGCTCACAGACCGAACCGTCCGTCATGCCACCAGGGTCGGGGCGCCCACCATGGACCAGGCTTCCTGCTTTGTGTCCCGCCCCGCAAACGACTTATACGGTTTCTTTAAGACACTCACAGTGCCGACCTTCTGTGTACCGGTGCTAGCTCGTGAAGACGCACGATGAGGTGGCCCCCGTCTTCAAGAATATCACAGCCAATGTGCACGGGATGCATCCCGGGGGACAAAGCCCATGTCCAGTTCAGAGGGTGCCTACCTATTCCTTGTGGGCAGGTGAGCAGAGGTGAGAAGAGCAGAAACAACATGATGTAGGCACCAGGAGGTAAAGTCCCCACCAGAGACATGGCGGGGGGGCCCTCAGCTCGGCAGGAAGGACACAGCAGGAGGTGGGGCCGAGGAAGCCGGTGGTGGAAGGGTTATAGCCAGTTGGAGCCTTTGCAGGAGACCAGAAGGCACCAGGAAGGACTCCGCTGTCCTCTCCAGGTGGTGGGGCGGGGCAGAGACAGTGGACCAGGTTCTAGACAGGGAATGAGGGATCGGAGGGGAAAGCGAAGGAGAAAAAGTCCAGAGTGACTGTCAGGGTGTGAGGAGGCGTGGGCTGGGGGAGGACCAGAGTGATGGGAGGGTTTGAGGCCACCTGAGATGAGGGGCCCTGGGGAGAAACACCCTCTCACCTCCCTTAACTTATTCATGTGGGGTGCGGCCTCCTGTCTATTTGGAGCTATATGACTGTCTCTGCCAGCTCCCTGGGACACACTCACACACACGCACTGCTCACGCACATGCTTGGCTCACGCACCCTGCTTCTCAGGAACCAGAATAAGAAACCTGATGTCATGAGCCGACTGGCCACCCTGTCTCGGCCCGGGGAACAGATGCCCTGGCAGGAAGGCAGCCTGAGGAGTCCCGGCCGCAGCCCTAGCCTCACGTCCCGAGGCTGCACTTTCAAACCTCCCTCCCGACCAGCCCAAATCCGTTTGCATCTGCACCAGCTGGCCCTAGGGGCCCGGTGGAAGTGGGGACAATCGAGCATCTTCTTGCCCCATTTGAGCCCTGGAACGCCACGCCTGGGACCTCGTTGTGCCCTTCCGCCCCTCTGCTGGGCAGCTTGGGGCTGTTCCTATCCGTGTGGTCCCGGCAGCAGGCAGGCGGGCTTTGCCTCCAGACTTTCAGGGGGCACAGTCTCGCTCTGGGCTCCAGGCTGGAAGACGGAGGTCGTGGGGAGACACTCATGTAATTGACTTGCAACGTGAAGGTTAAACTTGAAGTGTTCCTGCATCCTTCATGTCCTCTGTGGTCTTCTACCTTCTTCGTTCGCTGGAGAAAGGGCAAGAGAAGGCTGGTGGTCCTTCAGGAGGGAAGCCTGCGGCTCCTGGTAGTGCCCTCCCCAGCCCCTAAGGCAAGGCTCTCAGGTCTACGTTGAATGAATGCAAGCCGTCTCCTGCCTCCCCCTCTGCACCTGGCTAGAAGGAGTGCCCAGCACTTTCTCATTTATAAGCATTTCCAGCTCCATCCCCATGTTCATGCTGTGCAAGCATTGAGGTGCTTTTCCAGTCTAGAAAGAGGACAAGGAAAACCCTCGTTTCTTTAGACATCTTCATGCTGGCGTCTCTCCTTTGAATTAGACATTCTTGACAGGACCTTCTGATCACATCTTTATGGAGTGGGAGATGCTGAGGGGACCATAAAGCCATTCGATGCCACCCTTGTCCCACATGCAGTCCAGTCGCAGAGGTGCAGGTGGTGAAAGGGAGGAGCTGGCCGACTCGGCGGGGTCTCTGTGTCACTCAACGAGGCCAGAAGGAATCCAGAGGTAAGCAAGAGAGGCCCCCGCGACAATTACACATTCCGGGCAGGGATGCTATTTGCTGCAACCTGGAGGTAAGATAATAATGTGAGTAATTTAAGCCCCAGGCTCCAGGTTGGAATCTACAAGCAATAAGAAAGGAAGGGGAGGGGAGAGGAGGGAGGGGATGGGGAGGCAGGGGTGTCTGGGCAATGAGACAAGGAGAGAAGAGTGTCCGGCAAAGGTAGCGCTGTGTGTAAAGCTCAGAGAAACGCAGAGTGAGCAGAGTAAGGAACAGGGAGCCGGAAGGAAGTGAAGAAGCCACAGAGGCAGCTTGCAGGGGTGAAGGCAGCCGCTCCCCGGGGCCAGCTTCTACCTGGGCACCAGATCTGATTTTTATATTGTCGGGAATTTGGGGGACTGGTTGCTAGATGGAGCCTTTTAAAAGAAATCCAATGACAGAAACTCACAATTACAGAAACTTTGTCCAAAAGAATGATCTGAAACACTCGGAACTCCCCACTTACTAATTATTTCGCTATGTTTGATTATTAGCTGCACTCGAGATAATTTGTATTTCTTGCCTCTGGATGCTGGAAACATTATATAATGGTGACCACCACACCTTTCTTTCCAGCTCCCTGCTCCATGAGCTCATGCTGTTTGTCTGAAACTGGCTGCGCTGTGAGGATTTACACCATGGAAATTGGCAGACCCTACAAATCACGGCTTGATTTGTGGGGTGTTGCTGATTGTCTGGACTCAAGAAAGCAGTAGAGAGAATGTTAATCATACAGGTTCGGCTTTCAATGGGCTTATTGCCACGACATTGTGAAGCTCACAGAACGATTGTCAAATTAGGGTTGAATCACAACACAGGTCGACTATAGATACAAGAGCTCGGCGAAGATCGGCAAAGGCATATTCTGAGTACCAGTTGGCTACAGGGAACTTGCAGTGCGGATTAATGTATATTTTATTATTATTTGTTAATTGGTGCCCCACACCCTTTATGTTGGTAAAACCTATAATAAACACACACGCGCACGCTCATTTGTTTTTCCACGAGCGGCTGGTCCCACATTTATCGGCACAGCGGAGTCCGAGGGCGACATCAGGTGTAGTGGCTTCCTGGTGGATGAAGAGTCTGGTCCCCTTCACTGGGACTGGGAGCACGGAGGGAGTAGTAATCACATTGGGTTTTCGGACACCGGTTAGAGGTGGAGGACAGAAAGGGGCCACCTGCAGGGAGACGGGGACGACAGAGAGGAGGCTCTGACAGAGTGTGTGGCAGTGGTGGCCAGGAGCGGACAGTGCGCAAGAAGGCCGCGGCCCAGACAGGATCCAGCCCGCTGCTCGCTCTCACGGCCAAGGTGAAGCTCTGCAGCTACCACCCTGGGCTCCTTTACAAGGGTCTCTCAGGAGCATGAGCCATCCTCAGGGGATCGTGGCTGACCAGAGTCACCCCCAGGAGTTGCTGAGAGGGAGGCGTGGCCTTCTTTTGTGGTGTTTCCCCCAGCTCTGCGTGCTCAGTGTGCTCTGGGGCCTGGGGTTCCGCCCTGTGCGGGGGACCAGGTGTCCGGTCATCCGCCGTCCACGGCCTCAGCCACTGTCACTCAATCCCCCTTATAGGCCCGGGAAGGCCCCTCTGGACTCCTGTGGGGTCCCAGCACGAGGCTGGGCGGCTGCGGTGGAGATTCGTGCCCCTCTCCCGACGCAGCACTTCCGTCCCCTGGGGCCGTCCCGGGACTCAAAGCCGGGGATGTTCAGAAGAACCTTCTCCTCCGCTGGGCAGCCTGTCGCAGGCTGCGGGGCCACGCGTGCCCTGTCCTTGGCCCCCGCGCGGACCTGGCCGCGCTCCTTCATCCGCTCCCGCCAGGCCCCCGCGCCCCGGGCCTTCGGCGCGAGAGGCGGATCGCTGCTCCGCGGGGAATCCTGCTCTGCAAGGCTCCGCGCATTTGCCCGAGAAATACGGAAAACGCTCTGACCGTGTACGACCTTTACTCTGCGGAGCACTGCCCGTGACAAAAATGCCACCTTCTAAATGGTTATCCGGCCATTAATCGTGGTGCCTGCAGGGCCCGTGGCGCTACCTGGGAAATCCGCGTGCCCGCATGACACCCCGAGGGCGGCCCCCGCTTCATTATTCCGGGCACGCCCGGGGGTCCTGGGCCTGCCCTCCGCTCCCCTAGGGCCTGGCCTGGAGCCCGCCTCCTCTGGCAGCCTCCACGCGGCCCTGGTATGGAGGTCTCTTCGCGGCCCCCCCACCCGGAGTCGATGCCTCTGCGGGGGTCTCTATGTTTAGTCTTCACCGTGTCTGCGCTGCTGCCTGGTCCTCCCTCTCCTGCTGGAAGCGGGGGCATTGTTCGGTGGGGGCTGGCTCCTGCTGCCTCCTGCCAGGAGGCAGGAGGACTGGCAAGTGACAGAATTCAGGACATTCCCCCCCCCCCCAAAAGACATCCTCTGGTGTCAGCCGGGAACATTTGCACCATCCAGTTAGGTCGCCACCAGCCCCACGTGGCCCATGAACACTCGGAACCAAACCGCTCCAAACCAGCCGGGCCATGATGGGAGAGGCAGGCCCATTTTGAAAGCTCTGTGCCAAAAACAAAAGGGAAATCTCTTATCAGCGAGTTTTATGCTGATGACATGTTGAAATGACAATGTGCAGCGTATACTGGGTTAAATAAAATGTATTATTGAATTTCATTTCGCCTCTTTCTTTTCACTTGTTGAATGTGGCTCCTGGAACATTCAAAATTCCAGATGTGGCTTGCGTTATCCTTCTGTGAGGCTAGACACACACTCCAGGAAGAGACCTGGCCTGCGCGTGGGGAAGACAGATGGGCGGCAGAAGAGGAAGGCGGGGTCCCTGCTCAGGGACTGGGTGCTCCCAACCTCCTGGCGGTGGGGCGTCCTGCACACACAAACGTCTGTGCCAGCCAGCACCTTTGGGGGATTGTCAGTGTGTAGCAAGCCTGATGCTCAGACGAGGATGCGGAGAGACACTCTCCACTTTACAAATAGATATTCAGTGGTGACCTTGGGGATAGACAGGTACAGGTAGCCAGGGCCCCCCAAGTCCCCCTTTGGAAGGGGAATGAGGATGACCTCAGCAGGGAGCAGACGGTGGGGGTCCACCCCGAACAATCAGCAGTGCCCCCCTGGGTGATGTTCAGATCTCCCCTGCCCGACACATCCTGACCCACACGTCTGTTCTGAGCCACTTCTGAACATGACCAGGTGATACACATCAAGGAGAGGTAAGGCTGAGCCAAGGAACTTCCTGATGCCTCCTGGATGTTTTCCAGACCCCCTACAACTAGAACCCCATTTCTACCGGTGTCTGGAAAAGCGCCTGGGTACCTGCCCTGTGACCGTGGGAACGTTTTTCCATCTGCGTCGTCCTGGGTCTGACTCGTGCGCAAATGAAGAATAAATACGTTCTAGGACCCGGGGGTGGGGGGCAGAGCGTGCGGGTGCCCCGAGGGCCCGGGAAGCAGCCTGCGGGCTACCATCCCCTCCTGCCAAGGGATTTGCCTGGCAGACTTTTTGGAGCATCCCTGCTTGCTGGACTCTGCTGGGGGCTCAGGATACAAAGGTAGGTGTGCCACCCCTCCGTAGGCATGTTAACCCCTTGTTCCAAATGCATGGGTGAGTGACAGGAGGCCCACAAGCTACCTGGGGGCATTGAACCCAACCTGAGGACTTGGAAATGTACATGGAGGAGAGAGAGGAGTCTATGCCTCAGCTGTTTGAAAGGATGAATTCCAGGTGCACAAGAAAATAGAGGCGGGGAGGACATTCTGGCCCAGGGCATTATATAAGCAAGTCTCTGAGGCTTGTGGCAAAGTTAAAGGTGGGAGGAACTTGGCCAGGGATGAGGGGAGGGTTTGCTGAGCCGTTTGCTCAGCAAACGGTCAAGGCAGGGAGTGGCAGGAGACAACGCTGGCATGGTTGAAGGGGGTGGGACGGATGGGCCTTGAATGCCACACCCAAACATCCCCCTTTTCCCTGGAGACAATGGGGCCGCACCGAAGGGCTCTGAGCTGAGGCAGATGAGGTCAGATTCAGATTTCCCATCAAGTGTTCTGACAGCTAGGACTTGGAGTTGAATTAGCACGAAAGAGGCAAAGTTTGGTGCCTGAACTTGAACACTGGTGTTAAGAATGGAAAAGGGGCAGAGATCCAAGAAATACTTAAAAGATGTCATGGGTCAGGCTCGATGTCAGATTCAACGTGGGGGTCAAGGGAGACCACCTCAGGGGCACAGTGTGTCTCCCAGACGTTGGCTGTGATCTCCAGATAAGGGAACATCATAGGCAAGTCTCCAGCAAATCCTGGAAGCAGAGACAAGATCCGCCAACGACACGCCCTGGGCCCGAGCAGCCTTGCAGCCGCCCACCAGCCTCCTGCTGACCTCTTACCGCCTGGATGGCCCAGGATACAGGGGTGACTGCCAGCAGCAGGTTAAATGCAGCTAAGCACCTAAATCGAGACCTGACTGTAAGGATGATTAAGTTGAAGCATCGCATCGATTTCATGCGAGGGGTGGGGCCGCCAGATAGCTCTTCCCAAAACTCATAGTGTGCCCGGCAAGACAGCCCCCTGCGACGTCTGGCTGGGTCTAATTTAAGTACGTAAATTTAATGGTTCAGTAAGTAAAATTGCCTTTACTGTTTGGAATAGTTGTGCCATAATTTATGGGCTCGGCTGGTTCATTTGATGGGTCTCTATGATGGAGTAGGTGATGGCCGCGGAGTGGGTATTTACATAAAGAACTCGGGAAAAGTGTGCAGAAAAATTCAGCCCCGCCATCCCGACCACCATATTCCCAGCCTGGGAGAGCGGACCGGTCGGTGGCTAGCTGCAAACAGCCAGGGAGGCCACAGCCCCAGACACTCAGGAGGGTCAGCGGGCAGGAGCTGGATGCCTGGATTTGAAGATGCCTTCAGGGGCACCTGGGTGGCTCGGTCGGTGAGGTCACGATCCCAGGGTCCTGGGATGGAGCCACGACGCAGGCTCCCTGCTCAGCGGGGAGTCTGCTTCTCCCTCTGCCTCTGCCCCTGTTCATGCTCTGTTTCACTTTCTCTCTCTCTCAAATAAATTAAAAAAAAAAAAAAAGATGCATTCAGTACAACCAGCACACAGAAGTTAGGGACAACTGGGAGCACTCTGAACGGGCAGGAGTCTAGGCATTTTAAAGTTCCCTCCACCACCTGCTTTCGGACCCAGCCCTGCACGCTAGTCTTCCTCCTCTCCCAACACGCACTGCTTGCCTCGCCTGCGGGGCAGGGGGTCATGGTGAGCAGTGGGGGCAGGCAGTGCGGAGACAGACCCACAGATGAGTAGAGCAGGGGCCCCGCCCTGGGGCAGAGGTCAGCAGGAACCCCAGGAGGAAGGTCCACAGGGTTCCAGTTTCTGGGCCTCACAGTGGAAGGTGCCGATGGGTAGCGATGAAAAGACACGTCTAGGAGGCAGGGGCTCCACATTTTTCCGTATTCAAGGATTTAGGACGCGGGAAGCCCACTCAGGTAGAAACTTGATCCTCCTTCTCTTTGCCCAAGTTAACTGCAGAGTACGCCTGAGCACGTGCCAGCCAATGGCAAAGAGAGGGGGACAAGAGGATGGCAGGCCAGCTTGGGCCACCCACCCATTTCTTAGTAGTCCCTGTCCTTGGCCCTCCTTCCACTACCCCGTCCTCTTGGAGAAGCCCACCCCCCAAAAGAGCCAGTATCAAACCCTTGGTCCAAAGACAACCACTTCTCACTCTGAAGGAAGGGTAGAGAGTGAGTAAGGGGGGCTGAGAACACACTCCCCGCTCCCCGCTGCACTCAGCTCCAGCGGGCAGCCGCCCTCTCCAGAACTGACTGCCCCCTCCTCTTCCAGATGCTGGTGCCCTCCCTCAGCGGGTTTCAGTGCACCCCTCCTCCATGAGTGTCCCCATTGGGGTGGGAATAAAGCAGCATTGCCACTTCTCAATTTTCCACGGCTGGTGATCCACTTTGGGGATTATCTAAAGCCCATGGTTGCTTCTAGACCAGTATGACCGCACCCAATGACCCTCCCGCCCCCCCGAGGGGGGACACTCAAGGGGGAAGTCTACTCATCTGCGACTCAGCCTGGAAGAAACGCCTCTTGGAGAGGAACTCAGATGTCTGTGAAAACTGGGTGCCGCGAGACAAACTCCCGTGGTTCTGCACGGCGCACCTTACCGGCCCGTTAATAGGGTAAGAACTCTACTAAAATTAAGCTGCCTCCATATTCATTTCCGGTTCACTTCTCCCCATGGGGAGACGCCCCCCCCAACAGACGGATAATTACAGACTGCTCCTACCCCCATGAACAGTGATGGGGACTGCTGATGCTCACCGAGGGCCCGCCACGCACCCAGCACTGAGTCAGCTCAGGAGATGGAAATCCATGGAGACAGAAAGACAGAACCCGCAGGCCGTGGCAGGGTCCACAGGGAGGGGGCTCTGAGGCCAGGATCAGAGTGCAAGTCATTTAATCAAGAGGGGAGCACAGGAAGCACCCACGGGGAGTGGGGAGGGGATGCGCAGACCGGAGGCAGGTGAATCAGGTACCTCGTTCCTACAGTTATCACGGAGGGCCATGGAGCTCCAGCCCAGCAGCAAATTCTGGGAGCCAGAGTGACTGAGGCTATCCACCAACTCCCTGGCACCCTTGGTAGGGGGCTGCTCCCCGGGGCATAACTGATCGGCACTTCTGGCCTGCGCCTCTTCCTAGAGGGACCCCGACTCAGGCAGGCGGCCCCAATGCAAGAGCAAACAGAAGTCAATGTCATGGGGCTCTGGGTGGGCACCAACAGGGTCTGCCACGCCATTTTGAGAAGAAATTACTTGCCAAGGCCACACACCTACTAGCAGATAGAGGCTCTTCTCCAAAGCTCAACCATCTCCCGGCCCCACCAGGTTGACCCCGCCGAAGGATCCCTTGTCCGCGATGCCCCCAGTGGGTTTCCCACGACACCCAGCTCCCAGGTCAGGAGACACAGCGGCTCTCCTGCTAACGCTCCCCTGCTCCATTGCGGAACGCCACAGAATGATGCCACAGCACCAAGGTCAAAGGCCAAGGCCATGGCAAGAGCTCGACCTTGAAAACACTGGGGTTTTTTTCCATTGACATGAAAAGGCCAACTGAAAAAAATGTCAGCTGACGAGCGTGGGAGAGGATGGGAAGAACCGGAAGCTCTTGCCTGCTGCCGGAGAAGTGTGGGGGTGCAGCCGTCGGCAAAACCAATCTGGTGGCTCTCGGCGAGCTAACCACAGAACCACTGAATGACCCAGCAATTCCACTCCTAGAAATAGACCCTCAAAGAATTGAAAATGGGTGTTCAAAAAAATCTTGAATACGGACGTTCACAGCGGTATAGCCCAAGATGGAAATGACCCAAAGGTCCATCCTCGAAAGCATAGATAAGCAGAGTGTGGTGAATCCATACGCCGGCGTGTTATTTCTTCAGCCCTGGGAAGAACGGAATTCAGGTTCATGCTGCTGCATGGATGGACCTTGGCTCCGTGATGGGAAGTAAGAAGCCAAATACCAAAGGCCACGTGTTGTATGATCCCATGTGCATGACGGGTGCAGACCGGGCAATCTGCAGAGACAGAAAGTACATGGAGCGGTTACCATGACCAGAACGAGAAGGAATGGGACATATCTGCTTCTTGTGGGGTTTCCTCTCGAGAGGATGAAAACGTTCTCAAGCAGGTGATGGTGATGGCTGCACCACATCGTGAGTGTTCTAAAATACCACTGAATTGTATTTAAAATCGTTAAAATGGTAATTTTGTGTAATGTATTTTACCACAATAAAAAAGAAATAGCCACCCACCCCAGAAGGAGGAAGAGGCGATAATGAAATTAGAAGCATCCATTGCATGTAATTCCTAAGGGTACTTGTAAAACATGCAAGAAGTCGCAGCTCCTTTTCAGTGCAGAATGGGGCCCAGGGACAAAAACCCAAACCAATAATAATAAATAATAAGACCTAACAGCTGTGGGAATAAAATCATCTCTTCAACTCACATGCGGATAATCGAGAGTTAACTCTTAATAAAATAATAAAACGCAGGAGCAGTGGGAATAAAAATGACGTCCTTAGCCATCTCTCGGAGACCACATTCCTAAAACAATGACTCCCCTTTTTATCTCCTTCATTTTATTATACAAGATGTAATATAGCCAGGCCATTGCCCAACTTCCAGGGGAAGGGAATCGTCAATCAAGATGAAAAATGTCATAATTTAGGTCTGTCCCAGCCTGACGAGAGGGTCCATATGGTCTTTAAGTGAGGCACGTGCAGGGGGCACGTGGAGCTATGATTTACACGGTCACAGGCAGATGTGCTTCCTCCTCGACCTTCAGGGACACGTGGACGGTCACCTGGATGTGTCCCTGCAAGCCCTGGGAATAGAAGGAAGAAAGGAGCATGGTGATGCATGGCAGACCCCGGGAGGAGATCGGCGATGAAAGAACACAGAAAATAACAGATTTCCCTTTTTCTCCCCTGCTGCTGCCTGAAGCCGGACTCTTTAGAGCAAAACATGCGGTCTGCAAGTCTGGGGGGTTGGGGGGGGTGTCAGTCGCATCTGGTTGTGTTATTGTTGTGTTGCTGTGTTGTCTTCTCTTCTGTTGGGAAGTTTTGTTGGCGAGGATGCTTACGAGAGACCGGGCATTAAAGGGTCGCGTGTAGTCAAGCTTGCCTTCCCTTGCACCTGTGCTCAACCAGAGCTCCAGGATGCACTGTACCCCTTGGGCCACAAGGCGATGTCCTTTCAGTCAGAGACACCCGGGTGAGAGACATCCTTGAAGCAGGACATCCCCAGTGTTTCTGGTGTCCAGCCTCACGGACGACGGACGAAGCCTCCTTGGAGACTCCCCCAGATAACCTAGCACAAGATGGGGAGACTCTCCTCGGCCCCTTCCTGGATCCCCTGTGTGGGGCTTCAGCTTCTCAGAATGAACAGAAACCAGTCCTGGTTCCTCCTTCTTTGGAGCCTGCCACCCCCCCACCCCCCTGTTGTTTTTTTATTTTAAATGAACCCCATATGAACGGCAACACAAGCACCCAGCTGGGGCAGCAGCCTGTCTCATCCCCACTCTCTCTGGGTCCGCTGGCCCCAGGGAGGCGGCGGAGTTTCTCCTGGGAGATCGGAATATTGGGGAGGCTCCAGGAATTTCTGAGGACAGCAGCGGGAGCTTGCAGACCGCGCATGCCCGCCACCCACACATTCACACGCGCGCACACACACGCTGGCACACACACACTCTCACGCGCTCTCCCTCCTCTCAGGAGCCCCCACACACCTCATTGGCATCCAGTCCCATTAACTGATGGCTTCTCCCACCCAAATATTCTAGGCTGTTCGGCAAACCTCCTTCTTTTGTTTCCACTTCCCGCAGTCCTTCCGAGAGGGGCCTGTTTTGATTAATAAGAACGTTCCGCCTGAGCCGCTTTCCCAGCCGTTTTAAAGGGCAGCTCCTCTTTTCAGCAGAGGCATTGATCGCTGATGTAAGGCGAGCCCGGGGATCAATACGGAGGGCAGGAGGAATGGATTCCAGGGTCTTCGGATGGTCAAGATTTGATATCGTTCTTCTCCCCTGAAGCTCCCCGCTTTCCTGAGCTTCAAACGGATGGCGGGAGGGGACCCTAGGATGCGTTGCCCAGTGCCCAAAGCCACCAAGTTACCTCTGAAACAATGTGATAATCAGCTGGGCAGGGCAGGGCAAGGCAGGGAGGGCAGCCTCCAGCTCCATCCGTCCTGCTCATCCTGTTGGGCGGCAGCCCCCTCCTTTCCACCACTCCAGGCCCCTCCTCTGAGCTGGGGGGCAGCCCCTCGCTTCAGAAGCCAGCCTCTCTGCCCACGAGCTGGCCTGGGCCAGGGCACCCACTGGAGGTGGCAGCAAGGTGAACCCTGAGGTCCCCTCCAGCCCTCCCTCCCCTCCCCCTCCCCTCCTTCCCTCTCCCCTCCCTCCACCCCACCCCTTCTTTCCTCTCCCCAGATCTGCTGTAACTGACATTTTCCATCTGACAGGTTCTGTTTTCCCTGCCTCCGGTTGCCAGGGAAACAAGCAGAGAGGACTGCAGCCAGGGAGCCGTTAGCTGTCTTTTTAAGGGGCCCTGGACATAAACAGCACTTTCCATAATGGGAGCTGGGCACAGAGGTTTAAAAAAAAAAACAAAAACAATGCAGAAGAGGAGGCTAAGGTGGGGGGGGTGGGTAGTCAGGGGAAGGGCCCCCCCACCCCGGCCCAGGGTTAATGGGAGAGTGAAGGACGAAAGACAGACCTCAGACAGCCTTACACTCCTCTGGACAAGACCAGCCACCTTTCTGAAAGGTCTGATCCTTTCCTTGATGTGCAGAGAAGCAGACCCCTGGCCCCTAGGCCTGATGGCTTCTCTGAGACCAAGAACCGACTTGGGACTGTGGCTCCATTGAGCTGCGGGGGGCGGGAGGGGGACTATTAGGATCAGAACCCTCAAGGTTGAAATGACGCTCTTCCTTAAGTGATGGGGGCCATGCAGAGCTATCTTTGGGGAAAGTAAGGGGCTTTTGTTTCTCAGAGCACACTTACCCCCTGGATACAGCAGAATGGGGAGAAGGGCAGGATTTGGGGGGAAAGTGGCTGAAGTACAGGGTGGCAGAGGAGGGTGCCCCCTCTTTCAGGAAGCCAGCTGGGATTGGGTAGACAGAGACCTCCGCCATTCATCGTGAATCTTCTCGAAGCAGCCACTTCCACACCCCTCTTGTCTGTACACACACACGTGCACGTGTGCACATGCATGAACCTAAGCACATAGGTTCTTGCAGGTGGGTCTAAGTGGACCCAGCCCTTGGCAAGCTCAGGAAGCAGACCCTTTATTTGCTGGCCCTCAAAGGCTGCATCGTTTGTTTCCCTTCCGTTCCTCTTTCCCCTCCACCCTCACTGGGACCCCAGCAGAGAAGGGGGCAGACATCAGCCATCTCCAACAGCCTGTGCCCATCTCGACCCAGAAGTCTCCATCTCAGACACTGTCCCAGGAAATCAAGTACTGGTGCGCCCATAACCACATTTCCCATGCCGACGAATAACTGTTACTATTTATTCTGTGCTCGTTGCTACTTGTTTCCACAGCATTGAACAGATGTGTCATTAAACATTTTGATATCCTGTTTTTAATGATTTTAAATACCCCCACCTCTGTGGGTTTCGGTTCTGTACCTTTCCACCTGGATGCCCCCTAGTCCTTCAAACTCCGTGGATTCAGAGCAGAACTCGCTGTCCCCGGGGCACCTGGGTGGCTCAGTCGGTGAAGCATCTGCCTTTGACTTGGGTTGTGATCCCAGGGTCCTGGGATCGAGCCCTACATCGGGCTCCCTGCTCTGCGGGAAGCCTGCTTCTCCCTCTCCCACTCCCCCTGCTTGTGTTCCCTCT
This sequence comes from Mellivora capensis, assembly GCA_004024625.1. NCBI lineage: Eukaryota > Metazoa > Chordata > Mammalia > Carnivora > Mustelidae > Mellivora > Mellivora capensis. Next base: position 37,339 of record PISX010001734.1, on the reverse strand, counting down.
CTCATGGTCTCTCTCTCTGTCAAATAAATAAATAAATAAATAAAATCTTTTTTTAAAAAGGAAGGAAGGGAGACAGGGAGAGAGGAAGACAGCAGCATTGGCTCCTTTCCCCACAGTCAAAACCCTGGGGTGACCCACACTCCTCTCTCACCCTTGGCCAGGATACCTGCCAACTTTGGATTCTGCCTCTTGAGCATTTCTGCCCCCTCCTGTATCCACGCCTCCTGCTTCTGAGTTATTTCCCCTGAGTTATGATGACTGTCCCAGTTGGCGCCTGCCCCACCACCATCCCTCCATTCTCTCCGTCCCCTGGGCTGCTGCCAGCAATGGGCTCTCTCCTTACACAACCCTGTCCCCCGCCCGGGCCCCCAGCGATTTCCACTAGAGAGCCCCTGATGCAAAATCCTTAGCCTGGCGCCCATCACCCTTCACCTCCTGACCTTGACTCAGCTTTCCGGATCCTTCTCCCACCTGCCCCCTGTCTGCTCACCCTTTCCCACCTCAGCCCGGACATTTCCTTGTCCCTGCTTAGCCTAACAACACCCACCCATGAGATGCCTCCTCCAGCTGGAGCCTCTCCTGCCCTCGCTGGTCAGATTGCTCCTCTCCCTCTCCAGGTTACCCTCACCTCTTCTGGTGGGCACCTCCCCGAGGTCTGGTCCAGGTCTGTCTCAGGGCTGAGGGCAGTTTTCAAGCTGAGAATTGGCCCACATCCAGCCCAGCCCACTGTGTACAGCAGGTGCTCACACACGTCGTTTCTCTGTCCCCATGAGGGCCCTGGGGAGGGCAAAGACGCGTCTCCTCGAGAAGCCCCGTGGTCATATCCCGGGCAGCCCCTTCCCCCCGGGGACCCCATCCATGCGCAGGACGACGTCCTTGTGGAATGGAAGAGCATCGGGTTGGGAGGCTAGCCTCCTCAGAACGGGTTGGCTGAATACTGGCCCAACAGAATGTCAGAAACAGGATTCACCGTTCTTTAATAACAAGCAGAAAGAGGAAAAGAGCCCGTGGTTCACCATCCCGCAGCCCAGACACACCTTTCTGATAGTGCTTTTAACATAATAATTTCCTTTTAAAAAGCCAGTTTGTGGCACCTGTCAAGGGATGGTCGGTCTCCTGAAGTGGGGTGAAGGGGCCGGGAGTGCTCGGGTCGTGGCCCAGAGGCAGGCGAGTGGCCAAAGCATGCCACGAGAGGGGCCGCTGGACAGATGGAAGCAGCCGGGGTCCTGGCCTGAAGGAGGAGTGTCCCCAGAACCCAGGCTGGCCACGGGTGGAAGGAGAGGCAGCTGGCGGGAAGATCGGGGTGCAAGAGGGTCTGCGTCCAGGAGCCAGGGAGAAGCTAACTCCACAGCCTCTCACTTGATTAGATAGAAGCCAGCTGAGAAGAGGCAAGGGGGCGAGCAGGAGAGGTTGGGTGCCACAGAGAGGCAGGGAAGGGAGGGGGCCCAGGTGGAGACCCTTGTGTTGGGCAGAGGGCTCACGAGGGTGTTGAATTTCTCAAGAACGTACTCAAGGTTGTTATGCTATAGATACACTTTTTTTTTTTTTTTAATGCGGGCAATAACAAGAGAACCATTGTGCGATCAGGTTCAGGAGGCCGAGAGGCCTGGCCCAGGTCCGGGACAAGTGTGCCGACGCAGAGACGCACGCCAGACAGAGGCCAGTGGCTTTGTTGACCACCAGGATGAGGCGGCTGGCGGGATGCCAGAGAAGGTGGACTGGGACATCCTGGAGTCCTTACTCCCTGCCCGCCTTGACTATGCTGTGGATTGGGTTGGAGGAGGCCAACCAGGATGACCAGCCCACAGCTCTTACCTCATCATCTAGTGTGTTTAGGTCCAAGGTCAGGTCCGGCCGAGTGGCGGGCAAGCGGGGCGTCTCCTGCAACGCACAATGCTGTTGGGTGACAGAGTGAGTGGATTCCGACTTGGTGGCTTTGGGGTAACCAGGAGGGTTTCCGGGATCACCGCCAGCCTCTCCTGGTGGCCTGCTCCTTGGGGAGAGGCTTCGGGGTTCTGCCTCGGGTCTGGAGCACACTCCGGGCCCAGATGCTGCTGCTGCCTGTGATGGGCATCTCAGCACAAGGCCGTGTGTGTGGCGGGGCCCCGGGGTCATCCCGTGGACTCCCCGAGAGTATGAGGCATCCAGACGGGGTCAATCACCCCGAACCGATGACCCAGGGCATACAAGGGCCTAAACCCTCTGCATGGCTCTGGCCCCTGGAGCAAAGGGAGCTGATCTGCTGTGAGTGACAAGCTCATCCCAGGAAGCTGGGCCTGTCCAGAGTCCAAGAGGCCAAGTCCCCAGGGGACAGAATAACCAGGCACTCACCTGCATCACCTTCCTTAATTTACGAGAGAGCCTTCCCGCCTTTTGGTTGACTCTGTCCTCTTGGCAAGCCTGTAAGATAAGCAGGTACCACCTGGCTTCACCCCTCCTTGATGGGGGTCATGCTCTGTCCATCCATGACATTGTCAAATGACACTACGGGGAAACTGAGGCCCAGAAATGTTAGAGCACCTGTCCAAGGGGCCACAGTCAGGGCAGATCCAAAAAGGGTACTTTGTAACTTCTACGTTGGGACTCTTTCTGGACAAGACTGCCTCCCGGAAGGGTCCTCAAGGATGGTTGTGGCAAAAACAAAAAACAAAAACCCACGGACACTGAAGCCGTGTCGCCCATTCATGCTTGATCCGTGGTGTGTGTGATAAGGTTGGAGGGGATCGGAACCAACTGACGATCTTGGAAGCCAGGGTCAAAAGTTGCAGCTTTTCTCAAGAGCGGTAGGGACTCAGCATGTCTCCAGCACGGGGTGGTCACGAGGGAGAAACTTGTCCTTGGAGTGGGCAGGACTCCCAAGAGAGCACGCGGCTTGCCCGGGGGTGGAGGACTCGATGGGAAGGAACCCACACGCTTTGACCTCTCCAGGAGGTAGAGGTGAGCCCGGAGCCTGGCCTGTGTCCACAACGCCCAGGGCTCCAGGCCGTGATAGCAGCCCATCTGGGCAGGCAGCTCTGCTTTGCTGTCCCAGGAAAGTCCTAGGGGAGCTCTAGCCCCCAGTGCCCCCATCCCCACCGTGTCTCCATCTCTGGGGTGTCTTTATCTGTCGGGTACCTCTGTCCCCGGCATGCCTCCGTCCTTGGGCAGCCTGCATCCCCGGAACACCACCAGACCTTCTTTCTCTTTTCTTTCCTGGATCAAGGAACGCTGGCTGGCTGGGTCCAGCCCTGCATGTTGGATCCAAGTTAATTGCCTTTGCTACGTTCACGGTGCAAGTGTCCCCTCCAATTCTTTTTCATGCAGCAGATTCCTATGTGTTGCTAAAAATACAAACCCATGACTCACAGCTTCTGAAGGCAGAAAGGAGAGAGAAGGCTGCATGGCCTTTGTGGCCTACTGGAGTCAGGCCAGGGTACCAGCGCCAGCTGAGGGCCTGAGAGCGAGCCCAGAGCTTGCACCAGCGGCACAAGGGCAGAGAGAGAAGGGTCCAGATGGGACTGAGGGTCCAGATGGGACCCGGGGCTCTGAGCTGGCAGTTGCATCTTTGGGATGTGATGCCACCGTTGCTGCTGGCTAGATCCAGAATCCCAGCCTCGGCCCCGGTGAGCAACACAGGCCCATTCCCAGCCCTTCTCTTCCGACGCCCCGTCGGACCTCCAGCCCAGCAGCCCGCCCCATGAGTGCCCTGGGGATGCCCCATGCCACCCTCCACGCTCTGTGAGTCTGGCTGGTGGTCGCTGGCTTCCAGGACAGACCCTGGACCAAGAAGCAGTCTCTTGAAGGAATGGGACAGGAATCGGAGACCAGTCAGACCACCTCGGCTAGCTCCTCAGCCAGACGGGGGATGAAGGAAGCATGAGCACGCGAGACCACCAGCCCAGAGCCTGGCCAGAGGGAGGCTCGGAACATGTCGTCACGGATTAACACGTACTGTTAGTCGCCCTGTCCATGCCCCCGCTGTGCTCTCCCACACGTGGGGCTGTGCTCGCCCATCCCCGCCCCACATCTGGGTCTTTGGCCTCTCTCCTTCCTGGGCCCCTCAGTCTCTGCGTCACAGACGATTGGCCAAGAAGCAGGCATAAGTCCTCACCCCTGGGAAGCAGCAGCTGAAGGAAAGAAAGCCTTCAGGAGAATTTTCTTGGCAGCCCAGCCCTCCGATGAATCAGGATTCTTTCCAATTCCCAGCTGGATTCCAGGCGATCTGGCCAGTCCTCTACTTGCTCCCCTCCGGGTGCAGAGGCAGCCAGAGTGGGCCTGTGGAGGACATGGGAGAAAGGAGAGGGAAGCGTGCTCAGAAATAAGGTGCTGACAGGTCCCTGTCTGGCCCCCAAGGAGACCTGTCCTGCTGCGGCCAGAACTGAGAGACTGGGCATCTCTTCCCGTGCACAGGGCAACCCCCCCTTGCAGAGGCTGCCTCCTCCTTCTCCCTGATGCACCCCTACCCCCAGCACTCAGCCTCCCTGAAAATCACCCACCCAGCTTTGGTCACTGTGGAGCAAGGGACAGGGAAAGGTATTTGGGGTGGGAGGGTCCCAAAACAACAATGTGATCCAAAATGTCTGGCCGCTTGCCCCCCTTGGGCCAGCGTCTCTCGGCCTAGCGCCCTGGGACCCTCCAGCCCTGGATGGCCAGAATGAGAGTGTCAGTCCCCGGTTCAGAGCCACCTGTCGGGACTACGCCCACGCCTGACCCCTCTTTGTTCTCCTCTGTGTTCAGTATCCGCAGAGAGCAGGACAACCGGGATGCCTGGTCCCCAGGACTCTTAATCATGGTGGGGACCTAACGACCCACTGCTCCACCATGCTCCCAATGCACTGGAAAATGCTGGAAGGTAGTGGTTAGCAGCAAACCACATGAAACAGTGAACCGGTCCTGCTAGACATCTGGTCACATACACTTGCCCCCCCCCACCAACGCCACCACACGTGTATCTCCTTTAGGAGCGCTGGGCACGGCCACCCTCATCCGTAGGCAGGTAATTACACGGCAGCCAAGCCCTGGGGTGGGGGTGGGAGGGGGAAGTGGCAGGAAAAGCCCGTAATTAAACCTTTGAGTGCAAAAGGTTCTCTCCAGGTTGGAGACTGATTGAACCAAAAACAGGTGGGTCCTACCAGAAGGTTAATTCCGACATTGGCCACCCCTGGTTTAACTCAGAGTTGAGTGGGACTTTTTTTTTTTATTATGATAGTGGATCATTAGAATTTTTTTTTAAGATTTTATTTATTTGACACAGAGAGACAAACGGCAAGAGAGGAAACACAAGCAGGGGGAGTGGCAGAGGGAGAAGCAGGGAGCCCGGCAGGGCTCGATCCCAGGACCCTGAGATCATGACCTGAGCCGAAGGCAGAGGCTTAACAACTGAGCCACCCAGTGCCCCCGACCGTTAGAATTTTACTTTTATTATACCGTCTGCCAAAACAGGCTCCCTCTTCGTGCCCTTCTGAGTCGGATCATTGTAATGACGGCCCCAGCTCGCTCGAGCCTGCCTGCGTCTGCGCTCTCGAGTAGCCCCCTCCGTGGCCTGAGCGCAGCCGTGTGACCGGCTTGTCCCTCGAGGAGAGCACAGGCTGGGGAAGAGCGTGCGCTCTTGGGAACCCTGAGACCCGGGCAAAGGAGCCCCAGGCTCGCTTCCTGGAGGCCGGGAGCCTGCGTGGGTCATCTCAGCCCGGACCCTAAGACCAGCCAGTCCGCCTCCTGCCAGAATGGGAGTGAGACCACCCCCTGCTGCCCCCGCCCCGGCCCAGCCACTGTACGGATCAGCCGTACAGAAGACCCTGAATACAATGGTTTGCATGGAACGGGCACACGCTTCCCCCGCATCACCTACCTTCTAAATGAATCGTAGACACGTGCGCGTCAACATCCCTTCTGGAGGTTTCCCGTGGAAAATGTTCGTTGCACCTACAGCACCCGGCAGCCCCGGTCAGTGGGTGTGGGCACCCTGCAGCCTCTGGCTTCGGACGGGGTCACTGTAAGTCCCAGTCAGGACGCCCCCCACCCCAGCAGGCGCTTCAGCACCATAGGAGGGCAGGGAAGGTGAAGAGCCATCACCACCGTCCGGGCCAGCTGGGCCATGACACCTGCCGGAGGGTCCCTGGAGGTGGTGATGGGGGCTCACAGGGCAACAGAGACCAGGCCACCCCTCGATGTCCCTTCCAGGAGAAGAATTTGTGGGGCCCCAGGCCATCTGCAGGGACTGCCCCCCAACTGTTTCACCCTACTTCGGGGGGACTGGAGTGTCTCACTGCGGCCTGAGCCACTCCTCTACAATCCGCGTTGGGGTCTAAGCCCGAGATTCAGCAGCTCTCCTCCCCTCCCCCCGCAGCCACCACGCTCCTCACTCACACGCTTCTGCACGAAACACGCTCAAGAGCGTCGCAGAACATGCAGGGTCCGATGTCAGGTTTTCTGCCTGAAGCAACACCCTGAGCTCTGCGGGACAGAGAGCGTGGCTGGGACAGGGGCCAGGCCCTGAGGTCAGGCTCTGCACTCAGCGAGGAACCTGCATCAGATTCTCTCCTGCTGTTCTCCAGCCCACCTCCCTCTCCAAAGGAAGGAAGGGAGGGAGGGAGGGAAGAAGGAAGGGAGAGAAAGAAGAAAAAAGAAATGATTTACTTATAAAACAAAAGCTAAACTATGATTTTTCCAAGACAAATAGAGTAAGGGATGCCTGGGTGGCTCAGTTGGTTAAGCCACTGCCTTCAGCTCTGGTCATAATTCCGGGGTCCTAGATCAGGCTCCTGACTCAGTGGGGAGCCTGCTTCTCTCTGTCTCTGCCTGCCGCTCCCCCTGCTTGTGCTTTTTCTCTCTCTGACAAATAAATAAATAAATACAATCTTAAAAAAAATACTAGATTGAAAGCAAATTTTAGTGCCAAACACACAGGAGGTTGCGAATCATTTTTTAAAGCGTGAGGAACTCTCAGAAGCAGGTTATAGACTCCTGGCTTTTCTGGCTTTTCTCTAATATACCTAACTGTTTTTCTAATGACAAAATGAATACATAATTATGACGACAGAAATGGCTGCAGGCCCTGTTGCCCTCCGGAGAGACCCACGCCGGCCTTCGTCGGCTCTCCCAGATGCACACGCGCGCGCACACACACACGCACACACACTTTGGAACAGACACGATGGTGTCTCCTGAGCCATATACTTGGGAGCTTTTCCCAGATCAAGGGCAAGCTGTGCAAAGCAAGGGCTTGATTCTTCTTTGTGCAGTGACCACTTTTATGGGGCCTGGGCCTTTGCAGGTGACAGAGAGAGCCACGCACCGGTAAAATCTCACCCAGAATCTCATTACGGGCAGCAGCCAGGAACCTCCCCTTCCGGGGAGCAGCCTCTCCTCTGCCCACCTCCGCAGCAGGGGAGCGAACCTGGCATTCCCCGTATGGAGGAGGGAGGTTAAGGGAAGTTCACCCCTCTCTGTCTCTCTCTCCCCTCACCCTCCGCCCCCACCCCTCCTGATGGGGGAAGGAGAGCGTTTGCACTCAGGGGCGTTGGGGTCGCACCTACCTGGCATCCAGCCACACCTCTGCCTCTCTGTGCTACCAGCCACTTGTTCCAGGTCAGCCTCCTTTCCCACGTCTGTAAAATGGGATTTTTTACATCACAAACCCTCAAAGGTCACTTTCAGAGAATCCCAGGGCGGCGCTCAGGAAAGCCGTCTGTCCACTGTCACCGTATGCGTTATAAAGTATGACGTTGTTGAAAATCACGGAGAGAGAGGCAGACGACAGATGCCCACACCCGCGGACGTCGCTCAGGGGCGCTCCAGCGCAAAGGCAGCTCCGCGGCCTGAGCAACAGGGCAGGGCAGTGGGAGGCAGGCCCCCGAGGCAGGGCAGGGCGGGCGGCTCTCGGGAGTGGATGGCCGGCAGGCGCCCCCGTCCCTGGCCCCCCCCCCGCCCCCACACAGGAGCTCCGGCAGGGCCCTGCACAGCCAGGGCCGGACCCCTCTCCTCCTGCCTCCCCTCCAAACGGTTTCCAGGAAGGGCTCCGTTGCCATGGGAACACATGTCCAATTATTCTACTTGCAGAAAATCACTTTTCAGCCAACTTGGTTGGAACACATCCCTTCTACAGAGCAAGAAACCACCTCTCGGGTTTGTACCTCTCTCACACCCAGAGCTTTGAGTGAAGAAACGGAGAAGCGGGCCGGGAGACTCAGGCTTCGAGAGGGGTTCTTGGGGTCAGAAACGGCAGAGATGGGGGAGAGAAGCAAGTCCCTCAACAAACCACAGGGGCCCCCTCACATCTGCAGATCAAAGGGCCAGTTGGAGCCCCTGAAGGGACTGAGGGAGAGCAAGGCAGGGAAGGAGAGGCGCTTCCGTTCCACTAAGCCCACACTGAGCCGGGTTCTGCTAGACATCAGGCATGCAGACGTGTCCAACACCTCTCTGTACCTTCGACGGGGCGGGCTGCAGCCAGGGTGGGGGGAGGCCAGCGAGCTGATCAAAATAACAATGAGCGATAAGGACAACACCAGGGTATGTTCAGGGTAGCAAGAAGTCACCCAAGGGAAGAAAGAGAATGAGAGAAGGTAACTCAGAAGCTGGGTTTTGACGTACACATAGGAGGACACGTAGCACTGTCCAGTGTAAAACCCCAGTGAGGAAAGGAGGGAGTTTATGAGCCTAGAAGCCACGAATGCCCAGCTGGGATCAATTCTCTCTGCATCTCCCTCCTCCCAAGACAAGGACCTCACTGCCGACCGCTTGGGGCCTTTTGTCACTGTGGCATCTGTTGGGGACGAGCCCCTGACCTTCCAGCTGCAGGATTGCCAGAGTCTCAGATGTGCCTCACCCACCCTTCCCCGACCTTGCAGACCACGCAATGGGCTCCTGAAGAGGCGTCCTGGCAGGGAGGAAAACTTTGAACTTTGGGGCTTTGTGGACCTGTATTTGAAAACCCCCCTCTTGCAGCTAAGTGATGTTGAACAAGTCTGTCTCCCGGGACAGAGATTTCCTGTCTGTTCTCTAGAGAAAATGGCCTGCACGGCCCCTCCCCTGGCACTGCCAGAAGACACCCCCGTAGATAAGCAAGGAATCTGGAAGGTTTGGGTTTCAGTGTCCGAATAGTGGGGATTTAAATACTGGAGGCAGAGCAGGCATCTGAAGCAGGACTAAAGTGGGAATCCAGACTAACTGCCCCGGAAAGACTCACGGACAGACACGCCTGACTCCAGGTGCACACCCTTCTGCTTCACTTGTTGCCGCCTGGGCCACGACATTGCCCTGTTCTCGACACGGCAACATCTGTGGCCTGAAGGTCAATGGCTCAGCGTGGACCCACGGCCAGCAGCAGTCCCCGAAGAGAACTAAGCGCCCCCTGCCGCCGTGACCCCCAGAAGCAAAATGATGCTAACCCTACGGGCATGGGACACTCACCAGACCCCAGCGGCACAGGGGACAGAGCCTCGCTGCCCAGGTCCCAGGGTTCGCTTGCGAATCACCCTGTTTTATTAAAGGGAAGGAAAATCTTCCGAAGGGAAAGCAATCATTCATGCTCGTGTTTGTTTTTCAGGGGGAAAGCTCTCAGCTCCACAGAGCCATCCTGGCTTCCTCGTGATTTTATCACAAAGGAGGGCTGTTTTGGTCCCCCGTGAGGTACACACCGGGCATCGTTTTACTGGGTATCTATTCCGCTCCAAAGAGAATGAATCTCTTCCTCTCTGAAACAATACAAAGGTGGATAATTAGAGTGGAATCATTAATGGGTAATTTTAGAGGGGGTGAGCAGAGTTCATAACATCATTCTGAATGTATTTGCATTTAACTGAACTCCTTTTTTCTCTCTTCTGTGACTTTTTTGTTGTAACTGTAATTATTTTAATTGGGATTTTCCCTGATGAAAACAAAGAACAATGTCTGAGAGAATCAGCTTCTGGGGAGCCCACGGGTGCAGGTGGTGCCCCCTTTCCCGAGTCCATGCCTGAGCCCCTTGGGACCCTCAGCCTTTGGGGGCTTCTGCCCTCCGTCCTGCAGTAGGAAGGGGCACGTGGCTGTGTGCGCATGCACGCACATGTGTGTGTGTGTGTGTGTGTCCGTTCATTTATTCCCCTGATCCAAAGAACAGGGTAATGCACACACAAAAAAGGGGATCCATGAGCCAAGAGCTCTGGTTTTTCTTCTGATTCTCTACCCTTCACTGGGCGGTGACCTTAGGCACCTTCCCCTCTCTGTGCCTCTGTTTCCCCACTGTACAATGCCAGTGTCTCTCAAAGCCTCAGCTCAGCTGGGCAATGAATGTCCTGCCGGGTTCTCGGTGACTCCATCAGGGTTATGATATTGGTCCAGTGTGTCACAAGGCAGAGCACATCCTGTGTCCCTAACCTCCAAAAGCCACTTTCCAGAAGCTTCTACCATACATGGCACACAAAGAGGAGGATACTGGCAGGTCCTGCCCTCTGGGTACTTAACATCAAGACTTGAGGGAGCAGCAGAGGGACAGCCGGGCAAAGGCTAGTGGGTGACAGAAGGAAAAGGGACCCCTGTCCCCCATGACCTGTGCAGCCCGGAGCTCTGGGTCCTTAGACCCTGCTTGGACAGGAGCCTGTGCCCTGGTGAGTCCCCTCTCCAGGAGGCTCTAGACACTTTAGCCACTTACTTCCAACTCGGCAGTTCTCACCTCCTGCATTTCTAACCATGGTCTCCATGTTACTAAATTCATTTCCCTCGAGGCCTCAATCCCTGGGCTTCTGCCCCCAGCCCCAAGCTACTCATGGGCCCCTGATTTTTGGAAGTATCCTTCATTTGATGGATTTTATTCTGAGCTTTCCCTGCTGCCAACTGGCCCGCTCAGGTCTGGTCCTCTGGCAAACCTGCAAGTGTGGGGGCTCAAGGCGGGGTTCCCTCAGACCTGCCTGGGTGCCTCCCATGCTGCAAGGTGGTCCTGCCTCCCAGGACTTCCCAGGTCAGACATTTAAAGGGTTCTTTCCAAGGGGGAGTTGAGAGGTATACAGTAGGTGCTCACACAGCTCACACAGTGGTCTGTGGGAGAGGGGGCAGCAAGCCAGGTCCTGGGGACGCGACCAGAGAACAGGGAGCTGTGGTATGTATATGTACATGTCTCCACCAACCAGGATTGGGTCTGGGGTCCTGGATGTGCCAGAAGCAGCAAGCAGGGTGTGAGGTGCCTACTCAAGAGAAACGTTTCCTTCCCAACACGACAGAAGGCTGTGTCCCTTCCCCCAGCTCCCTGGGGGGAGCATGGGCCCAGCCTGCCTCTCCCTAAGGTCACCACAGGACCTTTGCTCACCGTGGCCAGTCCCTGGGAGGCAACAGTGACTTCACGGAATGAAAACCATGGTCTAAGCCACCCCGTGGCCATCCGCAGGGCCAGGTCGGCTGAGGACTCGGGCAAGAGTGGGGCCTAGTAACCCCTGTCTCTGGAAAGACTGGTCCAGACAGCCCACCCTCCCCAGCCCCCCTGCCCGCCTGCCCGGCCCAGCCCCGGCAGGGCAGCTGTCCCAGGAGCCAGGCCCTCCCGCCCCATCCCTGACCACAAACCTTTCCTCCCAGGAGTGCCGAGGGCTCAGGGGAGGAGGCTCCACCCTGAGATTTCATTGTTTTTACAGAAACGTTAGTTTCTGCCAAAAGGGAAAAATTAAAATGGGAATAGTCTCTTCTCCCCTCTGAGAATTGTTTTCATTAAAGCCTCTGGTCTGGCCTGGACGGCCACCAGTCCTGGGCCAGCAGAGCTCTTTCTCCTCCTTGGCAGAGCAAGCCCTCCCCCTCCCTTCTGGAAAGGCCTAGGGCCCCTCTGTTTGGATCAGAGACAAGGAAAGAGGAGGCAGAGTCAGGAGGACCCATGAGCAGGAGGGGGGAGAAAGAAGGGAGTGCCAGGCTGGGACCACCCCAGACCTCAGAAACCAACCCCCTCCCGCTGAGACCAGCCCCCACTGGACACCCACATTAGGGTTCCGGTTTTAAAAACCAGTCGGTGAGTTTCGATAGCTGCCGGGCCTCAATCATGCAGTGCCTCCCTCTTTCTGAAGTCTGTTCCCGCCTCCCTCTCCTTGGAGACGTCCCCCAGATCCCTGCTCCCGGCCTGCCACTGTGCTCACCATGAAACCCCGCGGAGCTGTGGGCGGTTTATATTCCCTTTCCGGTTTTCCTCTGACTCACACACTGGGGTGGGGAGAAGAAGCAGCTCTTGGAGGGGGGCCCTCCTCTGTCCCCTCCTTGGAAGATCTCGGGGTAACTGGGTCTGCTCTCCTGCTCCCGCACTAGTGGCAGGATTGTGGCACACCCGGCCAGGGCCCTGCCAGCCAGGCGCTCTGCCCATCCGTCCCGGGCAGGCGGCACCTTCAAGCTCTGCTCTCCTCCCCTTGGGAGGTCAGAAGAAGGGGTCGGGCAGGGCCCTGGGCCAACATAAGTTGAAATGATGGTGCCTCCTCACATAAGGAGATCCACCACCTCCCACCACCTCCAGAGAACCCCGAGGAAGAGTGAGAGAGGTTGGCATGGCTTTACGTGAGGGTGATGGAGAGGACACAGGACGGGAGATGCCCACAGTGGCCCGCCCACCTCCCGGCAGACTTTCGGTTTCTGGGCTCCCCGACTAACTTCCCAGCACAAGCACCTCTTCTCTGTCTTGGCCACGAGAGCCACGAGAGCCACAGAGCAGAAGCACAGGGGAGCTGACCCCTTCCCCCCACCAAAGCAGCCCGCAGTCAAAACCCAACAACCCTTGGTGGGGACCCACTCCAGTCCCCTCGCTCCAGGAGGAGATGTCCCTGGAACACACTGTCTCCCAAGGACCCCTCATCCCCCACTGCCCTGCTGAGGCTCCTGTGGACCACTTCCCGAGTAAACCATGCAGACTGAAGAGCTTCAGTCAAGGTCTCTTCAAAGGGTTCCAAAGTAAGATGAAGAAAGACAATGCCATAAGCACCCCTTTCTCTGCCCCCATTCATGCAAGCCGCACAAATAAGGGAACGGGTCTGTGGTCAGTGCACTCCAAGCCAACAGTGCGATGGGGCTGCCTAAGAACACTGATACGGTCTCCAGCTCCATTACTAAAGGTATTATCTCCTAAAGCAGGGAGGTGATCATAACCCACTGTCCATGACCCACTGGCCTATTACTTAGTTTGGGGGTGGGGGCAGGTGTTTGTGCAGAGACTAAACCATGTTCATGTGAACCAACCAGGAAAGGAAGGGACCTTGAACCCAAGCACCTTGAAAAATGGTTAGGACTGCAGAAGACAAACTCGGGGTGAAGCAGGAATTCTGCAGCACTGTGCTGCTCGCAAGAAAACAGACTCAGTCCGTGTGGCCCCCAGGACCAAAGTCAGATGAGCGGCTCCAGAAGTACAGGTTTTCAGTCTCACATACAAGAAAATATGGAAGCTGTCCTGACCGATTCACGACGACATCAGCTGTTGTTGAAAAGTACTGAACTCCCCATCCCTAGAGGCATTCAAATACTGGAAAACCAGTGTTCCAGGGGGTCCCACCAGCCAGTTTATAGCTCGGTACTGTGGATCACCTAATGGATTACTGCCTCTGTAAACTGATCTCTGATAATATTCACTGAACATTTACCCAGACTGGGAGGCCGAGCACGACACGCAGAAAGGAGGGCCAAGGGAGCAGTTCCTCTATTTTTTTTAAGTTTATTTATTTGAGAGAGAGAGAGAGAGAGAGAGAGAATGAACATGAGCAGTGGCAGAGGCAGAGGGAGAAGCAGACCCCCCACTGAGCAGGGAGCCTGATGCAGGGCTCGATCCCAGGACCCTGGGATCATGACCTGAGCCAGAGGCAGACGCGTAACGACTGAGCCCCCCAGGCGCCCCAGGCAGCCCCTGTTATGAGCAGACCACAGGACCGTCCCTCATAGAAGGCAGCTTACCCCCACGTCTATTACTCCTTAAGCTTGCTCTCTGGGGAATCTCAGCCCCCTCTCCGCCCCACCTCAGGAGTTCTCAGAAACCAGCTATTTGAACAGGAAAGCCTGGGAAGTAGCACGTCTCCTTTCATGGCGCTCTGGAGCTGGGTCAGATGTCTCCACGATGGAGCGCCCCTGCCAAGCTGGCGGGTCCCTGCCTCCTAACAGACGATATCTTACTGCTCACCGCTCCACCCGCCTGACCCAGCGAGCTGCCGGCTGTGCCCCTTGTCCCTCCAAGCTGCCCTCCTGCTCTCAGCCTTTCCCCCGCCGCACTCTCTGAGCAAAGCCGAGGGCCCATTTGCCGGCTCATGCAGGTAGTCAAGCGTCCTCCAGGACCCATGGCCCCTCCCCACACTGAGACCCCCAGGACATTCCTGCCCAGACACCTGGGACACCAGGAAAGGAAAGCCCAGCGCTCGGTGCTTCCTGCCCCCGGAAACGTGGGCGCTGCTGGGATCTGGGGTCTGGGCACTGGTGGCTCTCCGCTGTGCCGAGGGAGGGGCCTTGCTGGGAAGAGCTCCTGCTGCACCAGAGCCCACGGTGACCGGCTCACCTCCTCTGAGCTTGTCCTGATCACGACTCTCGGCTTCTTCAAAGAGAGAGAAGAGGGAGGGCGGAACAGAGGCCAGACCAAGGGGGAGCGGAAGTGTGGCCCCGCGCCCTGCCCTCTCCTGCCGGCCCCTCCCGCCCTCCTGATGTCCGGAGCTACTCCAACCCCTCGTTCCCACCTGCTCCCCAAGGGGCCACACGCCTCCCAGGAGCCCTCTCTGTCCACCCCCATTTCTTCCAGCACGTCACGTACCTGGAGGACCCGAGGAAGGCCAGCTGGTGGTCATACGGGCCTTGTCCTGTTAACGGCCCAGGGACCACTGTGGGACTTTGAAATGGGGCAAACGAGATCAAAGGGCATCCTGTCCAGCTCACCTTCGGGCGGTAACTTCCCCTTTGACTGTCTCAGAGCCGCGTTCTACAAGCTGCGCCAAACTCACGATAATGCAAACGACCTTGTCCACGGAAAGGTGAGCCGTGTTCCGTGGCCGCCTGTGGACAGTGGCCGGCTTTGTGTCTCTGTGAATGCGCCTCTGGGCTCCTCGCCGCCTGCAGGGGTCAGGCCCTTGGGACCCGCTGTACCGCCACACTGGTGTCGCCATAGTCGGGAGTTAAAGGAAATCTCAGGCACGTGCGTATTTCGTATCCGTGAGAGCCGCGAGCCTACCTCCTCGCGAAACTGCGCGTCAGCAAGCGTCGATCTGTCAGGGCTGGAAGGCCAAGCTCTGTGGACGAGGTCTGGAGAGCGGAGACCGCGAGAGGGTGTCTTTTCAGGGAGCGGCTGGCCGAGAAAGCAGGGAAAGGAACGTCTGTCCCTGTGCCCCCTGCCCCTCTCCCCGGCCAGCCCCTCGGGTCCTGCTCCCGACACCCCCTCTTCCTCGGTTGCTGAGTGACATTTGGGGCCTGGGTAGTATAGGGGGCTGAGTCCTATTTGGGACCAGGCCTGGGGCCTGTATGTGTCTGGGTGGGTGTCACAGAGAAATGGAGGATCCCAGCAGGACCACGGAGGAGCCGGGAAGGCTACTATTCTTGGTTATGGGAGGTCACTGGCCTCAGAGTCAGGGCAGGGTAGGGGGACTTAGCCTCCTCTTGCCCCCGCCGCAACAGAAATGTTCCGGCGGCGGCAGAAGCAGAGGCAGAGGGCGGGCGCTGGCGGGGGTGAGGCCTGCGACCCTCCGGCATCTTGGTGAGACCATCGGACAGTGCAGCCCGCTTCCCACAGCCCCTCGCTGGACTGAACGCAGAGTCCGTGCATCACCTCACCGCCCCACCCCTCCATGTACGTCCAAGAGAAGCGAAAACAGCGTGTTCGAGCAAAATCCTGTCGGCAAACGTCCACAGCAGCAGCTGGAGACAAAGCGAACGTCCATCTACAAGGAACCGAGGAACACGGGCTGTCCCTGCAGGAGTCCTACGTGGCCACAGAGGAGAACGAAGAAGTGACAGACGACCACGCAGACGGGCCTGGAAAACACGGCGCCAAAGGACGGAGGCCGGACACACGAGGCCACGGGCCGTGGGATTCCATCTACGTGAGATGTCGAGAACGGGCACAGCCACAGAGACAGAACGCTGATCACTGGTGGCCGGGGACTGGGGGCTGAGGGTAGGGACTAGGGCGGTGGGGGACGAGGGTGGGGACAGCCTACGGGTACAAGCCTTCTTTCTGGGGCGATGCTGGCCGTGCTGATGATTGCAGAAATGTGCGACTACCCGGGGCCTAACCAGACATTTATTCTTTCGCGCTCCTGGAGGCTGCAAGTCCAAGGTCCTGGCGAGGGCAGGGTGGCTCTCTTCAGAGGCCTCTGTCCCTGGTGTCCCGGTGCCGCCGTCTCGCCGCGTCCTCTGGGGTCTTTCCTATGAACACATGTGCCCCTGTGTCTCCCAGATTCCCCTTCTATAAGGACACCAGTCAGACGGCAGGAGACCCCCACCACCCCACCACCCCCAATCCCAGCCCAAGGACCTCGTTTTAGCGCGGTCTCCTCCTCCAGACCCCATGTCCAGTCACAGTCACAGCCTGAGGCCCTGGGGGCTGGGCCTTCCACATACGAATCTTGGGGAGGATATGATTCAGCCCATCATATGCAGTATGAATTGTTACCTCCATAAACCTGTTTCTTAAAGCATTCTTGCCCCCTTCCAGAGAGGGGATCCGACTGCCCCAGAGAGGCCACAATTTAACTTCCCCCCGTTTGTCTCGAGGCCAAATCAAAAGGCGACTCTCCAGCTGCCCCCCGCCTAAGAGGGCGGCCGGCCACCGGCCGAGTGTGATAGTTTGGAATCCAGCAGACCCGATTTCGACCCAGCTGGGCAGGTGCGCCGGGAGCCGAAGTGACTCCAGGAATCACAGGCCTCTGCAAGACGACAGGTGTCCCTCCCAGCGCCCGCAGACTCAAGCCCATGGACACGCACAAAACTCTGCAGACGGAAGCATGGGAGAAGCAGCCCCGGGCAGGGGGTGGGGACGTGTACCCAACCCCGGGCACCCTGCCCTGCACAAGCCAGAGCTGGAAGCTGGGGTGTGCTGGGCAGGGTCCATGGTCTCTCCTCTCCCCCCACCCTCTAGGGGCTCCACGGGGGCCACCGGAATGCAGGGTTCACTCCCCATCCAGAGAAAGCCCGCCCACCGGGCTGCTCCTCACGGCCCCTCCGCCACATGTGTGAGTTGGGGCCCCCTCTTCTTTTATCATGCCTCACTCTCCCTGGGGGCTCTGGGTCAGGCTCTGCACCCTCAGAGCCCTCCGCGGGGATTGACCCATGAAGGGAAGCCTGGGAATGGGGGGACCCTGGGAGCAGCAGCTGCTGCTGTTAGGTCAGCAAAGCCTCCCCCACCGAGAGCCCTCCTGAGACACGGCTCCAGCTCCGCTCCCTGCAATCTGGTCTCAGGGCCAAGGCTGGGGCGCAGAGCAGGCAGGACATGGCAGCTCTTTCCAGCTCCCCTGGCGGGCCCCATGGTGACCGCTGCTCAGGAAGGAGCCTCGGCCAGGTCCACGGGAGACCAGAGACGTGGCCCCTTTGCCGTGGCCGCTGGGCATCAGGGGACCGAGGACGCCCAGAGTGCCCACGGTCAGCACCCACCTGGTGCTGGAGAGGACCCTAGGCTTGGGGCTTCCAGAACGACAGCTGAGGGGCAGGGCAGGCAGGGGTCCAGGAGGCTGGTTTGAGGACCTGCAGTGGCCTGGATCGCTCAGCACCCCTACAAAGTCACCTCATTCATTTGCTCAGCCATTCAGTCGGCAAACTCTCCGGGGAATCAGCACAACCTGTGTTCCAACAAAACTTGATATAAATACAGATGGCAGTGAGCCAGGTCTGGCCCAGGGCTGATCTAAAAGGACAACTCCCATCATTCTCTAATCTCTCCCCTCCACTTGACCTGGCTTGGTGGCACTCATCACCATACGGGGACACGTATATCTGTCTGCTTCCTCTGCCCTCCCCGACTAGCAGGTCAGAGCCCCGAGCACAAGACCTCTGGCCCTTCTGCCCATCGCTGTGTCTCCAAATTCTACGAGGCACTTGGCGTATTAAAAGTAGATAAAAAGGGGGCGCCTGGCTGGCTCAGTCAGGAGGGCACGCAACTCTCAACCTCAAGGTTGTGAGTTCGAGCCCCATGTTGGGTGCAGAGATCACTTAAATAAATAAGACTTTTAAAAACTAGATTAAAGAGATCATAAGCTTAAAAACTTCATGACTGCAACACCAAATCATAGCTAGCATACTTACATAGTTATGCACGGTTGAACCATGTGTCATGTATGTTACATGTGTGCTGTGTATGTGACGTGTACGTGCAGGTATGTGCTGCTCATTTGCAAGGCTGATAAGGAAACAGAGCCAACGAGGCACAAAGAGATACTCTCAAGGTCACAGGGCCGGGAGGGGCACAGCTGGACGAACCCAGTTCCGGAGCCTGTATCTCAACCCCTTTCCTGTGAAATGAGGGTTTGGCTTAGACCAGGGTCTGCACACGTAGCCCCCACACATCGCTTCCCCCTCTCCAGCAGCAGATACCCTACTGGGTGATCCCTCTGTCCCCTGCAGAGTCTGCACCTCCCGGACCTCCAGCCTGGCCCTCTCGGCAGCCATTGGCAATGGGTCAGCGGGTACTGGACACCTCTCTCCCTGGCTGACCCAGAAAAGGCCAGCAGGGCCATCTGTCTCCCTCACTGCCCGCCTGGCCACCGGGGCAAGCACCTGACGGCGCCCTGGGCCCTTCTGGCTCGGCCCGAAGCCCCTGAAAAGCCGTGAAGACTTCAACTCAGGAGCAGAGAAGAGCACCAGCAGCCT
Organism: Mellivora capensis; assembly: GCA_004024625.1. Lineage (NCBI taxonomy): Eukaryota > Metazoa > Chordata > Mammalia > Carnivora > Mustelidae > Mellivora > Mellivora capensis. The sequence goes on along the minus strand of PISX010001734.1, from coordinate 18,604 downwards.
TTAAGGCAGATTTGACCCAGAAAAATGAAACTAAAGTTTTGATTTTAACAGTGATTTGCTACAAAGGGAGGTGAAGAAATATGAGAAGGTCTGGAGAGAAGATTGGTTTGTAGGGTGCCTGGGTGGCTCAGTCAGTGAAGCGTCTGCCTTGGGCTCAAGTCGTGATGTTAAGGTCCTGGGATCGAGTCCCTCATCGGGCTCCCTGATCAGCAGGGAGTCTGGTTCTCCCTTTCCCTCTGCCCCTCTCCCTGCTTGTGTGAGTGGGTGCTCTCTCCTTCTAATAAATTAATAAAGTCTTTAAAATTAAAAAAAAAAGATTGGTTTGTGCCTCCTGATGACTGTTCTCTTCATCTTCCTGTCTCTTCACCCATGAACCAGCCTATGGTCGCCGCCTGCGCTCATGAAGGTGACCTCAAGGTGCCCCTCCACGTGCTCAGAGCTAAGGGGAGGCCCTCACAGATGGCAGGAGGCCACCCACCCGCTCCACAGAGACCCATCTCTTCAGCCGTGTTCTCTAACGAGAGAGGAGGAGGCACAGGTAGGACGGGTGAGGTCTTCAGACCAGCTCCCGGAGGCTCCAGACTCCAACGAGAAGCTCCGGCCGAGCCTTATTTGGAAGGGAAACTCTCCAAGTCCTCGAGCCCCGTGCGTCAGCCAGCAGGAATGCTTGTGACATCTCATAACAAATACTAGCTCCTTACCTCCGTGAGCCTCTTAACAGGCTGTCACATAAGCTCATCTAACCTGCACCAACCTGCAAGCGGGCAGGTCTGATGTTTTGTCCATAAGGCTCTCAAAGGCCTGCCGGCCAGCCCAGGGCCCCCCTGGAAGGGAGGAGCTGGAGGGAGCACAGAATCCAGGCCCCCGGCTTCGACCCCAGTGCTGGTCAGGCCCTTCCTCCTCCTAGGCCAGGCCTCCTGCTTCTCCAATGCATAAACCAGAGCTAAGACAACATATCACTTTGCAAACGTGCACGGGGTCCCCGATCGATGCAAGAAACCAAACGGAGCGTAAGGCAGGAGATGGAGATGAGCAGGGCACAGCTCTGGAAGCTCCGGGTGAGAGGGGCCCTCCGGGAGAGCCAGGCTGGTCCCCCGTTACTACAGCCAATATAGCTTATCCCCGGCTGAACATAACTATTGTCATCACAACCTCACAGCTTCACACAGTGTGCGTTTATTATGCTCCATCTCTGTGGGTCACGAGTCCAGTGTGGCTCGGCTGGGTCCATGGCTTCCATCCCACATGAAAGCCGCCTGAGGTCAAGGCCGCAGGCTCATCTGAGGCTCAACTGGGGAAGGGTCTGCTTCAAGATTCCTGGGGTTTTGGGCAGAATCAAGGTGTTGGTGGCCTTTGGGACTGCGGTCCCACTGTTGGCCAGAGGTGACCTTCAATCCCTAGCCAGTAGCTGACCGGGTCTGCCTTCAGCTCCTTGCCACGTGAGCCACCCCAACACAGCCACTTGGCCGACACCGGCAAGAGAGAAAGTCTCCCGGTAAGATGTAAGACAGACGCCACAGTCTCATGTAACACAACCATGGAAATGACAGCCCGTCACCTTTGCTCTGTTCTATCCCTCAGAGGAAGCAAGGCACAGGCCCTGCCTCTACATAAGGCTGTGAACACCAGCAGGCAGGATTGTGCGAGTCAGCGCAGAGTCTGTCCACCATGTCTTCTGTGCCTTCCGTCCCTTTCCCAGCATCTCCAGAGACAGGTCACTCACGGTCTCACAAGGCAGCCTCCTCCACTCTGATGTCACCTGGTGATTCGAAAGTCCTTACTAGGGGGCGCCTGGAGGGCTCAGCTGGTTAAGTGTCCAACTTTTGATTTCAGTCAAGATCTCAAGGCTGCGAGTTCAAGTCCCATCTTGGACTCCACACTTGACATGGCTCCTGCTTAAAAAAAAAGTTCTTCCTAATATCAAACCCAAACCCACCCCCCTATAACTTGTGCTCATTGGCTAAGGCCCTGCGGTCCGGAATGACACAGAAAATGTCCACTCTGGTAGAAGCTGAGCTCCAGGTGGGCAGAAACCATCTGTACCCTCAGAGAGCAGGGTTGCCAGAGAGTTCCAGGCCCATCAGAGGGATTTAGTAAATACAGTAAATACATGCTAAGAAACTCGAGAACACAGATTACTTCAATAGAGCTTCTCAGGGGTTGACTGGCCGTGCCTGATGCAGAGTTCGCTAGCTCTGTGTGGGAGCTTATGCACCCATGGGTCTTGGAAGACAGACCATCAGCCTCTTCCTGGGGAGCCTTGGGAATGTGGCACTTAAAGAATCCAGTCCAATCCTGTCACTAAAAAAAATCATGACCTCTTCAAGGTCGCACAGCTGGTAAGCACGTGGTCCCTCATCTCCTCACATCCCTCTGCCTCTGTCTTTGGGCATGGAGGATGCCAAGCTGACCTGGACCCTGTGTCCTGGGAGATGGTACCCAAGGCTGCTTCTCCACTTTCTATGGGCTGTCCTGATGCCTGGCCAGGCAAACAAGAGGGGGCCCATCCCACCCCCTAGTCGGAAACGCTAGCAGCAGGCCTCAGCCGGCTGGAACGGGGACCCAGGAGGTGGTGTTGCTGGCTGTGGACCTGCTCTGCATTGCAGAACACAGCTTCTCACCCCAGGAAGGACCACATCCCACGGTGCTTGAAGGGGCACCAGGGCCTTCCCAGAACTGACAGCCAGATCCAAACTCCAAGCTCTGTTTGCTTCAGAGTGGTTCACGGGGGTCCCATGTCCCATGCCAGGTGCCCCAGGCTCTGAGCCATTGGGGCATCTGGCAAGTGTCGAATGGATGATTGAGTAGAAGGGACTCCAGAGCCTGCTGGAAAGCTCTGATGGGAGGCCCAGCCTGACCTCTGAAAAGACAGGCAGCAAGAATAGAGGGAGCGGTCCCAGGAGACATTCCCTGGGGCCTATGCCTCTGAGCCATTGGCTGGGACTGTATCTAAGGTTCTTCAGAAACAGAAACGCCAGGAGGAGAGGAGAGACAAGGCCATCTCCCACCTTGGACACTTTTTCATCACCCACATCACTGTGATCCCAGCCCCTTTGGCTCTGCTGCCTCCAAAGGGGCCCCTCCCATCAGTGGTCTCTCTTTCCCAGGCCCTCAGCTTCTCCTTCTGTAGCTGGTACGTGACAATGGCTCGATACGTATTACTAATTAAATTATTAGGATTTTTAATGTTCCCTTCTTCTCCATATACTAACATCCCAAAGGTTCTAACATCTAAAAAATGTTAAAACTTCCCGAAATTTTTCATGGGGTGGGCTAGAGGTGACTTCTATTTTTGCCTTTGGATTTTTAAATTTCCGACTGCTCTACCATAAGTATGTCCTAAAAATGATTAAAAGTTATAACAGCTGACATTTACTGAGCAGGCACACTGCCGCTCGCTTCCCACACCTCACCTCAGTCCATCCCCAGGCTGCCCACGCCTGAAGGGTTTCCCTGGGGCTTCGGAAACCAGAACAGTCTCGGGAAACCAGGAGGGCTTCTCCTCCTCCCACACACGGGGCACGATCATGGTCCCCATTCTACAGATCAGAAAACTGAGGCCACTCCCTCCTCGGGTTCTGGCAGCCTTTTCCTCGCAGCCTCTGAACATCTCTGCGAGAGTGCATCCGGGCCCCAGGGGCTCCAGGGGTGGCCACCAGCCCTCCCCCACTCCCAGCACTGCATGCACTAATGTGAGGTCGATAGGCCAAGGACAGCCTGCAGGTGGGCAAGTCCGCCGGACCCCAGACTCTGCACAGACTCCCTCGGCAAGGATGGACAGAGGCTTTGAAGAGGGAGGAGAACCACCTCTGTCCCCAGGCAGAGCCACCAGGCAATTGGTAATGGGCTCCCGGGATGAGCACTGGGCAGTGGTGTCAAGCAACCTGGGACAAGTGCCCCCTACCCACATTGGGCTCTGTTTCCTCCTCTGAAGAGTGAGGGTTTGGAAACATGTCTCCCTCTGAGGTCCTCTGTGACTGACATTCCATGACCATGGCCTCCTTGTGGAAGTGAGGTGGCCTCTGTCCCTTTTCGGGGTGGGCTTCCCAATGCATGAATGCAAACCCACAGTTGCCACCCTCAGCTGGGCCCCGACTACGTTCTCCCCGAGGTTCCCATGGAAGGTTTCTGTTGGGCATATCAGCTTGTATTTATTTTTTAAATATTTTACTTATTTATTTGACAGAGATCACAAGTAGGCAGAGAAGCAGGCAGAGAGAGAGGAGGAAGCAGTCTCCCCGCTGAGCAGAGAGCCCGATGTGGGGCTCGATCCCAGGACCCTGGGATCATGACCTGAGCCGAAGGCAGAGGCTTTAACCCACTGAGCCACCCAGGCGCCCCGAGCATGTCAGCTTTTAAAAGGAAACATTTTGTTAAAGTACAATATGCACAAAGAAAAGCAAGATACTATGTATCTAGCTCCATGAATTGTCCCAAATCGAGCCCACCCACGTGATCAACTCCTGGGTAGAGAAGGGAACATTGCCCACTTGGCAGAGGTCCCCTCCCGCCCCTTTCCGTCACCAACCCCCCGGCTAGACAACCACGATCTTGACTTCCATCCCAGAGCCCCCTCTCCGCCTGAATGGGAGTTAGTGCACGAGCTGGCACGTCTGCCCCCCACCAACATGGTGTGCGCGAGATTCCCTGCCGGCTCGGGGCGCTGCTGCCGTTCACCCTCATTACCCATCTAGCCTCCCATCGCGGGAAGGAGCCACACCGATCCAGCCCCTGCTGGGTGTTGGGCTGGTTTTCGGGTTTGGGCGATCGTGAGCAGAGCAGTCGTGAACGGTCTCGTAGTAAACACGTTTCCTTGGGGCACACACCCACCAACAGAATTTACTGGGTCGTAAGGCAGGTGCGCATTCGGGCTCAGGGGACATTTGCCGGTTTTTGAAAGTGGTTGTACCCATTTGCCGCCCGCACCGGTGGGAGAAGTTTCCGTCGGCCCCTCTTCACCAGTATTCAGGGGATCCGCCTTTCTCAGGGTAGTGAGCCGCTCTGCTTTCTGTGTAATGGTGTCTCGATGCGATTTTAATTTGTATTTCCGGGATGATTCGTGAAGGGGAGCACCTTTTCATATGCTTGTCATTCGCCTTTTTTTTTTCCACATTGATTTGTAGAAGTTCTTTACATATTCCGGCCACTAAATATGGCTATAGATATGCTCATGGAAACAGACACAGAGATGCCTGGACATCAAGACTACGAATGTCCTCTCAGAGTCTGCCGAGGTGATGTTTCTCCTTTATTCCGTTAACGCAATGAGCTACACTGATGGAATTTCACCGACTCTCCGTTCAGGGGATAAACCCAGCGTGATGGCGATGTGTCCGTCTCGCAGTGGTGGGGCTGACCTGCCGCTGTTCGGTGGAAGGCTCCTGGACTCACGCTCGCAAGGAAGGTCAGCCTGTAGCCCTCTTTTCCGGACGCGTCCCCGTAAGGGCTGGCCATCGAGGCTGGACCTCGTCAGCAAGTGTATGTGTGTCTCTCTGGTCTCTGCCAGAGTTAATAGGAAGTTGGTTTGGGGGGCACGTTAGTGGCTGATTTGGGGAAAGGCCCGCACAGCGAGGCCTGGGGGCTCTTGTCCGGGGTCCTGAGTCTGAGGCCTTGTCTGCCTTCTAAGCATGGGGAAGGGGCACTGAGGGGTGGGGGTGGGGGTCTCACCTGATAATCGCCTGTGAAATTGGGCTGCAGCTAGGGGAACCCTCTCTGGTTCCAGTTCTGCTGTCCTCCCTGCCTGTCTCTCCAACTCCCTCTCCGCTTCCCTTTCTCTAATCTCCCTCCCCCACCTCCCCCTCTATCTGCGGGGACTACCGGAGAGTCTCCCCAACATGGTGGGGGGGTGAGTGTGGTTGTGTGCAGGTGCGTGTGGGTAGATAGGTGTGTGTGGATGTAGGAGGGGCAGGGGGTGCATGTGGATAGGGGTCTGTGGGTGTGTGGTTGTGGATATGGGGGTGGTATAAGGGTATGAGGTGTGGGGCGGGGGGAATATGATTGTAGGGGATATGGGGATGTGGGAGAGTGTGGGGTAAGGGTAGGGGTGGGTGCATGTGTGAGTATGGTGTGGGGAGGGGTGGGGTGAGTGTGGGTGTAGGGGTGGAGGGTAGGGGTAGGTGTAGGACATGTGGGTGTAGGGGATTGGGGGAATGGTGTGGCGGGTGGAGGGATGGCGGAGTGAGGGGGCAGGGAGTGTGTGTATGGATGGGGGGTGGTGTGCAGGGGTGTGCGCGTGGCCGGTGGCAGGGCCCACAGCTGGGAGGAGCTGGGAGCTGCTTCCCCAGCCCCGGTCACTCACGTGCTGTGGCTGCTGCAGGACTCAGGCCTGAGCCTCTCCTGCCCCCCACACCCCCGCCCCACGCCGCTGCCTATGTCTCTGCCCCCTCCTTGTTCTGACTGTGCTGGGAGCAGGCAGCCTGCAGTGGCCCATAGTGTTTGCTAGAACACTTCTGGGAGAGCCATGAAAAATTCATGAGGGCCAAGTGAGGGTGTGTGCTGCAGGGTAAAGGCTGGGCGGGCAGCAGCAAGGCAGGGAGCTGGGAGGGGCAGCCCAGCCCCAACCCTGGCCATGGGAGAGGGGTGCCTCTGCACCATGCGCTCACCGAGGGAGGAGGAGGGGCGTCCTGTCCCTGTCCCAGGTAAGTGTTCCATTTGCTCAGACACAAGATCTAAATCATGCATGGCCCTGGCCAGGCGTTGACTGGCTATCCTGAGGGGTTTGCCCAGGCACCCTACTGCCCGGGGGGGGGGGGGGCGGCAGGGGGAGTCCCTTAAGCCACGGGAAGGTTAGCAGGCCAATGTGTGCAGCCATCCAAACCCCTGAGTGTGTCAGATGAAAACGCAGCCTTGCTGTCTCTAGGATGTCCCCAGGGGAGAAGCGAAATAAGTGGGTGGGTGGCTGCTCTGGGAGTCAGGAGTCTACAAAAGGGCACATGTTCCAGAACCTTCCATGCTGACTTTCAGTGAGCATGACAACTGACAATCCCGACGGAATCGTCCTCCCCCCATCCCAACCCCCACCCCTGCTACGGCACCTCAGAGCCTCACCCGGCTCCCAGCCAGCCCTGCCAATGAGCCGAACCCACAGCCCACAGCCAGACTCCGGAGGCTGGGGAGGACGAGCGATCTGGCAGGAGGAGCCTGCTCCTGCTGGGCAAGGGCCCAACTTCCTCTCCTGCTGGCGGCCAGTCTGAGCCACCAGCCCCAAATGCACCAGAAGCAGGAGGGAACCTCAGCCCATGGGAAGCGGGAGGTGGCCCCAAGCTGGCCCAGAACTGCAGGCAGCCAGAGGTCCGGCCTGGGCTCTGCAGCTAACTCACTTGCTACTCTCAAGCACACCCCCTCCCCTCTAGAACCCATGGCCCTCTCTAGGAAGGGACAGAATCGCTCCAGGTGACATGGGCCATTGCTTCCCGCCCCAATAGTCCATGACTCCCTGGGCTCTGGGATCAGTGACACAGACTCGTGGCGCTGGGGACCCCTGACACCGCAGGGTGGGCTGGGACATTGCCCATGGGCACCAGGACCCCTGCAGTCCCAGCAAAGGGGCGCCACGGGCTTTCAGCAGCAGTTGTGTTCATGATTATTGTTAATTGCAATAACGAAAAGAATAGTAATCATCCTAATCATAGCCTAGCTGAGTGGGACGGTGGCTGCCTTAAGGAATCATTAACACTGAAGAGAGGAATATTCTTAGAAACAAGAGGAGCTCCCCAGGCTCCAGACTGCAGGGGAAGGGATGGGGAGGAAATGAACTTTGCACCCTGGGTGGTAATCGGTGGCCCTGGGTTGGCACCTATGCAGGGAGGCCCTAGTAAGGGCACCATAAATAGGAGGGCTTCCCTTCTGGGCTTGGGAGCCAGGGTCCCGCCCCAGCCCATGTTCTCATTAATAGAAGTCACTATCAGATGTCATTAATAGGAGCCCCAAGACGGGCTGCCCTCCTGCACCGGGGCGCTGATTTCAAGAGAGATACTAACAAATCAGAGCTCGCCCTCCTCCGTGGTGGCAAGGAAGAGGGAGGGAAGCACAGGGAAGAAGAGAGGTTCAGGGCCCTGACTCACGAAGCTTTGGTTGCTGGAAAGGGAGCCGTAGCTTCCCCAGGGGAGCAGGTTGGTTCGTGGTGCCTCGCAGGACCCACTGGTGGAGATCATGGCGGTGGGGGGGGGGGCTCGGCAGGGTGCGGAGGGGGCTAGCCAGGACCAGACGTCTCTGCGTGAGGCTCTGTCCTCTGCCTGCTGGCTGCATCCTGCTTCCAGCTACCCGGCCACCCGGCAGGAGGCACTTGCCTTCATCAGCTCTGCCCCAAAGCCTAGTGTAACCCAATGGCAATTTCCTGACATCGGTCTGAACGCCCAAGAGAGGAAAGCAGGTGGGCGCCGTCTGAGGCCAGCTCATCCCTCACCCAGGCACCAGGGGCACATCTCACCCAATCAACATGGGGCAGGTGAGGGGGCCAGTGGTTCCCTCACCCTCAACGGTGTCTGGTCCTGATGGCATCCTACAGGGCGTGGAAGGAAAAGTGTGGCCCAAGGAGCAGAGCGAAGACTCACAGGGGCCCTGGACAGCGTTCAGAAAGCTGAGGATGGCCCAGTAAGAATAAGGAGATGAGTTCTGTGGCCACGGGTCCCTTGGGAGAAGCAGGGGGGTCAAGGTGATCCTGGAGCCAAGGGCAATATCATGATGTCAGGAGTCACCAGGTGAGCTGACTGTCCCAGAAGGACTGGCTGGGCAAGCCATGAGTTCTATGGTGCTGCAAATAATCACGGGGACTCAGGGGACAGTGCGGGGGGGGGGGGGGGGGGGGGGGGGGGGGGGGGGGGGGGGGGGGGGGGGGGGGGGGGGGGGGGGGGGGGGGGGGGGGGGGGGGGGG
>PISX010001733.1:171823-184139 GCA_004024625.1 Mellivora capensis | reverse complement strand
AATCAATGTGATTCACTACATAAATAAAAGGACAAGAACCGTATGATCCTCTCAACAGATGCAGAAAAGGCACTGATAAAGTACAGCATTCTTTCTTGATTAACACTCTTCGCAGTGTAGGGAGAGAAAGAACATACCTCAGTATTATAAAAGCCTTATATGAAAAGCCAACAGTGAATACCATTCTCAATAGGGAAAAACTGAGAACTTTTCCCCTAAGGTCAGGAACATGAAAGGGATGTCCATTATCACCACCACTGTTCAACATAGTACTAGAAGTTCTAGCCTCAGCACTCAGACAGAAAAAAAAATAAAAGGCATCCAAATCAGCAAAGAAGTCAAACTCTCACTCTTTGCAGATGACATGATACTCTATGTGGAAAACTCAAAAAACTCCACCCCAAAATTGCTAGAACTCATACAGGAATTCAGCAAAGTGGCAGGGAAACAAAGACAAAAATAAACTATTGGGACTTCAAGATAAAAAGCTTTTGCACAACAAAGGAAACCGTCAACAAAACCAAAAGACAACAGACAGAATGGGAGAAGATATTTGCAAATGATATATCAGATGAAGGGCTAGTATTCAAATATAAAGAATTTATCAAACACCCCCCAAAACAATCCAATCATGAAATGGGAAGATGATATGAACAGATATTTCTCCAAAGAAGACATACAAATGGCCAAGAGACATATGAAAAAATGCACCATATCATTTGGCATCAGGGAAATCCAAATCAAAACCACAACGAGATACCACTTCACACCAGTCAGAATGGCTAAAATTCACAGGTCAGGAAATGACAGATGTTGACAAGGATGCAGAGAAAGGGGAACCCTCCTACACTGTTGGTGGGAATGCAAGCTCGTGCAGTCACACTGGAAAACAGTATGGAGTTTCCTCTAAAAGTTGAAAATAGTGCTACCCTATGACCCAGCAATTGCACTACTTGGTATTTACTCCAAAGATACAAATGTAGTGATTCAAAAGGCCACCTGCACCCCAACATTTATACCAGCAATGTCCACAATAGCTAAACTATGCTAAGAGCCCAGATGTCCACCCACAGATAAATGGATAAAGAAGATACGGTATATGCGCGCGCGTGCGCGCGCACACACACACACACACACACATACACATATGAAATCTTGACATTTGCAAAGATGTGAATGGAACTAGAGTGTATTATGCTAAGCATAATAAGCCAGAGAAAGACAATTATATTATCTCACCAATACTGGAATTTAATAGAATTTAAGAAACAAAACAGAGGAACAGAGGATCAGAGTGGAAAAGAAGAAAAAAGAACAATAAGATGAGACCAGAGAGGGAGACAAACCATGAGAGACTCTTTTTTTTTTTTTTAAAGATTTTATTTATTTATTTGACAGACAGAGATCACAAGTAGGCAGAGAAGCAGGCAGAGAGAGCCAGAGGAGGAAGCAGGCTCCCCGTCGAGCAGAGAGCCTAATGCGGGGCTCGGTCCCAGGACCCCGGGACCATGACCCGAGCCGAAGGCAGAGATTTTAACCCACTGAGCCATCCAGGCGCCCCTCTGACATACATATTTATATGTTCCTAGAAATATGTGAAAAATTATAAAAAATAAACAAATTCATAATTTCATTGCTTAAATAATTATTGACCCAAAATGCACATAATTCCGAAATCCAAAAAAGGTGTTTTTTTTTTTTTAAAAAAAGGAAACTTTAAAATTAAGTTTGGCATAATTTGATTTAGCAAAATGTAACCTCCACTGACATGAAATTATAAACTTTATGTATCCTACTTAATGTGAATAGTCATGTTTCACTGCAGAAATACATGTTTGATTATAGAGTACTTCTCCAGATGTTATGAAAACATAGATTTATGTTCTAAAATCTAAAAAATTTGGAATTCAGGAGTACATATTGGCCCAATGTTTTAATATATGGAATATGGACCTGTATTAACATTTTGAAAATTTTCTACTAGTCCTTTACTTTAAGCACGTGTGAAAATTTATATGTGTGTGTGTAGACACAAATAACTGGGATAATATATCATTTTCTTTCTGTCTTTTTACTGTAGTTGACATACACTGTTACACTACTTTCAGGTACACAACATAAAGATTCAACACATTTACACTTTATGCTATGCTCAATGTATCAATATTTCAATATTACTGAATATTCTTTGAAAAATACAGCTGTTAATAGTCACAAAGCATTTCACAGTACCAGTATGAGAGCTTAATAAAGTATTACCTTATTGGACATTTAGGCCACTCACATATTATAAATAATACTGTAACAAACATCTCTACTCATACATTTTATGGATGTGTAATATTTTATTACATAATATTTAAAATTTGTAGTGTCTGATAAAAAATTAGAGCAAGTCTTCTTCCAATAAGCCAGTGATCATTTACTGATGAATATTTCCTTTTCCTACTGATGTGATAAGCCACCACTGCCATTCATTATTATTAGTAATAAACAAAAAACAAATATTAAATCAATCTATCCTATTGAGCCTATTGTATTTCATTTTAGTCAAAGAAAATGGTATGCCAGATTTCACCATTTATTATAAACATATCAAACTTCAAAGAGATATCAAATTAAAAAGAGAAAAATGTGGAAAATGGCACATGAAGGGAAAAGAAATCTGACAATCAATAGTTGTTGATAGTATAGAAAAAAAAAGAGGGTAAGAAATTTTTTTTTAAGAATATAATTCCCAGAGCTGGAAAAAAAAAACAATAATGTTAATTTAAAGAGCTTCCTATGTACTAACTAGAGTCACTGAAAAAACCCACATCTATATACAATGCTGAAAATTTCCAGAGATCCAGGGGAACAAAAGCTTTCTTTTTGAAGATTTTATTAATTCATTTGAGAGAGAGCACAAATGGGGGGAACAGCAGAGGGAGAAGGAGAAGCGGGCTCCCTGGGGGGCTTGATCTCAGGACCCCGGGATCATCACCTGAGTCGAAGGCAGATGCTTTACTGACGAGCCACCTAGGTATCCCTGAAAATGAAAGCTCTGAAAGGGAGAACACGTCACCCATAAAAGGAAAAGAAAAAAAAGAGAGAGACTGATGTTATATTTTGCATTAATAACACTAGATACCAGAAGACAATGGAACAACCCCTTAAAAGTTCTAAGAGAAAATGATTTATAACTTGGATTTGTAATTGTTAATAGTGAGGGAAACATTAACTAACTCATTCAGTCATTATTTATTGAGGGGCTATTATGTACGAGGCATGATTTTATATCACAAGGATGTAGCAGTGAACAAAACTACATAAATCTCTGCTGTATAGCATTTTTATTGGGGAAATAGAATAAATAAATAAAATATATAGCATGTTAGCATGTGTTAAGTACATTAAGGGAAAAAGTACTGAAGAAGGATTGATAATACACAGGATTTGCAATTTAAAATACAACGGTCAAGGAAGGCCTCTTTGAGAAGAGAATATGTGAGTAAAGATCTGAAGGAGACATTAAGTCATATGGATAACTGATGAAATAAGTCACAGGCCAGGGGAATATTTTTTAGTTCTATAAAAGTTCAGAAGTTTCTGCAATTCCCTCTTTCTGAGAAATTTACTTAAGAATGTACTCCAGCAAACTAAAGATGAAAATCAAGAAAAAAATAATGGTTAATATAAATACAATGGTCTAATGAAGAAAAAAAATCCGAGGATTAAAACTGCCGTAGGCTTGGCCTAGAATCTTAATGTGGACTCTTACAAGAGTATCTTTAAGAAGAAGAATGGAATAGATTCTAAGGAACAGATACAATGAGTGGAAGATAAATGGAAGCCACATCTTTTTTCCGCCCCCTCAATTAAGGGGAAAATAAAAAAAGACAACTGGAAACTCCAGGAAAAGCACCCTCCACCTCCAGAGTTACAGTTGTACTATGAAGCAATTAATGAAAAAGAAAATTCATTTAACTTAGTTTTTTAAGAATAATCTCCTTTGGATAGCCTAGCATCCACTGAAAAAGAAACATAATCCTATGCTATATACCATATTTAAAATAATATATAATCTATTTATTCATTTTCAACTGTCAGAAAAGAATTATGAGCAAAATACATCTTTCCCAACTTATTTGAAATATATGTGGTTTTAATGTTTGTTGAAAGTTAAGGTACACCTACCTATTTTTTTCTCATAGAAACCATGATATAAGTGATGGCTAAGTTGACCCCTGGTCAGCCAATGAAATTTGAGCATTTCATTAAAAAGTTATATCAACACCTGCATAATACATTTCTTGTATTAAATCCCTGTTTGAAATTCCTAGCATGACTTCCTTTATCCTGATTGATATCATTCACCCCTACTGACACAGCTGGTAACAATCTCTTCTGCCTCTGAAGAAACAAACAATACTTTTGAGATGTTCATCATATGAGAGATAAGGAAGAAAAGAAACTTTTATTGAGGGCCTAATATGAACAGACCTTTAAGTACTTTATTGCATTAAATACTTACAGGTCTATTTAAGTATCATTTCCATTTTACAGTCCCTTGTTAATTATCCCTCCCTACAATGTTTTCAGAAGTCCTTATATTTAGGGACACCTGGGTGGCTCAGTTGGTTAAGCATCTGCCTTCAGCTCAGGTCCTGATCCCAGGGTCCTGGGATCAAGTTCTGCATTGGGGTCCCTGTTCTCCCTCTCCCTCCTGTTCCCCCTGCTTGTGCATGCTCTTTCTGATAAATAAGTAAAATCTTAAAAAAAAAAAAGTCTTTATATTTAAATAGAACTGAAGCAGGATCAATATTCCAGAAATGAGTATAATATAAGCTGTATTACTTCATGAAACACTGATCAAAAATGAAATAATAATCAAAATTATGCTGAAAACAGAGAGCACCACTTATAAAGAAGGTAGGTTGGATGAATGACTTGATGTTTAAGCATTTCTTTTTTTTTTTTTTTTTTGATGTTTAAGCATTTCAACAGCCATCATCAAATTTGCTTCCCCCAAAACTAGACCTATGGTAAAGTTCAACAATCAAAACTCAAGAAGAGATAGTTACAATATTGGCATTCCATAAAACATAATATATAATAGATTTAGGCAAAAGCTTCAATCATTCAAGGTAAGTAAAAATTAAAATATGAAAATAAAAGCAGTTAACACATAGTGATCATTTACTATGGGCCAAATACTAAGTCAAAGCATGCTGCATGCATTATGGCATTTAATCCTCAAAACAACCCTATAAAATAGGTACCATTATTATTCCCATTTTAGTAGTAACTAAAATTCATTTGCTTGTGTAAGTTCTCATAGCTGCTGAGTGTCAAAGAACTGCTTTATTCCATAGTTACTACTCTTAGCTACTACTGATGTACTTACTTTTTAAAATAATTATTAAACATTTGAACACATTAAAAAAAAAAACACATTAAAATGGGCTCAACTGCAACAGGCATTACTGATTCCCTACCCAACAGCCACTTCTTACCTGCCCACAGAATTTTATGATCATCCAAGCAGCCAGGTCCTTCAAAGAAAGAAGCCACACCTGACAAGTGGTAGCTTAGGCATGTATAAGTGACCCAACTGTGGCCAAAGCTACAAAAAGGCTATTCATTGGAGGGAGTGGGGGGTGGGGGAGGGGTTCTGAGAAGGTTGCTATTCTTTGCAAATGCAATATAAGCAGATATAACTCCATTTTCTCACCTGTGACATCTGCCACTTGTGGCAGGTACCATGGGATCACAAGGATCCAGCCTAAAAGGACAGATCATTCTGGGGTATCAGAGAACTTGAATTTTTGATGATGGTATCCATCTACTCAGTTAACTAACTCTTACCTCTAGACTGTTTTTATTGTATGAGATGATGAACATCCGTACTGTTTAACCCACATACAGCTTGATTTTGTTACTCTGAAGTTAAAGCATCTGAAGTGAAAGAGTCATTAAAACCAGAAGTCTGTTCTGCAATTATGAAATAATGCTTTCTTACTCACATTCTGAACTGCTAAATCACTCAGAAATTGATACCTCATCTTTTTCTTCATTTACAAATACACATGAAAAAGGTAAAGAAGAAAGTACCTACATAATACCCAATTATATGTCTTCCACAGTTTTAACAAATACTCTATATAAATTTTGTGCAAAAGTTTCCATTTATCACTTAAAACTACACCTGTGTATGGGATGCCTGGGTGGCTTAGTCGGTTAAGCACTGCCTTCGGCTCAGGTGGTGATCCCAGGGTTCTGGCATTGAGTCCCGCATGGGGTTCCTTGCTCAGCGGGGAACCTACTTCTCCCTGTGTCTGCTACTCCCTCTCTCTTTCTGACAAATAAATAAATAAAATCTTTTAAAAAACAAAACAAACAAAAAACTAAACTAAAACTTTAAACATTTGTGCTTGTTTTTAATAACCATGGTGGTTACAGAAGCTAATATCCATAATAAATTCAATCTTCTATCTATATTTCCAATTTACAAAGTACTTCTTTAACTTACAAAATATTGGATGTTAAATATTAAATAGTAATGTATAAATGTCCTTAAACTGTAACTCACAGGAGAGTGGGTATTAGGTAGTTCAACATTAAAAGTCTATACTACTCTGGGGTAAGCCATTTAATGGTGCTACAAAGGAAACAATATGGCATCAAGTAAACTGTGTGTACTTATAAATTAGGAGCTCAACAGCTTCTTGTTAAATGGATTTAAAATTTGTATCTTTCCCACTGAAGAGGGAAAAAAATACTCAAGATTAGAAAAAGTTATATACATGACTTAGCAAATAAAGTAGGCAACAAGTTTTACACCAGGAGAAAGCAGTCACAAAAATCAAAGTAAAACACTATTTAGAGTTAATTTTAGGCTTTTAAAGACTAAGGGTATAGTAATGAGATACCAGGCACACAGAAGAAATACAGAAGTATACGGGGACAAAAACATCAACAAAGATGAAGGGAATAAAAATCTATTCATTTGGGGAAAATGCAAGTGGACTGCAAATTAGAGCCTTGGCCCCTGAATTAAGAATTCTCATTAGTGCCTTAGAAAGAACGAACTGAAGGCTGACATCAGAATCTGATGATTTAATACTTATGGTCTATACTGTAAAATGAATGTACTAAAAATCCAGTCGAGATTTAGTGATTCTTTACTAATTCTTTAGCGTTCACTGTGAAGTCCCAAGTCAGATTTCCCCAAATTTCAACTAATAGCTATAGCCAAAATTTTGGGGACTAGCAAAACTGAGGAAGAACATGATACAGTACTGTCTTAAAATAGATAAAACAAAAATGTACTACATGCAAACATACATCAGATGAAATGGAGCTGGAGCTCTTTCTTAGCAAAATACCTTTTCTCACTCCTTATGCTCTTTCCCCACCTCACTTATTCTTTGTAAACTCAAATGTCCTTGTCTTCTGGAAGGACCACACTAACCTCTTCCTCACCACTCCCAAGTTACTACTGTAAATTCTTCCAACTAATCTTTTTTCTTCCTACTAATCTTCAAAGCATATAGGATTTATCAAAATAGGTCAAAATTTTGTCTAATTCTGGAGCACCCTGCTCAGTGGGGAGTCTGCTTCTCCCTCCCCCACAGCCCCCCCCACCCCGCTTGGGCTCTCTCTCAAATAAATAAAATCTTTAAAAAAAATTTTGGGGGGTCTAGTTCTACACTTGATAGTTGATGCCCACATGATTGAAAAGGTGTCTCCTCTCAGCACCTGTCAGAGTGTGTGCCTCACATACCTGAGTGAACTCAATTATCCTGAGAGGTAAGCAGGGCAAATGGGAACATGATTCGAAGAGGTGAAATGAGGTTGAAATTAGGATTTGAAATCATGACTTCTAACTTCAAGTGTCAATACTAACACAATAATACTGCCTTATGTTTGAAGTAAATATAGCAATTTTCAAAATTTAAATATCTTTTATCTGTTCCCAAAGTAAAATCATTCCATGGTTCAAAATGTGAATAGCACAGAAGAGTACAAAGTGAAAAGGCAGGCAACCTGCCATCCACACCCTACCCTTAGTGGCTCAGTTCCCATCACTGGAAGCAACAAGTTATCAATTTCTTGTATATCTAAATGAAAGACATTAAATGATTAATTTATAGTATTTGTTACCTTATCATCTCCCAGTAACCTTCAATTAATCTCCTAAACTGATGTTTCAAGTTACAGTCACTGTTCAAATATAATGCATGCTTTAATAAATTTGATAAATATGACAGGACATTCTGTAAACAGCTAAGATGATACATGACAAATACAAAACCAGTATCACTATTTTCTGTGCAATATTATGACTCTCGGGGACTAATAAACTTATCTTAGGAATTAATTAATAAGACAAAATTGTAAAATTAATCCCCTAAACTGTCCCTTAAAGGTTTTGAGATAACCACTGATATTGAAAAGTATATACTAATGAAAGGGCTAAAGGTACTGTGAACAGCTTCTGCTTGAGTTTGTATGAAAAAGCAACAGCACTTCCCACTGCTGCTTCATCTCTATACAAAAACCCTCCAACAGTTTTAATTATCACCTAAAAATCACAAATCTCTCTGTACATTTACTTTTTATCCTCTGTCCAAACCCACATCTCAGTCTTAATAACATCTCCATTTGTTAGACATCCCACCAGCAACTAAGTGAACTAGTTTGAAAAGTGAGCTCATCATTATCCTACTCTAAAATGATGCCCTTTTTCCCAACTTGAGTTATCAACATCAGAATCATACAAGTACTAGATAAAGTAGTCCTGGCTTGCAAGCTCGGTATGAGCCAGAGTGTGATGCAGCTACAAACCAAACCAAACCTAACCTAACCTAACCCAGCCAATTCAATCTTAGATGCATTAAAAGAAGAAAACTGAAAACATGGTAGCTAAACAGTACTATATTGGAAGGATGGCATCTGTACCATTATTATTCATAATTTACTTCTAAATTTGTTATACATAGGGACACCTGGGTGGCTCAGTTGGTTAAGCAGCTGCCTTCGGCTCAGGTCATGATCCCAGCTTCCTGGGATCGAGTCCCACATCGGGCTCCTTGCTCGGCAGGGAGCCTGCTTCTCCCTCTGCCTTTGCCTGCCACTCTGTCTGCCTGTGCTCGCTCGCTCTCTCTCTCTCCCTCTCTCTCTGACAAATAAATAAACAAAATCTTTAAAAAAAAATAAATTTGTTATACATAACTTAGATCTAAAAGGGATTTGAGACAGCATCTAAAAGAGGCCCCCAACAAATTATAGTATTAAAAGGAATATCCAACATCATTAATTCTGTTCTGTGAAACAGCTCAGTTTGCCTAAAACATTCAGATAGATGATAAAGTATATAGTTAGTTCTATTATGTTATCAAAACTAAAATGAGCAAGGAAAATATCATTTAATGAAAACGACTTTAGCTGACTCATGACAGTCACTTCTCATAAATAATGGTAACATTAGTTAGAATACTTGAATTTTATCAAATTATAAAATAAGCCCAAATGTAATGACAGTTTACTACAGAAATTACTCTTTTGAGATTGAGCCCCTCTTTGGGCTCTGTGCTGGGCATGGAGCCTGCTTTTAAGATTCTCCCTCTACCCTTCCCCCTTCCTCTCTAAAATAAATAAATAATAAATAAGTAAATTATGAAAAATTTTTTTAAAATGCTGCATTTTCACAACTGCAGGCACACCGCCTTAAGTTAGCTCTTGCCCTATGAACAATGCATTAGCATGTAATAACATAAAAGTCCTCTAACTTACCTCACAAAAACAGAATGTACAGTGAATTTTATGTCATTTTAAGAGCATCACAACTTTTTGCAAGTTGTTCTACACAGTCTTCCTGGATTATTTCAGAGGAGTTATTTGATGGAATCTTTCAGGATCTTGATTGTATGGACAGACTAGCATGATTATATATGGATACCTGTAATAAACACCTTTCTCCAGTTAACCTAAAAAAAACAGGTAACAGCAGCAGCATTTGGGTTAAAGACATGGGGTCGGGCACCCGGCTGGTTCAGTCTGTAGAGCATGCAACACTTGACCTCAGGGTTTAAGTTCAAGTCCCATGTTGGGTGTAGAGATTACTTAAAAATAAAATCTTAAAAAAAAAAAAAAAAAAGAAGAAGAAGACATGGGAGCTGGCTCAAAATATTTATATATAGTGGGCAAATCTACTTTCTAATTCACCACGTAAATATAACTAAACTACCAATTTTTCAAATGTGTCAACAATTGTTTTCTCTCATAGAACACAAAGGAATGCTCCTCCAAGAGACGTTAAGAGATGTAGTCATAAGAAAAAGATTTTTATGAATAAATCTTAGGAAATACTGCATAGTCTATTCCACTCTTAAAAATTCACATAGTGAAAACTTTTGAATAATCCTACAAGGAAACATGTTAAACTCTACCTCATCCCCTCTCATATTAAATTGAGCAAGCACTTTTTCAACTTACCTGTCAAGATCATGTTAACCATATTCTATACAACACCTACTTGGATCCAAAATGAGAGGCAGGTAATCAAAATTCTACTATAATGTTTGACAAATTTCTAAGTTTCTGAAGTATATTTTTACCCTATATAAAATGCAAAATATTGTATTCAAAATTTCCAATTATAGAACTTCATAAAATTTTGTATTAACTAACAATTTAATACAGTTAATTTTTAAACTAAATCAATGTGGCAGCAATAATAGCTTAACTAATACTAGTATATATCTATGTTAGTGTAATTAATATTGAGTTAAGGACAATGAATTTTATAACTATCCTATCTTTTAAAATTTTAATTTGCTTATAAATAATCCACATTTTATTAGAAAAGTAGCTAGTCACATCATCTTGTGATATTACCAAGCAATATATTTAGTTTAAAAAATCATACAGTAACATTATTATAAGTGACAATGTTTTTTAAAAAAATCGAGTCCAATTTTTCCCAATATAAGCTTATTTTTCTACCTTAGATATGGTATCTGAATGGTAATAAATGCTCAGTGGTAATAAATGCTCATTCCATAAAGAATGCATTTTTTTAAAGGAAAATTTTTTATTTTTAAGATTTTATTTATTTATTTGACAGAGATCACAAGTAGGCAGAGAGGCAAGCAGAGAGAGAGGGGGAAGCAGGCTCCCTGCTGAGCAGAGAGCCCCATGCTATGTGATGCGGGGCTTGATCCCAGGACCCTGGGATCATGACCTGAGCCGAAGGCAGAGGCTTTAACCCACTGAGCCACCCAGGCGCCCTTTAAAGGAGAATTTTAAAGAGAGCTGAAACAGAAAATATTATCTAAATAATCATTCCAAAATTGATGCCTTAACTAGAGTTTATGAACAAATCAG
The DNA here is from genome assembly GCA_004024625.1 of Mellivora capensis. Classification (NCBI taxonomy): domain Eukaryota; kingdom Metazoa; phylum Chordata; class Mammalia; order Carnivora; family Mustelidae; genus Mellivora; species Mellivora capensis. The sequence continues at coordinate 172,769 of PISX010001733.1, read as the reverse complement.
TACATAAAATTTTCATCCACGGATCCCTAAACATTAACAAATAATCACTAACTTAAATTTCCCAAATAGCACAAACCATATGGGTGACAGGGTAGCATTTTTATTACAGTAAAAAAGGTTAAATATCTAGCTTCAATACTCTGATAAATTAAACCTTTAGTTTTCTAACAATATGATTTAACCTATTAGACTATTTTTTCTTCCTAATTCCTATAAAAAGAAAACTGAGAATGGCCTTTAATTAAAACAAAACAAAACAAAACAAACAGTCCCCAAAACATGTAGTCTATTTATCCAAAATCTCATTCTCCAGGAACTGCAAGGTCCTTTAGCCATTGTGCTTTGTACAACTTAAACCACTCATTTATTTTATATAGTAATAAGGAAATACTCTAAGACAATATAGTAATAAATACTGCATATTTTTAAAAATCTGATGATATGCATGAAATTTAGACAATACTACTTAAGATTATAGAAAATAGTATGATATATGTGTGGGACAATATATGTGCTCATTTCATTCTAGGAGTTCATAAATACTTTCAAACAATTTTTCATGTTTCCAAACATTTTAAACAGCAGTCCGAATTTACTAGTGTTAAAACAGCTGCACATATGATCTGAAAGGCCAGTAATTTTTAGATTAGGTAATAAATTTACCAAGGTATAATTTGTTTTTCTCAATTTATAAAAACAAATAGAGGACTTTTATGTATACAAAAATCAGATCTTTAACAGTAATCATATAATTGATTAATGAGCCAAATTTACTTTTATTGATGTGTATATTAGTAGAAGTAATTAAGACATTTGGTTTTCAACTTACCACTTTTTCATTAAACTCTATTTGTCATATATTCTCTTAAAAAACTGAATTAGGAAGGATGATCTAACCTCTCCAAATAGATATGAGACAAACTAACATCAACACTAGGCACTTTAA